>OY776131.1:43012231-43456860 GCA_963675135.1 Galeopsis tetrahit
AAAGGCAAAGTGGATCGAACTTTGTTCAGAAGACAAGAAGGTACAGACATGTTATTAGTCCAAATTTATGTTGATGATATAATATTTGGATCCCCTAACAAGAGCATGAGTGAAAGCTTTTCAAAGCTCATGCAAAGTAAGTTTGAAATGTCAATGATGGGTGAAATGACCTATTTTCTTGGTCTTCAAGTAAAACAGTCATCTGAAGGTATCTTTATCAATCAAGCAAAATATACAAGAAATTTGTTAGATAAATTTGGTATCAAGACCTGTAAAACAGTTGGAGTACCAATGCTACCAACATACAGAATGGATCCAGATGATCAAGGTAAGTGTGCTGATCAATCCTATTATAGAGCTTTAATTGGTTCTTTACTCTATTTGACTGCTAGTAGGCCAGACATTGCATTTGCAGTAGATGTATGTGCTAGATTTCAGGCCAATCCCAAAGAAAGTCATGTGGAGACTGCTAAAAGGATATTGAAATATCTAAAGGGTACCATTAATCGAGGTTTGTGGTATTCTGCAGATGATGATTTATCCCTAAGTGGTTATTCAGATTCTGACTTTGGTGGTTGCAGGATAGATAGAAAATCAACTTCTGGTTCATGCCAATTATTAGGTTCTAAGCTCATATCATGGTTTTCAAAGAAACAAACAAGTGTGGCAACATCTACCACTAAAGCAGAATATATGGCTGCAGGAAGTTGTTGTAGTCAGCTTATTTGGCTAATGCAACAACTTAGAGACTACAAAATTGTGGAATCTAATGTACCTATATTCTGTGACAGCAATAGTGCAATTACAATCACTCAAAATCCCGTTTTACATACTAGATGCAAGCATGTAGATGTTAGGCATCATTTTATTAGGGATCATGTTGAAAAGAAAAACATTAGGATGGAAAAGATCCATACTGATATTCAGAGAGCTGACATTTTCACAAAACCTTTGGCTGAAACTAGATTTGGAGAACTTTGCATAAGTTTAGGATTGATAGACATGGATCCTGCATGTATATAGAACTGTATACTAACATTTCAGGTACTGAGCTGATACCAAGAACAGTACTCCACAAAGGGTAATTCTGAAGAACAGACCATGTCAAGACCTCTACACTCATCACAATCAGGTAAAAAGGTTACTAAGGTGCCTAAATCCCGATGAGGAAGCTGGTAAAGTTGAGGGAATTGAGAATATACATTTAAGGGGGAATCTATGATTTCTGAAAAATCCTGCATGTTGACTCAGAGCACAAGTCACCTTAGAATAAACCTTATAAAGACCTATTTTAATTATTCTTTACTATTCTGTACTGTATTTCACCTTTTCTGCTTGAACTAACACTTCTACCAAGGTGAAACAGGCACAGAAGAGGAGTTCTCCACTGAAGGGGGAACTGATCTGATTACAAATGTGATCTGTCTACAAATCTGATCTGATTACAGCACATATCTGTCTACAGACATGTTCTGATTATTGAATTGATTTGTCTACAGGACTGTTCTGATTACAAAGTTAATTTGTCTACAGAACTATTTTGACTACAATATCATTCTCTCTACAGAACTGATCTGATTATTGATTAAACTGTCTACATAGCTTATTTGATTACAGGGAAATTTGTCTACAGAATAGTTACAGTACTGATCTGAGAAAGTACTGTGCTGGTATCAAAAATGTGAAAATCAGAAGAGTTGGGGAACTGATCTGAGGATTACTGAGCTGACCCTACTACTGAGCTGATCTTCAAAGAAAGTACTCAGCTGATCACAGTACTCAGCTGAACCCAGATAAGTAAAATTCAAATATATTCTAAGTAAGAAATTGAAGTATAATGTGTGTGGAAACAACTGTGCTGATACGCATCAGAACGGTATTATTGCCTTAGAAGTCTTCTAAGTCAAGATCTGTTCAAAATTAGTTTTCTTATAGAGAAGATTAATACACTCCTCTATTTTTTACCTAATTTTAAAAGGTGTATTTATCAACACAAGTTGGATCCAAATTGGAATTGAGTTTTTATGAATCTGGAACGTTTTTCGCAAATTACACTTTTCTAAAACTCAATCCAAACCACACAACGTGGAAATCTAAATCAATCCAAACCCTAGATTTGCTTTGACTATTGATTAACACGATCACATTAACTTCTTCTTCTTCTTCCTCACTTGAAACCTTTCTGCAAAACTTCCTAAGCTCACGATTTCTCGATAATCCTACTCTTTCATCTACACTTCTACATTTCTACTCCATGGCGATTATTGATATCCTTAACGAAGAAAACGAAGTTGTAGGTACTTTTGATTCAACCAGATGGATTCGAGAGAAAGGAATTTTCGTTGAAAACTCAGTCTACTTCACCGGACGACAAAAAGAAGAGAATCAAGCCATTCTCACCATGTGTGAAGAAAGTGGGCTAAGGAAATACCTAGAATCATTCCCCATGAAGGTTTATGAACCTGAGGCAATGGAATTCTTCCTACAGGTGCAAGGTGATTCGAATAGCATCCGTTCGACGGTTTCGGGTCACAGGGTTGTTATTTCAAGAGAAACCCTTGGAATCGCGTTCGATTTACCAGACGGGCCGATAGACATTCTGAGCTATATGGCAGGGCAAGAAAAGGCACGCGTGGGTAGATGGTTGAATGTTGACCCAGCAACTCTCACCAATTTGAAAAAGGAAATTCTTCCAAAAGGTCTTCAATTGTTGATGGACATAGCTGGAAAATGCATGTTAGGGCAACACTTCAGTCAAGATGCCCTCACTAATCTCAAAATTCATATTATGGCCGCAATCACTGATCGAGTTGATGGTGACTGGCAAGGTTTTATTTTGGGCAGACAGTTGGCTGAAAGAGAAAAAGTGTTATTCGATGAAGACACTAGAGAATTTTCCATTAAATCCTTGATGGGTTTTGGAAATAAATTGATCATCTTGTTGCCTCAATTAGCTGAGAAGAAGGTGGATTGGAGTCCTCCGAAACGATTTCATCAGGGCAAGTTTTTGTTCAAGAAAGAGTCTGTCAAATTTGAACAAGAACAGAGGAATCGTCCTCAACCTCAAGAATCTGGTGGATCGATGTTCCGTTCTGACAATGAGGAGCCGGAGTTGAGAACAAAGGCTAGGCATGATCCTCACAGAGCTGGATTAAGAAGGGGCAGATCAGCTAGGGTTGCCTCTAAAGAGTCAGAAGAGTCAGCTGCTGCTGAGAAGGAGCCATCTGTGGAACAAGAGGTAAGTTCTTCGAGCCTCATTATTTCACATAAGAGAACAAAAGTTTCTGGTATGTTGAGACCCAGAAGAGTACTCAAGAGCACTACTCCCTCTCCCTCAACCTCTGATTATATCCAAGCCCAACCCCTTGAAGCTGAGCCTACCTGTTCTGAGGAGTCAGTACACTACTCTCCTATTAGACAGAACACTCCTCCCTCACCCCCTCTGGACACTTCTTTTCATCCTACTTCCCAATCAAGTCCTCACCAAAATCCCACTCCTCATTTCTCTCCTGAACCTGAACCTGTTCATGATCACTCTACTGAGCATGAACATATACCTTCCTCTGAACCAATTGAGATTACCTCTTCTCCTGAAACCGAAATTATCCAACCAAATCCAGTATTTCTGATGGATTATCCTATATGTGATAAGGAAGAGAGGATAAGATTCAAATTGAGAAATGCTCTTCTCAAAAGCTTTCATGGTTTAGATGACAGCTCCATGACCTTTGAGCAACTTCTAAGGATAGGCACTTGGGTGTATCTTAGAGGTATAGGTGTTAATGAGCTGATGATTGTAGCAGAAGGTATGGGTGGTTTGTCTGTGTTCCATGACTGGGAACAAGAACAGAGAGAAGCTGCAGATGTTAATTCTTTCACAGAATTATTTTCTCTTGAATCGGTTATCCAGTTGATTGAAAGGATAACTGGTTGCAAGTATTCTATGGTCAAATCTGCTGATGAAAATGTTGATACTGATGTCAACATGGAAGCTGAGGAAACTGGTGTTAGAAATTCTGACAATCAAGCTGCATATGAAGCTGACATGGAAGCTGACTATGAAGCTGATACCAATGCAACTGAGATGTTTGAGAACACAGTTGTAGTTGAAGAAGCTGAAGTCTTAGTGGAACAAGCTGATGTGTTGGAGAGCACACCTATTAATGCTGCTGAGAATGTTGTGCTTGATGATATTCAAGAACCAGTAAGGATTGTTCCTGCTGAGACAGTGCAAGATAACTCTAGCATTGAGATGTTGAAAAAGCAGAATGAAGAATTACAAAGCAAGCTGGAGGCTACTTTGAAGCAATTTCAACAAGCCACTGAGAAATTAGAAAGTTTGACTGCTACCATTTCATATGAGAAAGTTCTGGAATTCACAATGTCTAAGATCTATGATCTGCATAGATTACAAGAGAAGAAACTTTCTATTGAGTTACAAAAGAAAGTTGACCTACTTTTGACACCCTTGAGAGAATGGCAGGATGAAGCCAAAAAGGGGGAAGATAAAGTGATGGAAGTGATGGAGCAGACTCAAACTCAACAAGCTCAGTTGGTTGTGAGTCAAGATGAGTTGAAAGCAAGTATTGATGATTTGAAAGAAGAAATCATTAGTCTGAAGTTGAGAATCAATCTGAAAAGACAACAAAATGATTCTGAACCTCAAGAGATTGTATCTATTCAGAAAAACATTGCTGAATCTTCTTCTTGAAAGCTAAAAAGGAAGCTGGTCTTGGAAGATGAAGAAGAGGCTGAACAGACTAGAAGGATTACCAGGTCAAAGAGTAAGCTGAAGCATGTTGTTGAAAGTAGTAGGCCAAGTGATGAAAAGACGGCTGAAGCTGTTGAGAAGCATAATGAGTTGCTTGCTCAAAAGAAAGCTGAAATCTCTGAGAAAAGGAAAGCTGATGAACAGATTAGAAAGCAAAAATTGAAAGATGCAGAAGCTGCAAGAAAGAAATTTGATAATCGTGTTGCTGATTTAAAAAGGAAAAAGAAATCTAAATCTGTTGGAAAAGTTCTTGAAGAGAACTACATGGAATTCATTGTTGATCCTGAAGACATGGAAGATTGGAATGATCTGAAGAAGAAATGGCAGATTGCTAATTTCATTGTGAAAAAGTTTGGTGATCATTCAAGCAAAGAAGATGAATATTCTGACTTTGATGTGTTCATGATGAACATAGCAAGGAACTTTTGGGAACACATATTGTTATTGGCTGCTGGTGCAGGGATCCAGATTATTTGTCCAGAAGAACCTGTATGGGATCCTCCAAGATTAGAGAATGGAGAACCTGATCTGAATGAAGTTGGAAACATTATTTCAAAGATTATTCAAGATGAAGGAATAACTGATCATAAGCACATGATGGATATCAAGAACAGAATGTACTTGGCATTCAGAATTCCTAATGAAGATTGAAGATGAAGGTCTATGCTGAAGAAGATAACATTTCTTAACCTTATTTTTATATCTTTATTTGATATTTTTGTGATTATGTGAATTAGTTGTAATATGTGATATATCTGATCTTATTTTGAATATGAATCTGATTTTTGAATTGATGAACTGATATGAATGACTATATATCTTAACTACTGATCTGTGAATGTTTAAGTAGTTTTGGCTTCATCGAAAAGGGGGAAATTGTTGGGATATGAATCCTATAAACAATGTTCTAATTGATGATTATATGTTTTGATGGCCAAAAGCAACTTTGAGTTATGGATATATGTGATTCTATGTGAGTTATATGGATTAAGTTTACTGATCTTAATATGATATGAAGTCTGAGTTTACTGATCTTATGTTTTAGTAATCTGATATATGAACTGTTTAAGAACTAAGCTGATGAATGAATTGTATAGACAGCTTATAGTATAGGACTTAGTTATACTCATCTGTATGTAGTTCAGTTGATGTATAGATAGGTTTTATATATGTAAAGTTGTATTCTATTGTATTCAGCATTGTAAAGTTTAGAACAGTAGATTAGATTGAAGAAAGAAAACATCATAAGACTACTCCGAGAGTAAGAAGATTATTTGAAAGGAGTAAAATGAAGCTCAGAAGACTAAAAGAAGTTTTTGAAGGAAGCTGAACAGTTTTGGAAGAACTGTGCTGACTGACCAAGAGCAGTAAAACTAAGAAGAGTAGTTTACTGTGCTGAGTTGGTTTGTTTGAAGAATAAGTTTGGATGACTTATTTGAAGCGTAACTGAAGATATATATGAAGATATGCTGACTTGGAAAGATAAGTTTTAAGTTGGTTACAAAAGAAGTTAGTTACAACAAGAAACGGTTATGAGTTAGTTGAGAGTTAGTTCACAAACTGCTAACTGTCTTACTATTGCTTATAAATACCGTGTGATCTTCTACTTGAAAAGACTACTGATACAATTACTATTCAAGAGCAATCAAGAAGCATTCAAGTATTCAAGCACTCACAGAGTCAAGAAGATCGTACTGAAGAGAAGCCACAGATCTGATTTGAAGAATCAAAGGCTACTGCAAAGAGAAGTTTTACTTTTCATTTTAAGTTTGTATTGTGTAAACAAGTGTGGTAGTTACTTGTAAAATTACTAGTAGATCGAAGATATACCTGGTGGTATAATCGACAAGATCAAAGTCTTAACCTTGGGACTCTAAGCTACAAGTACTCAAGAAGGAAGAGTAATAAAACATCGCAACTGGAGTTGTGAGAGTGGATGTAGACATTTGTCGAACCACTATAAAAATCTTGTGTTCTTTACTTTCTGTTTGATTATCTGTTTTATATTTGTTTAACCAAGAACAGTAAGTTTTCTAAAGAAAAGATTTAAAGAAAAGTTGAGTATAAAGATTAACTGTTGAGTACTGATTTGATTCTAAGAACAGTATCATACAGAACACATTTCCGCACTTAAACTCTGATATTTTGATAGAATTTGAAAAGTCTATTCACCCCTCCCCTCTAGACTTTTTCTTAGCTTACTCAATCTCAACTCAACTTTTGGGACCAACAAAATGTGCGGAAATATTTTATTAAAAAACGAATGAGTAACTTTCATTGAGGCGAACGAGGAAAAAAAGTTTGGTTGCTTTCACCAAAACAAAGGAAATATCATTTAAAAAAAGAAATGAATATAATGAAATTGAACGAAGTATATAATACTCTCCTTACTTGAACACTCCTAATATTATAATACTTCACAAAATTAATAATCTCTTAACATCATTTTATTTTTAAAATGTGACTAATTTTTTTACACCCCACTAAATTCACTAAACCATCTAAAATACCCTTCATTATCTTACATCATCAAACATTAAATTTCATTTTCTTAAAAAGTGTGTCGTTCAAACCGTGTAAGTCATTTCAAGTGGTAATAATTTTTTATAGGAAAACCAAAGACAATTATCCTTTAAAACAATTGTTATTATTATATTATAGTTTTAGGTGGAGAGTAAAGTGGTGCATGGTGAGTCATTTCCACTGACCACGTAGAAAAGGTGAAGAAGAATCCTGATCATCCAAACGTACGGCGCTAAGATGGAGTGCGCGTGAGGGCTGACGCACATAATTAATACCAATATATTATTTCCTTTTCCATTTCAGAAAATAATTTTTTTTTAATGGATGTGGATAATTAAAACGAAGGAGTCTAGAAGTGTGTTTGGTATTTTGGTAAGTGTGCGTGGGAGATAATTCACCGTATAATTAAAACCCCATCGGCACCCACATATATAATCCCTTTCAAAAATAAATTAAATATTCTCTAATTCTAAAATAAAAATTTATCTAAATTGTGACCGCCTTGTAAATTTCCCCTCCGTCATTTTCATTTTCCCCCCACCGTCTTAGACCCGCCATCATATAACCTACACCCCAAACCCTCTCACACATTCACACACTTCCGAGAGTGTTTTTTTCTTTTGCTCCACGCCAAAATCCATCAATGGTAATTTCAATTTCCATTTCCATTTCCATTTCCAATTAATCTTGTACCCAAACAGAGTTCTTTTTGGTAAATCTTGGATTGGATTAGTGCAGGTGAGTCCGATTGTCGGAATGGGAATGGGAAATCAAGAAATGGGGCCTCTATGGTTGACACCAATGCTGAAAGCAGATTACTTCATTCCCTGCGCACTTCATTTCGATTCCAATAAAAGCGAATGCAATATGTTCTGTTTGGATTGCATGGGGAATGCCTTCTGCTCTTACTGTTCAACCAAACACACCCATCATCGCGTTCTTCAGGTCACTACTCATCACTCTGCAACTCCTTTTCTTTTTATATAAAATTGAAATTTTAATTTTAATTTGAATTTAAATTGTAGATACGGCGATCTTCGTATCACAATGTGGTTCGTGTGAATGAAATTCAAAAGTATATTGACATTTCTTGCATCCAAACATACGTAATCAATAGCGCCAAAATTGTGTTTCTGAATGAGCGCCCTCAGCCCCGACCCGGTAAGGGCGTTACCTACACTTGTGAAATCTGCGCCAGAGGCCTCCCTGACTCTTTCCGATTCTGTTCCCTTGCCTGCAAGGTACGTTCAGACTTTTAGATGAAACAGAATAGTATTTGATTGAATTTTAGTATATGTTTATTGTACAACATATTGAAAAATTGGATTGATGAATTAAAATGTACTAGAAGAATTAATGTGGTTTGAATAATAATGAATGAACAGCTGAATGGAATGAAACGAGGAGGGGAAAATGAGTTGACATTTTCATTGAAGGGCAAACACAATAGAGAAATGATGGATGAATCGGAGGATTCAGATGAATACTCAACTCCAAGAAAAATGCAAAGGGGGGCTAATGTTTATAAACCGAGGTCATGGGACGGATCTACATTGTCTAGCTCCGGGGACGACGAGGGCGGCAACAGTATCTCCCCCGCCACTCCGCCGCCCTTCAACCACACCAACTCTAGCCGGAGAAAGGGCATCCCCCACCGCGCTCCTCCCTTCTAAACATACATACATACATACAAAAGGTTTGGTTTGGTGCTTGTTTAATTAATTAATCCCACTAGGTAGCATAGGTGCATTGCAAGAAAAACGACATTTAGTGACACGAAATTGAGACCCTTTTCCTGTCGTTAAAGGTTAATTTTCTTGTAGTGGTGAAACGTATATATTTTTTTTCTTGTTTGTGTACATATAATACACTATACAAAGCTTTGGTTATGAATACATATATAGTGTGTATAATATGAATGATGTGCAAATAATGGATACATACATACTATTACACGGCTCTCTTTTACTTTTTATTTAAAATGGTTGTAAGTGCACGGACAAGTGTGGGATGAGGCTTTTAATTAATTAAGGTGGACTAAATTAGTAGTTCGATTGGATGTCGATGATGAAGACGTTGATCTTTTATTTTAAAATATTCGTATTAGATTATTTATTTATTAATTTGGGTGGTGTAAAATCGTGGGAATTTTATGCAAGAATTAGAAGCTTAGGGGACACGTAATTCCCCCCCACCGTGGAGTGTGACTTCGAGAACGACACCGTCTCCTACTCCTCTTCCTTTTAAAAATATTATTATTTGTTGTGATTATCTTTTTTCTGGATGTTACACCACCATTATCTTTTCATTTTATGAATAAATATGTTTTTATTTCGTTATCGGAATTTAATAGAGTGAGGGGGTGGGGTGGGGGGCCGAATAATGTTATTCGTTGAACAAGTGGATGCCAGAGGCGTGTGGAATCTGCAAAAGTCTGCGTAATTTTATCCTTTTCGCATTCATTTTAGTTAATTATACTCGCAAATTTCCCTTTTTATTTTTAATTATTATAGTATAATTTATTTTAAAATAATTATGTAGAATTAAAACATATTGATAATGATCATATGATAATTAGAACTCAATAAAATTATTCAATTTATTCGTATAAATATTTGTGGAATAATTACAATAGGATAGGTTTTTGCGATATTTGTCTATTAAATTTAAATATTTTTTGAATACTCATAGTATCATATTCTATCTATTTTTTAAAATAAAAATTTAAATGGATGGTTCAGATTACATCAAAATATTACTCCTATAAAAGTAAGTCATTTTAGTGTACATACAGATATTAATACATTTATTAATTAACTCTATAAAAGTAAGTCATTTTAGTGTACTTCTCTTTTTGACTTTTTTAAGTGAGATGGATCAATTATTATGGAGTTGTGTACTTGTGTGTGTGTGTGTTTTTTTTTTTTTTGACGGGAATGTAGAATATATTAAGCAGCCACAAAATCGGCTAATACGTCCGACTTAATATGAGAAGGCACAACATCCGAAATAAAATCGGTAGAACATGAAAAATCAAATATAGCTAAACGATGAGCCACCCTATTGCCTGTTCTTCTTACCCAAGAGAACGAAACGTATTTCAAAGTTATGAAAAGCTTCTTATGAAATGGAAGTGTACCCTTGTTTCAATTAAAGATTCAATTTTTTTAAATAAATTATTCTATGTCACGTTTTATTATATTTTTTTAAATAAATTATTCTATGTCACATTTTATTATACTCCTATTTATATTTTTTTTAATTATATCATCTCTAATACATATATACTTATACTTGATCTTTTATGTAATCTTAATTTTTGTGTTCAAAACTCATGATAATTTTTAACGGGACGGAAGGAGGGAATATAATATTAATATAGTAAGAAAGAGGTAATGAAGAGGTGGCACGTTTATATGAAGTGTGGCTTATTCCTTATGGTCCCGAGGTTGACACGTTTTAGGGTTCCCATTTGCTAAGGCTAACGGCCTCTCTGTTTCCACCGCCCTCCATCTGAATCTTGTCGCTTTTCTATTGGGCTTATTTTATTGGGCTTTCATATTTATGGGCCAATACTTGGAAGTTGAGACTGGGCTCTTTTCTATTGGGCTCATTACGCTCCATGGCCATAAGGACCTTGTCCATTCAGTTCATCAAGGACAAAAGCGTATGATGCCTAGACTCGTACTTTTCAAATATATCCCTACTAGATAACTTCCCGTGTATTAGGCGGTATATTGATAAAAGTACGGAGTAATATTCAAAATAGTATAACTCATATTTTAAAAGATACACTTATAAAATTTCATAGGTAAATTTACTTTTCATAATTTAAAATTTTATTATATAATTTTTTATTTTGAATAATTTTTTTAATGTATAATTAGTATGATAATATATATTCAATTACTGATAAAATTATATACAAATGAATTATCTTATTAATTAATTAAATTGATATATTCTATAAAATGTATAGATATATTTCTAGACAAAAGAACATAAAAGAGAACTTAATCAAAATAAGATATTGTAATTGATTTTAATTTTAATTTAGGTAAGACTTTCCATTTTAATATCAATGACATATGTATTAATCAATAGTTTAATTACACATTAAATTTAAAAAAAATCAATTTAATCTGACACATAATCACATTTAACCATATGATGACACGTGGCAATATTAAACTCCCAATTAGTTGGGGGTGATATTTGATTTTTTATTTGCATATAATTGAGACAAAAAACTGTAGATGACAATCTTGCATACTGTACAGATTTCCATCACATATATATTACATGTTCAATATTGTTCAAATTATGTTTTAAAGTAAAATGGGGTGTAAATATTAAATTGGAGTCACTTCTCATGCATGAGATCATATCACACATGTAAGGACAACGTGGGATAGCTCAAGTGGTCAGAAGAAATGGGTATTTAACTTCCATAAAAAAAAAAAAAAAAATCACACATGTAAGACTCCATCAATAGGTCAAATAAAGATTTTTAACCTAATCAATTTAATATTTTAACGTAACTGATTTTTTTTTTTTAATGTTAACCAGTCAACAAGTACGCGTTTGATTCCTAATTAAGGCAGAGAATCACATTTGCATAAATTTTTAATTGACTTATTAACGCTCTATTAAAATATACTCCCCCATTCAATTTCATTATTTCCGTTTTTCTTTTTTTCTTTTTTAATTTTATTATGTTTAATTCATTTTCTAAAACAATAGGAGTATTATTTATACTACTTTATTTACAAATAATCACTTTATTTATAAATAAATTCCCACAATATTCAATGAGATTATTGCCTAATAAGTGCACTATTACATCCCATTAATCTAATAGAAACACATAATTTTCTAATAGAGTCAAATCAAATCCAAAATACCCATGTTACCCTTAAAACAATTATTTAAAATAAATTCGTGATTTAAAACATATATGAATTTTGAAATTATATTATATATAAATATCATCATTCCCAAATCTTCAAATTATCCCGATCTGAGAATAAGAAATTGAAGAATACTCCTTAGATCTAAAACCCTAGCCGCCGCCCTCAAACCCGTCTTCCCCTCGGCCGGCGTCATCGCTAGCATCTCGCCGCCAATGGAGTCCGCTCGCTCCTGATCTCGCCGCCAAGCTCTGGGAAGTCTGCCATGTCCTCTCCCATGGAGCTCCTGCTGCCACGGTTCATTCCAGCGGACGCTGCGCCGCTAGTTCTGATTTTGGGTAGCTTCCCTCCTCAATCGCTGGGCTGTGTTCGACGGATCCACGGTCTGCGCTCGGGCGGACTTGCCCGACACATATGGCACCAGAATGACCACCCCTTATGTCTGCCTTCCCCAACTATTCGTCTGCAGGCGCCGCTGCGTGCGACAGCGGCTGCCCGTGGCCCCCTCCTTTGGTGCAATTTCAAAACTTAGAAATGCGTTGGCCTCTAGAGTTCCAGAAAGTGACTCAAAGTCTCAAACACAAATGGAGGGGAGGAATAGTTTAATTCATGACATACACATCTTAAATCAGGAAAGCATTAGGGTACGTAATTGTTTTTTTTTTTTTTTGGTTTCATGATTTTTGTGGGTGCATTTGTTTGGCTACTTTGATGGATTTGTGTTCCTGAGTTTTTGATTCATGTTGGGTGAAATTATGGAGAAGGGTAGGTATAGGTGCTTCCAGGATTGGATTTTGTATCTCTCTCTCTACTTCTTCCATGAGAGAGAGTGAGAGGTGGACAGAGATATGATTTTCATTTTTTTTGTGTGTTTATCAATGTGTTTGTGGGTCTAGTTTGTTTGATTGGGTGAAAACATCTTCTGTTATTTGCAATTCTCCTTTATAGAAAATGCATAGTATAGTATAATGTATTAAAATCTAGTATTTTAGAATGATTTTGATGTTGTGGAATATTTATAGAAAATGTGAAAGTAGAAGGGGAAGAGCTACAAGAATGTTTGAAAATGGTGGTTGCTACTGTAGAGGAGCTTACCTTCATTGCAGGAAAACAGACGTCTCTTCTACCTCTGCAATCTGGACCTTGAGACATGTTACTTTGATGACTTTGTATATTCATAGAAATAACATGAATTCAAATTCATTTGTACAGTCTAGTTACTGGAAATGTTAAATTATAGAGTGGTTATGAAATAGAAAGAAAGGGAAAATTGTGTCATGGTCGTCGTATATATTACAATTGTAGTTAAGTGTTATGTAATTTTCGTTATGCATAAGCATAATGTGATATGTAAAATAGTTATAATATTTTAATCTAATTTTAAGAAATAATTTGAATTATGCGTTAGTGATATGCAAAATAGTCATCATATTTCAATAAAATGCATTATGCATAACGTGATATGCAAAATAGTCATCACATTTCAATCAAATGGACGTGATATGCAATATAATCATCATATTTTAAATTATGCATAATGTTATATGCAAAATAATCATCATATTTTAATTAAATTGGAAGAAATTATTTGAATTATGTATAAGTGATATGCAAAATAGTCATCATATTTCAATTGAATGCATTATGCATAACGCGATTTTGAATTATGCATAATGCAAAATAATAATGATATTTTAATTAAATTGTAAGAAATGATTTATTTTGGGAAGTTAATTAAATGCATCTATTAAATAAATTTAAAAATCTAATTAATTTAAAAAGTTTTAAAAATCTAATTAATTTAAAAAGTTTTAAATTATATCTGTAATTAAAATTTAATTAATTAAAAAAATTTTAAATTATAAAATATCGGTAATTAATTCGAATTGACGTCATTTTAGGAAATTTTGAATTATGGAAGGTGAATATTAAAGAATTTAAAATTATTTAAATTGAAAAAGGGCAACACCGTCTTTTTAAGTGTCAATTTGACTCTATTGGATAAAAAATAATAACTTATTCCATATTAGAAAAAAATCTTAGTGAAATGACTCTAACAATAATTTCCCCATATTCAATCATACCTTCAATCTATCTAATTTATGAATAAACTAATTAATCAATATTTATTAAAACATGTGTTGAAAAGATTGACATTATAAATTTGGGATGAGGTCCAACTCAAACTCACTGAAACTAGACCCGGTCAAATTGGAGGATGGTATGTGTCGTCATTGTCATTGCCATTAAAAAAAAAAAAGTAAAGCAGTAAGTATTATTTTTTTCATTCCTTAGCGAGTTAGCGTTCATGGGCATTTGTTAGTTCATCATATTTTGTATGATAAACATTAATTGGTCATAATAATGCCACATTGCCACGTCATTTCAATTAACGGTTCAACAAGAAATGAACATTTGCTCTAATCGTGAGTGGTTTAGTCATGCAATCATATTCACCTACATAAGAAAACGTGGCTAATTTATGGAGTTGGAACATTCATACGTTCAAGTCGTCGACAGAGACTATTCTAAATTTGTATTCATACATTTGTCATGGTATATACATAAGGTACGACGTCTTTCATTAACAATATTGGAATTATGGTTAATTAGAGAAATATTTATACATGAAATTTCGTAATTTGGATATCAAAATGATCTATTTTAGCTTCAAGAAAAATCAAGTAAACTTTCATCAATATATTAGTGATAAATTTATTAGATTTATTCGTACATTAACAATATTACGTTATCGAAGATGATGACTTATAAACGTTAAATTTATTGAGTAGTAGATATGTTGGAGAAGAGCTAGCAACTAACACGACTTTATCTACATTAATCCAACTCATCATTCCTTTATTCTGTCTTATCCCTTGTGTCCCTTGAAATTATAAAAATATACTCCAAGTTACAATTAAGTATAGTACTACATTTTATTTGCATTTGTAATTACTCCCAACATGACAGCTGTATAGTAAAAATTCCAATCACTAACTCGCACATGCATCCCCCATCACTTACTAAAATACATATTTTCCGGTAAATTAATTAGTTATATTTATATTTAGGTGGCCAAATAGGGAATAATACATGATGATCGGGTAGGTAGATGTTTGATACAGTTTCAGATTCTCACTACAAATAATAATTCCCCTCAATTAATTATTAGTTTGTGGGGACAGTACATGAACATCAACCAACCACGTACTATATATATACAGTATCAAATACGCAAAATTAAATATAAATGAAATCTCATATATTCCCATGCACGCTCGGGTACTTATTATATACTGTAGTTGATTAATAATTGCATTTATCTCTTCAATTGATTTACCATAATTGACATGAATGGATTTATAAGAATTATTGCTAATCGCTGGTAATTAATTAAACTATAGTCTTCCTCTCGTGTCGTGTGTATATATAATAAGATCGAAATTAAATAGCATTGAATTGTCGCGAGTGTGTGTATAATTTTTGTGTTACAATGTCAATTAAGAAAGCGATATATGTCTGACTAATACAAGTTTTACATTGTCAATTCTTTTGATATTGCGACACAGATGAATCTTCAAATTCATACTATATGTTATTAATTAATTTTTTAAAGGAAATATGTATAATGTATTGTAGACTTGTAGTACTGTATTAAACTACGTCATATGTGCACACACATATATTAGCAGTAGATTATAGTTTCAATTGATAATCAAACACCATTCGTTATATAAGAATTTATGGAGCTTCATTAACTCAAATAAAATCACACTCTAGTTTTGCATATTAATATATTTGATTGTTTCTAGTTCAAACTCCGGTATGACTTATACCAGTTTTGCATATTAATATATTTGGTTTTACCGTCCAAAAAAAAAAAAAAGGGGGGGGGGGGGGGGGGGGGGGGGGGGGGAGTATTATGTGGAGCATGTGTGAAGGGCAAGGTTTGACTTTGACCAAGAATGCGCGAATTTTCTGGGAAGTAGGCGTTAACGGTACCGCTTATTAATTAGGTGTAGGAGCCACACACATAAAAAGGCCAAATGCATACATTCTTTTCGCGTTTTCCATTTCCATAAACAAATAGTAAATTTGAAAGAATAATCAAATCATATTCATATATTCAAACCCACAGCATTTGTTTATCGTTAAGCTCGTTGTATCCTTTTGACGTCCCCTCTACTTTTCAAAACCAGGCACAATCTTCTTCCCTTTAAAACGTGTTTCACGTCTCTATTTGCTTCTCATCAAATTCAAATCCCAATTCCACATCGAAAAGAAAAATCATTAATGGGTGGTTGTTTCTCTTGTGAATCATTTGCCGCGGATCAGAAGCCCTCTGCCTATGTAATTTCCCCCAAAGGAGAATTGCGTCAATTTCCTCTCCCCATAACCGTTTCTGAAGTTCTCCAAACCCTACCTTCCGATTCCGATTCATTCTTCCTCTGCAATTCCGATGCCCTGTATTTCGACGATTACATTCCCTCTCTCCAAACGGACCACCAGCTGGAGCCTTCTCAGGTATATTTCGTCCTCCCAAACGCCAAGCTTCAGTACCGCCTCGCCGCCTCCGACATGGCCGCCTTGGCCGTCAAAGCCAGCGTCGCCCTCGAGCAAATCAGCCGCCGCCGGGGAAACAAAACTCGGATCTCCCCTGTTTTGATGGCGGAGGAGGATCCGCAGTCCAATCACACGGTTAGTAATTACAAGAAGAAATTCGATGATAATGCAAAGGATGGGAAGAAGACGCCTAATTCGGTATCGCGATCGGGATCTGTGAGGAAGTTAACGAGATATTCTTCTCAACGAGCTAAATTGGCCGTTAGATCCTTCAGGATGAAGCTAACGACAATTTATGAAGGATCTGTGCTGCACCCAAGTTTATGAATCCATTCACATTCAATTGTGAAGATTTTTATTTTTATTTTGCCGTTCGTTCGTGTGAAGTCAACCAGCGTTTCTAAATTTAACTATAGAAAGTCCATTATGTAAATTTTGTAAATTGATGAGTATAAATTTATATATTCATATAGTGTGAGAGAAGCTGTTAAAAATTAAAACAACTCTTTTTGCTATATATACATACTTTTGTAAGTCTTTTCTTGAATATTGATTCATTCTGGTTTTTTAATTTCGTGCATTTGTTTCATTCTGGTTTTTTAATTTCTTGCATTTGTTTCATTCTGGTTTGTACATGCACGGTCACTGACGTAAAATGAAATTGTTCCTGATTCTTAGTTTTTTTTTTTTTTCCGACGCGGTCAAACGGAAATGTATGGGTTGATTATGAAAAAGATAAGAGAAGTCAACTGATTATTTAATTTGTTTATTAACAAAATAAGGGAGGTCAACTTCTTTTTACTAGTAGTATCACGTCACGTTCACGTATTATGCAGAAAGTCAAGATGGAGTAATATTTATTTTGCTTATTTATTATTATCCGCAGTACAATTGTAATAAGGATTAGCCATTCAGCTCCAGCCCAGTGTGCTTGGGCCAGACTAAAATTATGTGGGGGCCAATTAGCTATTAGCCCAGGGTTTGACTATATGCACCTCCATTTCGGAGGGATGCACTCCCCCTTTCAGTTTAATAATAAAATACTTCCCCCGTCCCATGATTTTGAGCACACTTTTCTTAACGGACGTTCCAACATTTTTTGCACACTCCAAAAAAGGAAACAACTCACATAATTTTTACCAATAATACCCCTCCTTTATTCTACTTTCTCTTCCCTTTAGTCAAATCTCTTCCACTCTAATCAGTGAATTGCTAATAATACCCCTCCTTTATTTTACCTTACACATCACTTTATTTCATTTTCTTAATCTCCGAGATGGTCAAAGTGTGCATAAAATCCGGGGACGGAGGGAGTAATAGGGTAAAAAATAAAAAATACCCTTCATTAAAATACAGTATACAAGATGCACCACTCCTACTGAATGCACTCCCCTACTATCATTTCTTTCACCTTATTCTTAAACTAAACTTCCGGCCACCGTCACCATTTTTTCCGGTGGGAAGAAATCAAAAAAATTCAAAAATTTCAACAAATCAACAATATTCATCCCTAAAACACCATTATCAAACTCATTAACAACCAAGTTGGAATATTTAGTTATCAAAGCTCTTTTTTCGACCTAAAAAACACTTAAAAAAACTAACAATTTTTTAAAAAAAATTCATCAAACCAGTGCCGACCATATATCCTCCCGTCGACAAATTGTTGTCGACGGAAGGATATATGGTCGGCACTCAAAGGTCGATCGACACTGTAATGTAGACTATATACACTCTCGTCGACAATAATTTGTCGAGGAAATTGTACATGGTCGACATTACAGTGTTGAAATTTAAAAAAAAAACCTGGGCAGTAGACGGGGAAGAGATAAATCTTGGGGTCGGCGACGCCGGTGGGTGGGACGAGGGGTGGCCAACGGTGGGCGAACAAAAAAAAAGGAAGAGGGAGGCAAAAAAACAGAAAAAAGAAAGAGGGGGCCGCGATCGGTGGGGGGCGGGGGCCGTGGCGACGAGTGGGTTGGTGGAGGTGAGGGGTGACGACGGGAAAATTGCATAAAAAAATGGGAAGAAAAGAAAAAGAAGAGGAGGGGCCATAACAGAGGGTGGGGGGAGGGAGGCGCGGCGGCAACAGGGCAGGTGGAGGAGTAGTTGGGGGAGGGAGAGAAAGGATGAAGATGTCATGAAGATAAGAGGAGAATTAGGATTTGAGGGGGCGTGTGGATAGTAATAGAATTTAATGGAGACAATGGCATTTAAGACCAATTTTAGGGAAGTGCATCAATCGAAGGAGTGCATCCCTCCGAAATGGAGGTGCATATAGTCAAACCCATTAGCCCAACCTTTAATCAAGGTACGGTGAGTCGGTGATACGCAAGGAAACCCACCTAACCTTTTTTTTTCAATTGTATGATGTATGTAATGTTCAATATACCTTACTGACATTTTTCATGAGTGCACCCACTCACCTATCTATTCCAGAAACGTGAAGAGTCATCAAACAAACAATTTTTTTATACCAAAATGAAAAATCATTTCTTGGTTTTGGAGTAACCCAAAATGATGGATATTGGTGCAATGACTATTTGTTGGGGGCACTAAACAATAAATTGTAAAAAAAAAAAATTACTTGTTACTATAAAACTTTTTTTTTTTTGTAGTTAGGGTTTTTGGTTATTTTTGTTTTGGTTTATACATTTTTTTTTAATTTCTTGTGTTTGTATCGTAGTAGTTTGTTTAAATATTATACATTTAGAACATACATTTTGAAACTCTATAATTTTGATCGATGCATATTTCGAGTCTAGAATATTGTGTTTATTTTTTATATTTATTTTCGAACAACATACATATTTTCGAAAATTATTATCGGACAATGTTTATTATTTTGATATTTCTTCCCAAATTTGCTTATATTAATAGGGGTATTGGTAATTTGGGGTGTTCAGGGTGGGTGTACTCATTCCATAATGAGTGTGCTAATCGAGGGGGTGTTCTCAACAATCCCGTGTGTATAACCGTACCCTTAAATCAAATCTCCAAAGTCCACGGGTATTTGCAGCCCAGCGTTAACTAATTCACCACCCAACCTTTTAATTAGTTATTTGAAATTATGCATGAAATGTCCCAAATACCATTTTTCACTCCTTTCCAATTAGTAAGTTTACCCCTATAATTTCTATAAAAAAAACCAAACGTTGATAATATGCCCATTCATGTCGTAAATTCTTTTAGCAAAATTTCGTGAAACATCGAAGTTTTCATTTGAATTTATTTATCTCGATTCTAATGAAAGACCATACAAGTATACAACAAATGTTATTTACAAATAAGTTATTTTGGAATTTGTAAATCAATATACTCCTACAATTTTATTTTTACATTGAACATTATTAGGAATTAAATATAATAATATTTTTTTGAGTTTGTGGTGATCCCATCACTACTCACGTAATCCATATAATTTTATGATAATTTTCCAAGAAGAAATTAGTTGAGAAGATGAATGTTTGTAAAAGAAGGGGGAAAAAGACGTGAGAGAGAGGGAAGATTGAAAGAGAAGAGATTTTAGGAATATTTTCTGCTTGTATTCTATATCATTCTTTTACATATTTAAACATATAGAAAGTAACCCTAAAATGCTAATGGACTTAAATACAAAATACAAAAGCCCAAATGAAACTAAATAACTAAAATGGGCTATTCCCTTACAATTGAAATAAATAATAGCTCAAGCCAAAATGTAATCTTCAATTATTTGAGGATGCAATCCTTTGATACTCTCCATATGACTTATGCTCATGACAAGTTGTCAAATAATTAAATTTTATTAATTTTTAGATTTATTACAATTTATTATTTGTTCTTTGAATTAAAAATTCAATTTAAATATATTATGAATAATAAATTACTTTTAATTTGTATATTCAATCCTTATAATGTATGGGCACCAATTTATTTTTTAAATTATAATAAGTCTAAAATAATAAAGTCAGATCATTCCCGCCGGAAAAAAAGATTTATTAGCTCAAGATAGAGTTTTGTATAATCTAGCAATACTGCTGAAAATTAATATTATGAGATTGATAATTAATCCTAATTCCTAAATAAACATACGACAGTTTAGAGCAATCATGTAAATATTTATTAGCTCAGTTTTGTTGGAGATATTAAATATACCACGTTCATCTACTCCGCGAGTAGATCGACTATGTCACGTTCAATTATTTTTTAATTAACGTTTAGTCTGTCTAATTAATTAAATTAGATAAGGGTGTCAAAATCCAATTAATTTCCATTAATTCCAACAAGTTTGGCATAATCTAGCAAATTAGCAATACTGCTGAAAATATTATGAGATCGAGATATTGTCTTTTTAATTACAAATCAATTACACCTTTTCATTCTATTTAAATGTCATTTTACTATTCATTCAATTTACAACTTAAAAGTCATTTTGTGAAATAAATAAAAAATAGAAGAAGAAAAAATTAAAACTATTATCATCCAAATATTGATATGTACGTTATGCATAATGTTGGGTCGAATCGTGAACTTGTTTTTGAACTTCCTCTAAAAAAAAAATAGAAAAAATGTCCTATTTTTGGAGATCAACATCTTTAATTTCCATATATTTTTAAGAACCTTTCATATATTCCCTTTGTTCGGTCACTAAGTTTCTTCTTTATTATTTATACGAGTAAAATAGAGATAGTGAATTTCGTTAAATTAAAAAAAAAAAAAAAAAAAAAAAACCGTATGTGTTATAACTTTCAAAATATAAAACCGTGGGTATATTTTATGGGTGTGGAACTAATTTGTGCGACTATAAACAAGAAGGAAAGATCCATAAAGAGGGTCAGGTTAGAGAAGGCCAAAAATTAATGCCTTTACATATCATTCACCAATTAATTTAACAAACCCACTATCTAATAATCTCATCGTTAATATATATACCTACAAATACTAATTTACATATTGAAAGTTGAATGAGTGTGGCATGCTGGTAAAGCCTTGGAGGACGCGAAAAAGCATCCTTAATCCTTATGCCCAGATTAATTATTAAGAGGTTATTAATTTGTCACTTTATTTAATATATATTACTTAAACGAAGAAAAGTTTTAATTATTTGCAAGTATTAGATTAATTTTAAACTGTTATAAGCATAATCGTGATTGGAAGACAATGATAGTAATATTTGTATAATAAAAGGGAAACTGGTTTAAATTTAATAATTCTTAATTAATTTTAAATATGTGTGACCGTTGTTCTTTTACCAATTTATAAAGGGTTATAAATGTAATTTTAGGAAAATTAAATGACATAGAATCATTATACTCTTGGAGTAGATAATCGTAGTGTATTTAAAACTTCAAAATCGAATTTCATTTAGTAAAAAATTAATTCACAAAGTTGAGATATATATCAAGTAACACATTTTTATCATGTATTGAATAATGTGTGCATTATTCCACTCCTCAATCCTTACAATTTAAGTAGGAGTTTATTAGAGTATTTCAAATTTTAATGGTTAAGAGCAATCAATAGCCCACTTGTGTGTCTAGCCGGTCGTGTCGAATGGAGTCCAAGCTTGGTGTTGGGCCCGTGGATCTTGAACTTTGGAATTTGAGCTTGATTTTGGTGTTCATATATATACATGTTTGGAGCTAGTTTGAAAATATTTGGGTTTGACGCATGCTACTAATCAAGTGTCTAGAAAATATTTGGGTTTGACGCATGCTACAAATGAATTAAATCACATATTGTGAATTTGAACTATGAAATAGCTATATATATATATATATAAAAGTGTAATCACGAGGAGTTACGTCACATTTGAGTGCCTATAAATATGATGCATATGTTTTGTGTTTAGAGATGAGACACAACACTTGAAAAAATTATGCAGAAACACTTGAATTTTTTAGGGTTTTTTCAACTGGAATTAATTCTGCATAAATATTTTTGCACAAAATTCGTAGTATTCATGTATCAAGCATATAGAGTGCAGTCTAGTTTCTTATATTTGTTCAGTTCGTCAGAGCTATTGATGTTGTGGTGTTGCTCGCTATTGAGATAAAAATTATTTTACCTTTGAAAATATTACGTCAAATCGTAAATACTAGTCGAAACGTATATATAAAGGTCTAATTAACCCTTAACTCGAGTTTGCCTTTTTGATATTCGTGCTTATGTGTTTGGGTCGTTGTTACTTATTCAAGAACTTGTTTGTTTTGCAAAGCTACTAAAGAAGAAAAGTTTTCAAAAGGGAAAAGTCAAAGAGTACTTTTGCGTAAATTTCATTTTATTGTGTTTACAATTTCTATTTTTTATTTTCGTCAAATTTGTATAGCCATTGTTATTACTAAAAAAAATCCACAGGTTGGGATATACATTTCTGGCTTCCCTTTCCTTTCAATATCACAGGCTCACAGCCCAATCGTCTGCTTTGTGATTTGATTTGGTTACGTATTGCGTAGGAGTTTTGAGTGTTGGCTATGGATGGAAATAATGACAAAAATAGATTTAACTATAAATAGAAAATGAATAAATTAAATATATGATTTTAATTTTTTGGAAAATATGCTCTACAAAGAGAGCTTCAATTCGATATTATCTGTTCAATTTGGAGATTTGGTGAATAAAAATTGAATTTTATATAGAGTGTTTTGTAACAAAGGGAAAAAGACATAGAGCTTTTATATCCCATATTAATATTAAATTATGGAGTATAAAAAGGAATGTACTTGAAACTTATAAATTTCGATGGTGTTATGTTGGATCCCGTTGTATACTAGGAATCTGAAACTATACTAATGTTATTTTCATTAAATGCTCTTAAAAAGTATAGATCAGATCGATAGTAAATTCTAGATCCAAAAAAAAAAAAAAAAACCATTTTTTTCTTTTAAAAAACTCCTATTTTTAATTCAAGTTAATTAATTAAAAAGAAAAGAAAATTGTTGGGGCGGTGCATGGAAGATCACGGCTTTAGAGAGGAAAAATAGGCTTTTGAAAGTGGTGGTGGGGTTAGGCCATTTACTAATTATATCTTTTGCTCACCTTTTTTATATGTTTTTGGTATTTAATTATTTATACATAGTTATATATAATTAAAAAGAAAAATGCATACATGATTGGATTAGCATAAGTGAAATATAAAAAGGCAAAGCGTGTAACAATTAACAAACCTCGTCGATTGTAACTAATATTCCTCTATTTCATAAAATTTGTACATTTGTTATTTTGTACTCCCTCCATCCCAATAAGATAGGCTTATTTTTCTTTTTTTCTCATTTAAATAGACTTATTTTCATATAAAGTAATATTTTTTAATTTATTTACTAATATAACTCTATGCATTAATTGCATTAGAAAGTATAACATTCATTAAATAGGATTATTATAGAAATTTTACTTGTTTAATGTGTCTTTCCAATACAATTTCTTAATTTTTGTGAAAAGACAAATAAACCTATGTAAATGGTACGGAGGGAGTATAAAATTAAGAAACATGTTTTTTTAACACATTTATTCTCATTAATTTTTATCTCTTCCTTTGGACCTTTTCTCTATATAATATTCTTGCATTTTGAAAGAAAGTGGGAGAAAATGAATCATTAATTATATGTTTTCAATTAAGAGTGATACAGTATGAATTGCATAAGGATAGTTTAGGAAAATATGTGACAAAAATAGGAAAAACGATAAACTTTTTGAAACAAAAATAAAGATCAAATGCGATAAACTTTATAACACGACACCGATAGTTTACCATCTCTCTTGCATTCCTTGTAGGGCTGCAATTCGTTTCACTCGGTCTTTAATTCTACAGAATTATTAACACATGTTTGTGTATATTGTCTTTTACTCTTTTTTCTCTCTTAACGTATCATATATTTCACATTATAAAATACAAAATTTATGGCTAACTTGATCCATAATTCCATATTATAGATAATAATAAAATTATTTACAAAATACGTTGCTTATTGTATATACTTATTCTATAAAACGAGAAAAAATGGAAAAAAGAAAAACACTATTTAAAGCAGGAAATCTGTGTGCTACAGTACTGCTATGAGCATGCTGCAGCATGCCTGACGCATCTTTTTATTAAATTTGCCAATCTCACATATATCTATACATATTATATATAGAGAGAGATATTATCATATTATCATATTCTTGTTTACTCTCGCGCGCATTGTATTCTTTTTTCATGTTTGTGGTTGCCATAATAATAGATGTACGTACTTGATATAATGATTTTATAAATTTTTCAACATCACCACCACCGATATTAGTACAAAGTTGTACGTACTTGATATAATGATTTTATAAATTAGTTTATTCTAAGTGATTCAATTAAGTTGCAGGTTTAAATTATAGTAACAAAAATTATTTAATTAATTTCATATATAAGATTTTATTATGTATAAGTTCTTATCATAATTAATTACTCCGTATATTTTATGTTATTGGTTTTAAAAATTTCAATGTTGTAAACTAAATTTACTTACAAGTATTCAAATTCAACAACGGCATTCTTATTTCAATAACCAAAAAATCCAGACTTTAATTTCTTTTTTAAAAAATTTATTGAATAAGTTAATTATCAGGCAATCGAACCCAGGTAATGCTTTCAACAGGAATCGAACCCAAATCATTTGAAAGAATTTCGTCTCATCTAAAAGTTCGAACTTGTAGAGACGGTGGGAATTAATTCTTGTATATTAAATCCTAACACAATTATATAACATGATAAATAAGTTAATTTATTCATCATATAAAACAATAGTATATATTATACACAATAATTATAAAATGGTATACATAGAGTGATGTTTATTTAGAGCATATTATTAGTTTATACTTTATACCAATTCCCCTTCTTTTTTTCACAATCTTGTGGTAACAAACTAAACCAAAGGCACCTTTAATACCAATATGACTTAACTATGGTACCATCTAGCATGTCTATAATTAAAGAACGTACATGTCCACTCAACTGCTTATATATCAACCACCAACGCACTCCCCAAGTTACAGCTTCATAACACGTTTTATAACAAGGGATAATTTTTTCTCAACCCTTTTGCATATATATAAGCAATGCACCTTATCATAAATTCCTAAGTACTCGAATAGTTACATTGTTTCTTATAAAAGGGATAATGTCAGGATCACACGAATAAGGTCATTGAAAAAAGAAAGGTTGTATTTCACAACAACATAGTATATATGAGTATTGCTTAGAGTCTTCTTGTTAGAAATTAATATAAGTGAAGTAATTTCTCACATCTCTGCAAGTTCAGACTTTTAAAATGATAAATAATTATTTCATGTTATCAGAGTCCTATACTCACACCTACACCTTCTGAGTTCGAGTCATATAGAAAATAATTTCACTCATTTAAATTGTTTACTCAATTAGCTAGTCTTCCTTAACAAAAGTAGAGAATCCCTTGTAATTAATTAACTTATAATGTGCCATTAATGCCGCCACAAGCAATTACTAAGAAAAAGGAAGACAAATCGAACCAAACTTTATTAAAAAAAAAAAAAAAAATGGAAATATAAAATAGGAAGAAAGTGGTAAAAGATGAAATGGACTTGTGACAGGTGTGTACGTGTGATGAAAACCGCGGAACTAATTAATTTGTTCTCTCATTGAGTATTTATTTTTATTTATACCCAGTCCAGTTCTATTATACTACACTCTTATTTCTGTGATGTGAATAAGATATTAATTGCAGCTTTATCTAACTTACGTTACATATAATAATATGGAGGAGTAATATATATTGTTGTAGTTGTTGTTTCAATTATAATAAATAAAAAAAATAAGATGAAGACGATGCACATCATCGACACTCCCACCTCCGTCGACTGCGGCCGCGACGTCAGATTCCGCCGCTCCTTCCGCAGTACTCTCGTCCAGTACATAGTCCCCGCTTGCTGCTCGGTCGACGGCGCCGCCTCCTCCACGGTGACGTGCACCTTCTTCGGCCACCGCAAGGGGAAAGTGAGCCTGTGCATCCAAGGCAGCAGGGGCCCACCTCTGTTACTCCTGGAATTCGGCGTCCCCACGTCGTACCTCGCCAGAGAGATGCAACACGGCCTCCTCAGGATTACCCTCGAGTCACGCCACTCGGGCGCCCACCTCTACGACGTCCCCGTGTGGTGCATCTACTGCAACGGCACCAAGGTCGGCTTCGCCACCAGGCGACACATGACGCCTACCGTCATGAAGCTCATGCACTCGGTCTCTGTGGGGGCTGGGGTCTTGCCGCTCGACCACGGGGACCTCATGTATCTTAGGGCCAGATTCGATAGAGTTATTGGATCTGCTGATTCCGAATCCTTTCATATGATAAACCCCCTCGGAAGTTCCGGTCAAGAGCTCAGTATTTTTCTCTTGAGGAGATCCGAACAATAAAAATTGATTTTTAATCACAGAAATTCTGTTATATTATAAATTTTTTTTTTATCTAAAAGTTTCTATGTTCGATCAATTTTCTTACTGGCCGTGATTAAAATATATTAGACTAATTAGAATATATGAATTATAGTGTTATCGGCTATGTACTATACTCATATTCGCTGGATCAATTCATTGCTAGCTAATTAGCCTCTTTTGAAATTTTTACCATATATGTTTTTATCGGCCGTTTGTATTAATTAATTCATAAAATTAAAATAATTAATGGCGGCATGATAACGTACATATTGATCAATTAATGATGGTTTAATTAATATTGTTAATGAATCAATAAAACGAGTTGATTTAATTAATTTGTAATCTACGTTGTTGATTAATTGGCATCATAATTAATTTATTGAAAAAATCAGTTACGTACTGTCAATGAAGGAGGCACCAAGGGCCCGGGCTGCCCCCACCAATTTTGTAAAAAAATCAAGGGTATTTTAGTAATTTTACACATATATATATTTAAATAATTAAAAATTAAATATATGGTAATATGTGCCCTATTTTCTCTGGCCCAATACTGTACACGCAATTTTCATTATAAAATTCTCAACCTATTTCCCTTCTTTCATTCACGGCGTTTATATATTATAATCCTCAACTCCTCCACTCCTCCAAGGTATTAATTTTTTATATTATTAATTTAATTATATATATTCTTTATTGTTTTAATTAGTTTATAATTAAATTTATTTCTAGTCTTTTGTCTCCTTGTTGAATTTTAAATTTGTAGGATTCTTCATATTTAAAGATCAAGAATATATATACACCTTGTTGTTACTCTATTTTCTATAATTATAGAGCAAAAATTTATTGGATTGTGAATTTTGTGATGTGATAGGAGAAATAATTATTTATTTATGTAACTTAAATTATAGTTATTAATTAATGTTCATGCTTTATGTTATTTTTAGATGTTAATGTAATTAAATTTATCATTTTTATTATATAAATATTAGTAGTACTTCATGAGCTTATTTTAAATTTTCACTTTTTAATTTTTTTTTAGTGTTTCTTTTTTGGGCCCCCGACTTAAAAATCCTGGCTCCGTCACTGCGTACTGTATGTTTCATTTGGATTTGTAAAAGATCGAGTTGATGTATATCCAATAGAGATACACATTTGATGATGATTATACACACGTATACTGATATTATTAATTAAGAGGCAAAAACTCTTGTGTAATATATATTACCTGCATGAATTTATTTGAAGATAAGAATTGAACTGGATTATTAGTACGTATATATATGAGTTCATCCATTCATCTATGGATGTAACTGAGTCAAGGCTTTGGATAATTTATTGCATAATTATAAATTATATGGAGTAGTATGTAACAGGAGACGGACTAATATACGTATAACAATTAAAAGTGATTGAATATATAAAGAAAGGGAAAATGATGAGCTAAATAACGGATAAATAATGGTTGCATGCATATTGAATGGTGCGCATGCAGAATATTGATGATTATAGCTGGAAAAATGAGAAGCTATTATGAATAAATTAATATTAAATAATACTCCCTCCGTCCACGAAAAGTAGTCCCATTTGACACATATTCTTTGTCCACCAAATGTAGTTCCATGCACTTTATGGAAACTATTACCCTTCAACTATCACTTAATTACTCAATTTGTCATCAACTTTATTCCTAAACAATCACTTTATTCACAATGGACCCCACAATACCCTATAATACCCTTACTTTATCTACCATTTTTTCTTAAAACTTGTGCCTCATCCCCATGTCCCTACTTTTCATGGATGGAGGGAGTAATATTATTCAAGAGTTATTATTGATATTTAGGATAATGGATGTTTGATATGGGTGCGCACGTTGAGAGCGTAGATGGGGCCCAGAGAGTCGTGGCCATGCGTGCGGGAGACCCCACTCTGCAATAATTCATTTATCAAACCTACGTAAAACAACTCGATCTAAAAGGGAGGGGATTTCATGCATCTGCCCTTTCATATTTTATATGTCCATCATCCAATGTACATCTATGATGTAGACAGCGGAAGTGTATAAAAAAAGACTATAAATACGAAGGAACACACGATTTCGTTGATTCTAAGAATACGTGAAAAAATGACAAGAATTTAAATACATTGATTCAATAAGAATACCTTAATTGCAATTCAAAAGAAGCTAATCTTCTCTTTATTTTTTTATTATTCAAAAACTGATTCCTTACCACTTTATTCTCCATCCTTTTATAATAAGGTGGATTGAATCAATAATTGATACTCTTGTAATTATGCTAAATTTAAGACATGTATTATTGGTAAAACTAAAATAGAAAAGGAAACACTTGTTATTTCTTCAATTAGCTAATCTTGCCACGATTATTCTTCTTGATTTAGTCAACTTATCAAAAAGATGATTTAGTCAACTTATCAAAAAGAAGGTTAAGGCGGCCGTTGAAAAAATTAGCAGATTGAAATTAAATTAAATGTATATGCTCACAAAATTCGTGCAAAAGCAAATCGAAAAATTCGCTTCCAGATCCGTGTTACCATAAGAAAAAATGTGTTTGTTTCGAATATGAAACTTAAAGAGAAATACACTCATAAGTTCCAAACCTATAAAGTAATTTGATATGAGTTAATAGAAAGGTAGAAAATGAATGTGCATGGGGCCGAATGTTAGGAAGAGTTGCTAGGTATTGTTTTGTTGGTTAGTTGTGGAGAGAGGAATCTAGTCCTCTTATATATTTGAATTTGACTCGTGGTGGACCATTCATCTCTTAATCACCATGACAACAACCACGCATCTACACCGGCCTTTCTTTTCAACATTTTTTTTATTTCCATTTTCTTAAATCTTCTCTCTTTTACTTCATTTTTTGAAGGACTAAACTAAAATGATAGAAATAGAAATATAGAGACTAAAAGAGAATTAGATGATCAAGATGGTTATCATTTCTGTTTTATAAGAGAGAATGGATAGTGATTTACAATATTAAAAGAAAATTTACAATTAATAAAGATGATTACTCTAATTAATACGTACCCTTTCATTTGTTTGCTTGTACTCTTTTAGTGGCAAAAGCCTAGAAAAAATTATATATATAACTCAAAGGGACATGTCTTTCACCACTTGTACATCATTAGGCCATCTTCAACCCTTGGACTCAAATTGACACTAAAATCTTCAATTTGTCACCGAATTTGAGTCAAACAGTAGAATTATCTCCAATCATTCAATTCAAATTTCAACTCAATTAAAATATTCTCTTAAAATATTCTGAATTTTATCTTTTTAATTTTACATCTTATCATATATTTATTTATAATCAGATATATAATTCATATTTATATTTAAATTAAGTTAATTAAACAAAATAAAAATGTTACTAAATTATATGTTTCAATTTTTAAAATTTTCATAAATATATATAAAAAAAAATATTAATTCATTGTATAATTTACTCAAAACATGCGAATCATAAAACAATAAATTACATAAGCAGTTAATTTGAGCGGTCAAATTCTAAAAACAATTCAAACAAGAAAAGAAAAGCACAAAATATTTTGGGTTTGAATTTGAGTTGGTGGCAAATTTGCCACCAAAAAGTCATTTGTGGCAATTTGCTACTAGTTTTGAGTTTGCATTGGACAAGTTTTTTTATGACAATTAGAGTATTTGCCTATGGGTTGGAGATGCCCTTACTAGATAGGTTCAGTGCATAACTCACATATATCCTTGTACATACAAATATATATTAATGAAGACGACTAAAGAGATAAGAATTCAACGGAGGCGTCGAATTAACATTAGACCACATTTATATGAGCCGTGGTTCGATTTCCTGTTTCACTGATATTCTACCTTATTTGTCAGGACGTTAATTATTTTTTAATATTATACATGTCAATCATTTATATAATAAAATAAAATACGAAATACAAAAATTGAAACAACTAATGTCATTCGTTGGAGTCGTGCACGTGCGAATGGTCATAACATAAGGAAAATAAACAAATAAAAAAAATTGCATATTGCATACATGCAATATTGACCAATTAAGTCAAATTGAGCTGAAAATATTGACTTATTAAGTTAATGGACTGAAAATATATATTATTGGACCACCATTAATTCATTTGGGTTAATTTTTAATCTATTTGTCAACTGGCCCGCTTGTGTTTTAATTTTGACCGAAATTTTTAACCCGTTTATTTTATCCGTTTCTATGATTTTTTTTTTATTTTATTGCCGAGCGCGGGATATTAAATGTAGTAATTCAAATTGTAATATGTAGTAACACACATTATTTTATGTAGTAATAACATAAACTATTTTATATAATAATACAAATTGTTTTATTTAGTAACACGTTATTTTCTAGTGTTTTTGTTGATGTAGTAACTCACATTATAATATGTAGTAACATATATTATCGCATGTAGTAAACACAATAACCATGTTGTAATACAGATTATTTTATTGCAAGATGATGCAAAAAATATTAGATCATTTGATAAAGTTACATATAGTAACAAACGCATATTCAATGTAGTAATTCAAATTGTAGTATGTAGTAACATATAATTTTTATGTAGTTAAACACATTATTACATGTATTAATAACACAAACTATTTTATATAGTAATACATATTCTTTTATTTAGTAAAAAAAAAAAAAAAATTAGTATTTTTATTAATTAAGTAACTCACATTATAATATATAGTAACATATATTATTACATGTAGTAATACAAAATAACATCGAACCATAATAATTATTAAAGATTATTTAAAGATTAAGACCGTCGTAAATTGCAGCGTCTGGTGGCAGTCTGGGTGGTCGGAAACTGCTCAGAGAAGATGACCAGGTACAATTTCTATCAGTGGGTGTATTTATAAAAAATATGGGTGTAAATTGAGTTTTTTTTTTTAGGATACATCAGGAGGAAAATATACGACAAGAATCACACTCCACTCCTAATATATTCTGGAATTTATTTTCAAACCAATCGAAAGGTATTGAAATATTCCTTGCTTCCTGTGCCAACAAATGAGCCGTCTGATTTCTTTCCCTGTGAATAAAATCACAATCCCAGCACAGAAAATCTTTTAACAACTTTCGGATTCTAAGAACAAGCCTTCTCTCCATACCTTCAACCTCAAGTTTTGCATTGATAGTGTTTATGGCTGATAGAGAATCCATTCGTAGCCCTGAGATTTTTATGAACCTATTCGAGCATTGCTCCAATCCAAACTCCGCTGATGAAAGTTCAGCAGCCACAACTGAACCCGGATTATTAATACGTTTGCCCCCTGCAAATACCAAAGTATCATCTCTTTTAAAAACAGCAAACCCCACAGCATAGAATTGATCGTTAGGATTAAACGCAGCGTCCGTGAATAATATAAGCCCCTCACTGTCATATTCCCCCAGGGGTTTACCAACTTTGGTATCCCTTCCGAAGTGATGTGAATCAGAATTCAAGAAATCGTGCCAAAAATTAATCACCCATTTTACATCGAATTCAAGTGGGATTTTGGTCTGGATTCTGTCCTTCTCCTTCGAATGCGTCCATTTACATCTTTCTTTCCAAATACCCCACGCAATCATAAGTATAAAAGAAGCAAACGGTTTATCATAGTGATCCTTTATAGCAAAGAAGAATTGCTTTAAAGAACCCCTCATGAAATTTTTTAAATCCTTCCAAACACCTTGTTTCTTCTAGACATTTTTTGCAAATATGCATTCAAATAAAACGTGTTTGGAATCAGCATAGAATGCACCACAAAAATAGCAAAAATGATCCATGGGAATGTGATGACTTACAAGGTTTCCTTATGTTGCCAAGGTGTCGTTAAGAACCTTCCACCTAAAAATTCGAACTTTGGCTGGAATCTGAAGCTTCCAAATAAAGTTCCAAAGTGGCTTCAAAGTGCCTTTGCCCGAAGAGGAGGCAAATTCTATCGACCGCTTTGCTCTCAAATCCATTAATGCAAAATGGTAGCCCGATGCAACTGAGTAATTCCCCGATGAATTAGCTGGCCAAAAACGTTGGTCCTCACAATTAGGGTTTAGTAAAGGAGTATGTATGATAGCATCAGCTTCTATGGGCCAAAAAGCGTTACGGATAAGAGTTTTATTCCAAGAATAATCAGGCAACAGAAAACGATCAACTGTAGAAGCACTAGCAATTCGAGAAAGAATTCGGCCATCTTGAAAGTTAAGAATCCATCGATCTTTAAAAATGGATATAGTTTTTCCATTTCCAATGCGCCATCTAATGCCAAAATCTAAGATATCCCTACTCCATAGCATTGATCGCCATAAAAAAGAAGGATTATAGCCCAAATCCGCCCCCAAAATATCATGCTGCCTAAAGTAAGGAGCCTTGAAAAGTTTAGAAACTAGAGCTTCTGGTCTTTGCATAATCCTCCAGACTTGTTTTGCTAACAATGCTTTATTGAAAGCAGTCATCTTTCTAAAATTAAAGCCCCCCTCCTCCTTTTGTCTGCACATCTCATCCCAAGATTTCCAATGAACCTTTCTGCTTTCTTCATTGGATCCCCACCAAAACTTTGCCATCATCCTTTCCATGTCCAAGCATATCGAGGTTGGAATACAAAAACAGGACATTGCATACACATGAATGGCCTGCAAAACTGATTTAATGAGGATTTCCTTTCCCCCTTCTGAAAAATGTTTGTGACTCCAAGAGTTGATTCGTTGACGAACACGATCCACCAGATAACTAAATTGAAATCTTTTTGCCTTAGCTGAGAAGGTAGGGAGTCCCAAGTAAACATCGAATCCATTGGAAGCCCGAACACTCAAATTCTGCTTGACTATATGTTTGTTCTTGTCAAGAGTATTTGGGCTGAAAAGAATTGCCGATTTCTCAAAGTTAACCAATTGCCCCGAAGCATCAGCATAAATCTTGAGACTGTTCTTGAGTACAGTACATTCCTTTTTTTATGCTTTCAAAAAAATTAGGTTGTCATCTGCAAAAAACAAGTGAGATATAATAGGAGCCTCCCTAGCAATTTTTAGACCTGAAAGCATCTTCTGATTCCTGGTATGGACAAATATAGAGGAAAGACTTTGAGCACAAATAACAAATAAAAAAGGAGATAGCGGATCCCCTTGTCTCAAGCCACGCGACGGTTGGAAATAAGCAGTGAGATTTCCATTGATACAAATGTTGTATGTGACTGATGATACGCATTCATAAATGAGATGAATCCATTTGGGAGGAAAACCAATTTGTGTCATAGCTGCTCGAAGAAAAGGTCATTCCACGCGGTCATAAGCCTTGCTCATATCCAATTTTAATGCAGCATATCCTTCTCTACTTTTTGAAGATCGAATCCAATGAAGACATTCAAATGCTATCAAGATGTTATCTGAAATAAGCCTTCCTGGAATAAAAGCGCTTTGGTAAGGGTCGATCATATCATCCATAAACAGCTTCAAACGGTTTGTAATAACCCTAGAGAGTATGCGATAACAAACATTGCAGAGACTAATAGGGTGAAACTGCATAACATTCACCGGAGTCTTAACCTTAGGGATTATAAAAATTGTAGTTTTGTTCCACATCTTTAAAGGTTTACCACAATTTAGATGTCCCAGAATTTGTTCAGTTACCTCCTCACCAATCGTTTGCCAATTAGTTTGGTAGAAGGAAGCTGGAAAACCATCAGGGCCCGGAGCTTTCCAAGGATTAATATCTTTAACTGCTTTAAAAACTTCCTCTCGAGAAAAAGGGACATCGAGCATTTTAATTTGCTCATCCGAAATCTTTTTGCACATATGGCTAGTTGCTTCAAGAATGTTTTGATCACTTGGGTTACCAGATTTAAACAAGCAGCCAAAGTAGTTGAGAAATGCTTCTTGAATCTGCTTGTCATCATAAACCCAATCTCCCGACTCCCCCTAGAGTCTTGTAACCATATTCTGACACTTTCGTTGAGTAGCCCTATTATGGAAAAAATGAGTATTCCTATCTCCTTCCTTAAGCCATGATATTCTTGATCTCTGCTTCCAATACCATTCCTCTTGGGAGTAGAGTCTTTCCAACTCTTTTTCCAACATATCAACACGATTAAAATCCGGATTAGTGCTCTCATTATCCACCTGCATTCTGATCTGCTCTTGGGTTTGAGTAATCCTTTGTTTAAGAGTCCCTCCTTTCTTCTTAGCCCACACTGAAAGGGCTTGACTACAATTGGTTAAAGATTCCTGCAATGGAATTCCACTGCCTTTGACAACCCAAATTTTCTTGATTGTATCTTTAAAATCATGCTCTTTTAGCCAGTGCTTTTCAAAACGGAAGTTTCTGCATTGTTTTCTTGGACAAAACATGGATTGAGAGTCACATGATATCAAAATAGGACGATGGTCAGACCCCATAAAATCAAGAGAATTGGCTTTGTAGGAGAGAAACAGCTGAACCCATTCCTGATTTGCTACATATCTATCAAGCTTCTCTTGAATAAAATCTTTTCCTCTTCGCTTGTTAGACCAAGTAAATTTGGGTCCATGGATTCTTAAGTTTGACAATTGGTTATGATCAAGTGCATCCTGAAATCCCAACAACCTTTCCAAAGGTTTTTTATGTCCCCCCTTCTTATCAGACTGATATAAAGTTTCATTGAAGTCCCCCCCAACTAACCAAGCACAATTATCCATATGGTTGTAATTTTTAAGTCTCTTAAGCAATTTCCAAGAAAATTTACGATCAAACAAATTTGGGTTGCCATGAAAACCTGTAAATCTCCATTTAAGCCTTTCATACGAAATTAAGCAGTCAATATGGGCACTAGAGTAAGACAAAACATCCAACACAACATTTTTCCAAAGCATCATAAGTCCACCAGTACAACCATGAGCATTAACTGAAAAACAGTATTGAAAGCAAAGTTTAACCTTCAGAAACTCAGCCCTAGACAAAGAACATTTAGTTTCTGAGATAAACAAAACATCTGGATGGTAATTAAAAACGATCCTACTAAGATAACTGAACGTCCGTGCACTACGAACTCCACGAGCGTTCCAGCAGATGGCTCTCATTCCCCACGGCGGGGCTGATTAACTTCAGCCTCCGCCTTGTCATGAATCACAATAGAAGTGCCAATGTAGTCACACATACTTCGCGCCCTTTTGAACAAGCCTTCGGCCTCCTTCACAGTCTCCCCTTCAGACCATCCTCGTCCACTTCCCCAGAATTCCATCATCTCTCCGGACGTCTCCCTCAAAGCTCTCTTCTTATACGGCAACACACCGCTTTGTGCTGACTCTGCCTCTTCAGCAATCACTTTATCCATAATCATAACATCAGTTTCCAACATTGCATGTCCATTTTGATTTTCCTGTGCAGAGATCGGGGCAAAAGGAGACTCCCCCTCATATATGATTTCCACAAACGACTCATAGTTGCAAGAAGAGAGATCATTTCCAATATAGTGAGTCACTTTATAGTCACGTCCATTATCAACTCCCGAAAGGGGTTCCTTCACAGTACAATGTTGATAACCAAAAGGAATAGTAAACGACAGAGGGGCTAAGAACGTACCAGTACGGGGGTCAAAACGACCCTTAAAAGAAGAAGTCCCCTGATGTTGAGTGTTATCATTAACTGCTTTTCTTGGCATTAAATCCTCAAAATTTTGCACCACTTGTCTTTGATGATTCCCTATCTCCAGTCTGGTTTCCACCTCATCATCTTCAATCAAAATCGCCTTTCCCTTTGAGCCCGGGCGTGCCTCTTCCTGAAGTAAATCTTGTGTTATTGCCTGGTCTCCCGCCCCAATTTTTAGCATATCAAAGAAACTAGCCAGAGCCTCCACAGAAGGGCTCTTTTTTTTTTCAGCTTGAAGCCAAGCCGGAAAGAAACGATGTTGTTTACACCACTCATCAGACTGGCCGAAGCCAAGGTTACATTCCTTTTCAAAATGATCAAGCATACCACACAATGAACAGAAGCCCGATAATCTTTCATACCTAAAAACTGTCGTGACTGGTTCATCCTCCACCGTTATGTAGAAAAAGCGGCACAAAGGCTTAGTGACATCCATCAGAACCCGAATCCTCATTAGCGTCTACCTCCAAGACCTCCCCTACAATACTTCCGATTTTCATCCCTAATACTTTGCTCATCGCATAAAGCTGAAGCCCATGGACCTGAATTCAAAAAGGCACCATGCAAAGAGAGAGTTGAGAGAGTTTTTCTCCCCCATGCAGAGGCTGAATAGCAAGGAGAGACCGGCGCAGGTTCCATGGCTGACGATCCAGAACCTCCTTGAGATCGGAAGCTTCAGCAAAAGATAGGAGAAAAAGTCTTTCTCCTATACTCACAACCTTTAGGGGAGTTCGTAGACGCCAAGATCTACCCAAAAGGTCTCTCAACTCTGCTATGCTGATGGGTCTAGGAGCTACAAATCGCATGGCCACTGAATTCTTTGGGATTGCAAGCTCAGTGCGTTGCGCCACAATGTGAGTAGTTTCTTTGTTGGAAATTCTGAAATTTTCCATCATAAGATTAAGGGAATCCGCCATTTGCGAGAACTCAAGAGAAAGGAAAATTAGAAGAAGAGAATGTTGTGAAGATAATGTGGAAGTGAAGCCCTCAAGCCAATATATAAAGGAGTTCACTACACAAATATGTGTGTACAAAACCACTGCGAAAAAACCCACTAAACAACCAATATTCGAGGGTTTTGAGAAGAAAAATCTCCCGAAATATTTTCGCCCAATCCTGATGAGGCTGTTCATATTCTTGTCTCAAACCAGATGAACAAACACTTGAGCACTGCCAATGTATACGCGAGTGTGTGACAGTATGAAAAAAGGGCAAATCCCCTCCCCCCCCAAATCTAATGATTGGAAGCGATACACACACCGAGGCAAATTCGGACAGGAAGAGTGTAAAAGAGAAGAAACGAAAATCTAGATAAAAAGAGAGGGAGAAGCTTCGACAATATCTCGGAAGATGAATCGGCGGAAGATGAAGGGGAGTTTTAAAAATGAACTTTTTTTCTAGTGTTTTTGTTGATGTAGTAACTCACATTATAATATGTAGTAACATATATTATCGCATGCAGTAAACACAATAACCATGTTGTAATACAGATTATTTTATTGCAAGATGATGCAAAAAATATTAGATCATTTGATAAAGTTACATATAGTAACAAACGCATATTCAATGTAGTAATTCAAATTGTAGTATGTAGTAACATATAATTTTTATGTAGTTAAACACATTATTACATGTAGTAATAACACAAACTGTTTTATATAGTAATACATATTCTTTTATTTAATAAAAAAAAAAGTTAGTATTTTTATTAATTAAGTAACTCACATTATAATATATAGTAACATATATTATTGCATGCAGTAATACAAAATAACATCGACCCATAATAATTATTAAAGATTATTTAAAGATAAAAAATATTTAAAGATTAAGACCGTCGTAAATTGCAGCGTCTGGTCGCAGTCTGAGTGGTCGGAAACTGCTCAGAAGATCACCTCAAATTTGTTATAAATGCAAAAAAAACGATACAAACATCTTCCTAAATTACTAAATATACTCTTACAAATAAAAAAAATATGGAGTATAAATTATAACATTTGTGAACCAAAAATATCTACTCTTGTAAAAAATTTAAAAGATAAAAATAGGGATGGCAATGGGATGGATCTAAATTCGGACCCGCATTGAACCCGGCATGCATGGGACGGGTATGGACCCGGTTAAACGGGTATGGGACGGATTGTGATTTTTGCCAAACCCACCCCGTCTACCCGTACCCGTTATATATAAATATAGTAATATTTAATATATATATATATATGTTTCTATTTATATAAACTTATATGTATATTAATGTATATATATTTGAAAAAATATTTTTTATGTAGTTTTTTTTAGTATAAAATGAATATGAAATGTTATTTTAAACAATTATATATTTAATTTGAATTATGTAATATCAAAATAAATTATTGTATACATTAAAATTAATTTTAAAAAATAAAAAAAATTATACGGGACGGGTAAAACCCGCCGGGTTTTTAAGCGGGACAAAACAGAACGGGTCCGGGTATGAGAATTTTCTGGTGGAACGGGTCTGGGACAGGCATACCCGTCCCATTGCCATCCCTAGATAAAAATAAAAAATGACATTGATCGAAATTTGTTAAAAACAAAAAAACATTGCACTAATCAAAATATCACACTAAAACCGAAAGTGTATTACCTTTTTTTTTTTTTTTTTTTTAAGAAAACAGTTCATACTTGATAAAAATTACTCCTTCCGTCCAATTTTATTATGCCCACTTCTCCGGACACGGATTTTAATGAATATTGATTAGTTTATTCATAAAGTAGATAAATTGAGGGTGTGATAGGGTATTGTGGGGTCCATTTGTAAATAAATGTTTGTTTATGAATAAAGTGAATGGCAAAGTGGGTAAATAAGTGATGGTAGGAGGGTGGAGATAAAGTAGTATGAATAATATTATTTCCAAAAAGGGTATGAGCATAATAAAATTGGACAACTAAAAAAGAAAAGTAGGAATAATGAAATTGGACGGAGGGAGTACAAGAAATGGAAAGAAAATACACCCCTTTTGTTGGGAAGCTACGGTGTTCACCATAATTTTTATTTCTCACCACTAAAATTAACCATCGAATATAGTGAAAAGATGTTACTTTTCTACATAAAAAATATGTGAATTTTATAGGGTTAGTTTGTGTATAGGGTAAATTATAATTGATGAAAAAAAGTTTGTATATATTTAATTAATAAGGGTTGTTTAAACATTTTTATTACAATAAAATAATACATGAAATTAAGTGGGTAAGAAACGTGGGTGTCATTGAAATGAAAAATATGCACTTTTAATCCCGTTATAAGAATAGAGATCTAATTCGTATGGGTAGATTATCACTCCATTTTCTTTACAAGTTACAATTGAAATGAGATAGTATCACCTACTATTTGATTTGAATCGAGATGCTAAAAAAATACCAGCCACCCAACTCGATTTGCTTATCACTATATAAAGAAAGCTACTCTCTCGGTTCATAAAAGTTTTCGTATTATTTTTAGTTTATTCCATAAATATTTAAATACCCTAAAATAAAAATAATTCTCATCTTTACAATGAATATATTTACCATTCATGTCATTAGTTTGGAGTACATTATACATTCAATTTATTTACTTTATATATATAAATCTACAAAAGTAATAAAAATATACTTCAACGCTGTAATCATTACATTTAAAAAAGAAAACTGTGTCCAAAATTCCCGTAAACTTTTATAGCAATTAAAAAGAGCAAAAGAATCTTAGTAGGCTAGTAGGAATAAAAATTAGGTAGTGGATTATTAATATTAGGAATAGAAAAAGATTTGATGGTCCCTGAGAGAAGATAATGTAAAGTACAAAGCATTTATTAGAAGGAGGCTATGAGGCTCAGAATTAGCCTTGAAAAATATCTAGTTTTATGTTGGGGTCCCTTTTACTTACTAATAACGCGTTGGGTATTGAGGTGAAACGACTTTGGACGTGGGCTTCTATTGTTTCTGGGCTGGGCCTCAGTACGGCCCGGCCTGCTTTCAATTCAATCCACAAATAAATTAGGTCGGATTGCACTGAGGCGACACTTAATTATTTTCATAGGCTGATCACATTATAGATATTTCGCTTCAAATGGGAATAAAAGAAAGATTAAGAAGAAATAATGGCAATAAAAAAATATAAAATTATAAGTTCACAAGTCGAATCAAAGGTTGAAGTGCCGTTAAAATCTTACCTGGAAAAATTATCCGTAGGGACAAAATCTGAGGACAATGGAAAAGGTACAATCCTCTAAAAATAAAGTCTAAAGTACGTAGAATGGTGCAAGTAAGACAAATACAAGTTTTCCGTGATAACACACTCAATCTGAGTCGTTTAGCATATCCGACCAACGATTGTAAAAGGACAGCCTGACCTCTGAAGTGTCAGAGCCGGCTGAACCATCCGACGGTTGTTGAGGTGGACCCTTCCCAGATCAACGCCTAGTGTTTTCAACAGCAATTGCGATCTCAGATAAACTGAAATCTTCTTCCATAAATGACTCTCTAATTATATTTTTAGGGAGTCATAATTTGAAATACTTCATCCTCTGTTTACCTCACAATGAAAGCGGACGTCTGGGCTCCTCAACGGTAGAATGAGAGATTGTAATCAAATGAAAATGAAAGTAATGATTATCTTATATAAAAATTGGTGTTGCACACTAATTTTGAAATTAATAAATATAAAAAGTTGTTATTATGGAATAAAAGAAAGTTGAGGAGAAAGATACTAATCAAATAGAAGTAATGATCACCTAAATTTATTTAGGAGGGAAAGTAGTCTCATTGATCACTTTTTAGTTTTTATTCTCATTAATCATCATAATTATCTTATTTTTTAAAAAAAATCAAGAATTCTCAACCAAGCACCCCTTGAACCCATCAAACTATTATTGAAATGACACCTAGATCACTTAACTATTTTTTTATTTTACACCTAACTATACAAACTATTATTTTTTGCACATAAAATACTAACTAATTTTTCATGTTAGATTTCACTTGTGTTTTTTTTTTTTAGAGGCATACCATACGTGATTTTTAAGAATGTATTACCGCCAAATCTTATATACTACTAACGGTGAACCAATTTTCCCCACACATTATGTAACGGATCAACTAATTCTTTTTCCCCAACAGTCAATTTTTAGGGTTTAAAAAAATTAAGATTACAAAAAATTTAATTTGAACTAGTAATCAGTTGCGGAACTAAGAGGATAATAGTTTTTTTTTTAATATGGAGTACAATATTAGATTAAAATACTATCTAAAAAAATCACGTGCAAATGCTGATGTAAAAAATAACTGCCTAAAAAGTAGTTAAGTGAATTATTTGTAAAATAAAAAAGTTTGTATAATGTAAATAAAATAGGTTTTAGCAGTTTATGTGTAATTTTATTTAGTAATTTAATCCAATTAGAAATTATGTACGTAATTTGATAAATATCCATATTTCAAGTCCCGATATATCTGATGAGGTCGGTTAAGGCTGCAGCAGGTCCCTTGCTTAGATCTTCCAAGCCCATAGATTTTATTTTGATATTGACCTTTCAACTCCAATTTAGCTCACTCTTCAAATTTATTTTTAATGTCCTACTATGGGTGGGTAAATATACAGAAATTTCGGTATACCGAGCTTATCGTATCGAAAAATATCAAAATTTTTTATTTATCAATTTTTTCGGTACGATAACGGTATGAAATATGATCATACCACGGTATTTCGATATTCGGTATGAATATTTTTAATACCGAAATTTTCGGTATGATAACGGTATGGTTCAGTATGATCGGTATACCGTACCGAACCACCCCTAGTCCTCCTACCCTCCTATTTCATAATTATTTTCACATGTGAAATGACACATACACAAGATAAAAAAAGTTAATTTATTGATGATTTTAAAGAGTAATTTATAAACTTTTATGTATAAAGTAAATAAATTAGTTGATTTTTGTGTATATGTGAAGAAAAAGTAATGTTTGTAGACGAGTAAAATTCAATTACGAATTAAATCGCGACGCGTGGAAATTACGGGTTAAATATTAATTAAATTTATTATTTATTTGTTGGAATAAAATTAATTCCTAAAAAATAAATATATAATTAATTATTATTCCCTCCAATTAATTTGGGCCTCCAAAGCCTAATAAATCAAGACGGGCCTCTAAAGCTCGATAAGTAAAAACGGATCTCTAAAATCCAGAAAATCCAAACAGGCCTCTAAAGTCCAGCAAATTAAATTGGGCCCAAGTTTGATAATTTAAGCCCAAAGGGCATTCTTAGCCCATCAAACCATTCAAATTTTTGAATTAAAAGCCCTAACTACTTGCACAAAAATCTTCAGGTCTACACCTATAAATAGAGGCCTCATTTCATTCATTTTCATCAACAAGAAATCAGAAGCATTCAAGGCTCTAAAATTCTCTGCAGAGATTTTAGAGTGTTCTTCAGCAAATTGGAGGAGATTCAAAAGCGTTCTTCGTGAAAAGCGCAGTGTTCGAGTGGAGATCAAGGTGCTAAGCCTCTTCGATTCGGCGTTTCTTCAAGGCGTTCTTCGTGCAGTGTTCGAGTGGAGATCAAGGTGCTAAGCCTCTTCGATTCGGCGTTTCTTCAAGGCGTTCTTCGTGCAAAGCAGCAAGAAGCAGCGTTCGAGTGGAGATCAAGGTGTTAAGCCTCTTCGATTCGGCGTTTCTTCAAAATTCTTCGTGGATCTTCAACGGAAAAGTCCCAATAAGTCCCGAAAAAGTCCCTAAATTCAACGTTTAATCAAAAAATATGGTGCTAAGCCTTTGGATTAACGTTATAAAAGCCCCAAGTACAAGATAAGAAAGGATTCGGCTGCGGATCCAGCTCCAAAACCTCAAGAAATCCAAGTGAAATTCAAGAAGAGAGAATCAGAGGAGAAATTAGAGATTGTAACCCGCAAATACTCGGTTTTAATCCGAAATTAAATAAAGTTGTTCGCATTTTCGCGTTTTATTATTTAATTCACGAATTTGTGTTTACAATGACATTTATGTTAAATTGAGAATATTGTGAGGATGAGATTTATAAAGGGTTTTTCCTTTTAAATTTGTAAAAGTTATTAAACGTCAAAAAAAAAATGTAAAAGTAATTACGGAACAAAATAAAATACTATTTAATTATATTTATAAATGAATTCTAATATTTCATGGTACCCTCAATTTAATTTATCTCGTAACAACATTCTAACTTTTGCATTATCCTTTGCTACTTTTATTTGCTAAAAATAAATATACTTTATGTATACTAATAATAGTAAAACAAAAAATATATATTATCTATATATTCAGTTGGAGATTAATATTAATATTGGTCCATTGAGTTGAGGTTTGAGTTAAATATGTGAGCTTATCAGAATTAATTCAAGTAATTGACTACAACGTTCTTGCAAATTTTGTGTAATGACTAATAATTGACTATGATGGTAATAATATGTTTTTTTGTTTTTGTTGGGGGAATAAACTAAATCGATGATATTTGAGGAAATAAGCTAATTATTTTGACATCATAGCAAATTAGCAACCAACGTCCTTTTATTTTGTTATTTTGTGTTGCATGTTTTCAGTCTTTCCACTGTCCTTTCCGCCACCATTATAATAATTCTCTGTCAAAAAAAAAAAAAATCTCCAGCATCTGATTATTCATAAATCTAGATATGAAATTATATAATTTTAAATTTGTTCACACACCAATTGATCTTTATTAGGTTTTTCAATAATATTTTTATTAATAAAAAAAATTTGTGAAATATTGCTATACGTACACAAGAGTGTTTCATAATTATTACTCCATATAATTTTATAATCTTAAATTGCTCACTATTAAAATTTAAAAAATTCTTATATAGCCAAAATAAATATGAATGTTAAATTAAAGATGACTAATTTGATATGTAACGTGTTGGAGTAAAATAATTTTAAACGAAAAGCTTATCGACTTCAAATTTACAAGTGAAAAGTAAAAAATAGAAAAAGAAAAAAAATTATTGTCCGTATGAAAGACTATCACAGCGCACACAAAATCAAAATTTGTGTAACACCATCTCACAAAAGATGAGGTATTGTGTACACCTTGCGCATATTGCACTTTGAACATTAATATTAGTTTCTTTGGATAAGTATTAACTTGTGCAATAATTTTAGTGGTGTATGGTCACAATGCACATGCTTTTGCTCTCATGAAAATGAATATGTGAGCCGAAACTCAATTTAACCAATATTATTAAGAAAATAAGTAGGTTGAATTAGTTTGGATATTATGTAGGTCAAATATGAATCTATATCATGGAATGAAATTGTGAGACGATTTATTTTCCTATTTTTAAAATATTATAATTTCTTGAAGAAATAAAATACCATATTTTTTGTTTTTAAACTAAGTACATTTTACATGTGAAAAGTATTATCTTGAATTTTATGAAATTGTATTTACAATTTCTATCGGTATAGATAACAAATATAAGAGTATCTCCAACGCATACTCCATAATCCGTAATGGAATTTTTACTCCATCTTGGAGTATGAATGTGCTCAAATGGGTATTCTAAAATAAAGTTTGGAATTGGAGTACTCTGTTCATAAAGTGGTTCATTATTTATACACACTCTATATCAATTATTTTATTACTATTTACAAATACAACTATACAATAATATACATTGCACATTAAACACGAATACATAATCACATTGGAGTAATAATTGTATTTTTTAATGTTGTATTTGATGTGTGTAACTTTAGTTATTTCGTGTTTAAATGAAAATAATATTTGTGGGATGTGGAGTTGTTAATTCAAATTCAAATATTATATTACTAATACTGGTTAGTTATATCTTATTCGGAGTTGTTAATAACAACATTTTAAATGTAAAAAAAATAAAAAATAGTTTGTCACTCTTGTGACGCAGTTTTGCACGCAGATGAGAGAGTAGCTCAACGCAAAACCTACTCAATTGTTTATGGCTTTTGAATTTAGTACACTAAACTCACTTAACTTGTACCAGATTACTACAACTATATTTCTTGAAATTCCAATTTTATATAAATTCTTCTTCACACGCTCAATCTCTCTCTCATTATAATCGCAACCAATTCATCATCTCCCTCCCCCACCATGTCCCCTCACCCATAATTACTCCCACTTTTTTTTTTTTTTTTTATATAATTTATGTTTTATTATAGCTGTTGTACTTGTCCCTCTTCCTTCCCTCCTTCAATGGCATTGACCTACTTCTTCTCTATTCTCTATTGACCCCCCTTTTTTTTTTTTTTTCTTTTGTTTATTGCTGAATCTTGAATCTGTGTCATCATTTATTACTTATATATACTGGGTTTTCTGCATTTAATATTTCTTGCCCTCGAATCCTCTTTTTTATTTGCACTGGATTTTTCAATTCAGCTACCCACCCACTTTGAGTTTGTTCTTCATCATCATTTCTGCAATAAAATTTGTGGCATTTCTTGCTTTGTTACTGCTGTCGGTGCTGCACAATGTACCCTCCGGTTTCATCCAGTGTGCAGAGGTGTGATATTAAGATTGATTTAGTGTTGTGTTGTGTTTTAGTTTGATTGTTGAGGATTTAAGCTAATTGTTGCTGTGGTGTGCAGTGAGATGCAAAAGGATCATATACTTAATATGTCACCAAGGCCCTCTCAGTATCTAAATCATGTGAGTAATCTTCTTGATTTCACTTTCTTTACTTTTCTTTCCTTTTGGGGTTCTGAATTGATTGCAGGAAAAAGGTACTAAAAGGGGCTTCACAGCTTTGATTATTGCCTCTCAATTTTACTGATTTGGGCTTTTTTTCCTCTTCCAGCAATAGTTTCTCACTTTTGTGTAGTGTTTAAGTGGATATTTGCTTCAGTTTCAATGTATTCCTAACCGAAATAAACATTGTTAATTCCAGGTTGCACAAGTGAGGAAAACATCCCTTAACAGGACATCAAATGCTTCTCTTCTTTCAGATGAAAACACAACATCTAAGGTTGAATTCACTAGCTTATTGTTTCATCTTTAATTTTGATGGTGATTTTTCATTTTTACTTGCTGTTGTGCAGTTGAATTTATCAACTTTCTTGATTTGCATGATCCCTTTAGTGTGACTTAGAATTTTTTGAGTGACTGAACTCAAATTATTTCCATATGCTACTTACTAAAACTCTTTTACTTTTGAAATTCACAAAAAATTTTAAATTAAGAAGATGGTTCTTGTTTATAGATATAGTTTTAGATGCAAGATAAGGCATTGGTTTAATTAATCGCGTGTTGAATGCAGTCTCCAGCTGAACTGGTTAACGAAATCGCTACGCTTGAGGTTGAAATACTACGTTTGGAGCAGTATCTTCTTTCGCTCTACAGGACAACTTTTCAGCAGCATCTTCCAAGTGCAGTCGAAAACAATGTCCAACAAAATAATGGAGGAACATCAGCAGGGGCTTCATCTAATCAACCATCCCAGAAAATAAATTTGGGGGTGTCTAAAGATTATAATGACCAAAATTCCCCTACAAGCTCTTTAGCTGGCCCAAATGATTCAAATCAAGTTGCAATTGAGAAGTCCTCATCTAGAAGGGTTGATATTCCTTACCTATTTCCTTTATTAACTTTAGGAAAATAATTTTTTTAGTCCGGTAAGTTATCCCTATTTTGGTTATAGTCCTATCGTCTTTCACGAATTGATAGTCTTATAATTTCCAATTTTTGGCATTTTGGTCCGATAACTGGTTGTAGAAGGTGAAACATTCAGTTGACGCTAATGTGGCAGAGTCTGATTGGTCAACCGGATGTTTCACCTCTTACCGCTGGTCACCAAAATATCAAAAAGTTGAAAGTTACAGAACTAAAATCGAAATCGGGTATCTTACGTCACTAAAAAAACTGTTCTTGCGTAACTATATCTTTCCTCAATGACAAGCTCGTTCATGCTTTCTGTTGCTAAAAGCATCATTAAATGGCTACAATTGTCTACACCGAATGTTTTCAGGAGAGGCATAGAGCTTATTCTAGGCACCGCAGCCTTGCAGACCATCTCGGAAATTCTCGCATAGATGATGCACGAATTTTTCCGGATAGACTATCCGAAGACATTATAAGATGTATATCTTCAATTTACTGCAAATTGGCCAACCCCAGTTTTACAGATAAAGGATGTTCAGGTTCTTCCACTTCATCATTCAACTCATCCAGCACATTTTCTCCAAGGAATTTATCTGGAAGTTGGAGTCCTCAATGCAATGATGATGCTACACAAAATAGTGATTTTGATAGCTTGAAGCAAGAGAATGGACCATACGTGACTATGGTAGAAGTACTGAAGTTATGCTTAGATGATGAAACTTATAGCTATGCTGCTACAATGCTTCAGAAATTCAGGTATAGATATTGAGTCAGTCTCCGGTGAAACTTGTTCACTGTATGAAATTGATATCATTACAAGTATAAACTAATACCATAACATTTATCCACACAGTTTGGCGTGTTTGTGTGTCAAATGTTATGGTATTAGTTTATAAGAGTAATGATATTAGTGAATGAATGTTATGGTATTAGTATGGATCCAGTTTCATATTGGAGAGTTTGTCATAGATATTTATGGAAACTCATTTTTAGTTATCTTGATGATATTTTCTATTTTGGTTTGGTACATGGAGCTAGTAGCTAGGATTTTCGTCTAGATTACATGTATACCTTATTGTTTTGTCTATTCCCATTTGAATGCAATCTGTTGATAGCCCAACTTTTACTGTTTTTCATCTAAACTAAAAGTGTGCATATGCTTATGAAACATTATTATCCTAATACGAGTTCTGATTTGCATTTTAATTTGTATCTGCAAAGGTCTCTTGTAAAGAGTCTTGAGGTCGTTGACCCCATGAAGATGAGACGGGAAGAGAAGCTTGCATTTTGGATCAATATTCACAATGCTCTGGTTATGCACGTATGGCTTGCAAAACCTTCTACCAATTATGGATTACTATATTGATCTTTATTAACAAAATTATGTCATAAGCTACTCCCTCCGTTCTTTATTAGCTGTCCTTTTAAGCTCAAAATTTTGTTTCTAATGATTTGTCCTTTAGGCATTTTCACCCAATTTCCTCTCAATTTATCCCCATCCATATATCTCTAAGAATTTTTTAATTAAGGAATTTTTATTATTTGTTGTTTTAGGCATTTTAATTAAGGAAAAGAAGATTGGAGAGATAAAATTGATTAAGGATAAAATACTCTAAAATTTGAGTTCCTTAATTTTTTTGTAAATAGCTGAAAGGACACTTAATAAGGAATGGAGGAAGTATTTGTCTGGATCACATTCCACCACCGTAATTCGATTTTCAGCTGGATTAACTTCAACATTGTAGTGCTCTTTTACCTGTTTTGTTTGCAGGCTTATCTAGCATATGGAGCCCAACAATATATGAAGAGTTCTTCCATTGTGAAGGTACATACTAAATCAATTTGTTTAATCTTGGATGTGATAACGAGATATGATTGTTCATTGTGCAAATTTTGATCTCAGGCTGCTTATAACGTTGGTGGACAGTGCGTTAATGCTTATGACATACAAAGCTCCATTTTAGGAATCAGATCGCATTATTCTGCTCCGGTATATGCTTACTACTTTAGTCTTTCTTCTCTAAATCGACTAAAATGCTCCAATATGTGCAACGCTGAACTAGAGAGCTTTTTAATATTTGGGTAAATACATTCTTTTTGTCCCTTAAGCTGTACCAATTTTGATTTTTGTCCTCTAAATTTTTCTACTTTGAAATTAATCTTCTATGTTTACAAAGTTTAGTGTTTTAGTCCCTTTACTAGCTTAACAAAGGTAACCCTTTCTAGGTGACATGGCAATTATTTTCGATTTTGCAGCAACGATTTGGTGTGGTAGTAGGGATTTTTTTTTAGTTTGGAATAGATAATGAGTCATTAATGACTTTCTCTCTTAGAATAACCTCAAAAACGTGTTTCTGCAAATAAAATATTGGTAGGAAGTGAGCACTTATTCCAGCTTGACGCCACGCTTGATTTTTTTCCTAAAAAATCTAAATTAACTGCCACATCACCTATTATCGGATGGGCTACCTTTGTTAGCTGGTAAAGGGACTAAAACTTTGAACTTTGTAAACATGGCTAATTTCAAAGTCGAAAAACTTAGAGGACAAAGCTGATACAACTTAAGGAAAAAAAAAGCATTTACCCTTAATATTTCTATGCTTATCCTTAATATTCTATGCTTATAATTTGTTGCACTTTTACTGACTCATCACGAGTGACACAAAATGCAGTGGATTCAGACACTTCTCTCTCCTGGAAAGAAGTTGAAGGCTGGGAATACTAAACATGTTTTTGCAATAGAATACCCTGAACCACTTGTTCATTTTGCACTTTCTTCAGGGGCATACTCGGACCCTGCGGTATGTATGCATATATTGCTAAGGGAAAATAGTTTTAAGTCCTCTAAGTTAACCATATTTAGTTTCAGTTCTTTCGATTTTCACGAATTGAAAAATAGTCCCGTAACTTCCTAAGTTTTGACATTTTGGTCCGGTGACCGGCTGCAGACGGTGAAACATCCGGTTGACGCTGACGTAATACAGTCTAATGTCCACGTGGCAAAGTTTGATTAGTCAACCAGATGTTTCACCTCTTACAGCTGGTCACTAGACCAAAATGTCGAAAAATTAACTATTTTCTATTCGTGAAAGTCGACATGACTGGAAGCAAAATAAGGGTAACATACAAGACCAATAAAAAACTGTTTTCGCTATTACTAAAGAGAAAATCAAGATTTAATGGTGAACTGAATGTGAGTTTGGACAAAATGGGATTGCAGGTTCGAGTTTACAGAGCAAACAATGTATTTGAGGATCTGAAAGTGGCTAAGGAAGAGTTTATACAAGCTACAGTTTATGTTCACAGGGAGACGAAAATTTACCTGCCCAAAATACTGTGCTACTACGCCAAGGATATGTCCATCAACATGGCTGCACTCTTGGAAGTGGTGACTGGATCTTTATCAGAAATTCAACAGAAATCTATCAAAACATGCGTCAAGGGTAGACCGGAGAAGTACGTTTATTGGTTGGAACAGAGTTCATCCTTTCGATATCTAATCCATAAGGAAATTGCTGAAATTGAAAGGAGATGATGGAATGCTTGATTTTTTTTCTCTTTTTTTTTGCTTAAATATCAAGCATTCTTTCCTGTAATTATCAAGCAAGTGAATTTTCCATAGCAATAATTGGGTGAAGTTTTTTTTTACTTGAGCTGTATTGTTACATATAGAGAAAGTATGATTCCCTACTTTTGTGTTTAGAAATTTGTCATGGACATGTATGTTGGCCCCGGATTGTGTGTGGCTGAGTTTATTGGATGTATATAATTCAAGATTTTTCAGTTGATAATGCTGGAGATGCTTGCATAATTTTATGCATGTGTTGTCAAAAAATGAGCACATGCATCGAATTGTAAAACTTAAAAATGTGGTATATCGAATTGTAAAGAAAAAAGAATATGGTGTAATTGCTAAACTATGTAAAGGTCGTGATTTTCTTTTTTGCAATTAACCCAAAAAAGTAAAAAATGATGGTGGTTAACACTGCTAAAAAAAAAAGTCGAAATCGACGTTTCGATACTGGTCAAATTGGTGGTTTTAGTCAAAATTATCAGTTTAAAAATCGAATTGAAACCGATAGAATCCTGATTTGGTTCTGTTAAAAAAATAAAATTAAAAAATGTTCGTAATTGACGGTTTAGCATGTCTGTTAGGTTTTGTTAACTTTTAAAATAAATATTTTAAAATTAGTCTTTCTAAATTTTGTTAGATGGACCGTGAACTATTTATAGAATTCAGGCCGGGGGAGTGAGTACTTCATTGCGTAATTTCATATTATTTGGAACTGCATAAACTGGAGAGTTTCTCACAAACAAAGGAGGAGGAATTTAGAGGTTTTGAATCGGAATCGACTAAGCAGCAACGTCTTATACAGCCATGGTAATCTGTTACGACAATTCTTAGATTCCGCTGCCCATTTCCGAATTCTGATTTCCTTCTCATTTCTAGTTGATAATTGTATGATATGCCTATTAATCTGATCAAATTGTATGTATGATTGAAACCCTCGACAACTGCCATTAATCTGACCTGATCGCTTCTTGCAACAATCGATCAGATTCTCCGATTTGGATCATTTGCGCACCTTCTGTCCATATGCATCTGCGGCGGATTTAGTTGATCGTTTGAAATTGTTTTAATTGGTTCACGTAGAGTAATAAGAAAATCTCCGGTGAAAACCTTTTCATTGTCGTATTTGCTGGTTCTGAACACAAATAACCTTCTTTAACAATGGATAAAATGTGTTAATGCTGGTAATTTGTATATGCTTGTGCCAGTGCATGAGATCTCCTCTTTGAGGAGGCACTTGGGTAGGTGCATGGTGTGAGTTTTCAACTTCTTTATTTCTAAATCCTCGAATATTTTATTCCCCCATTATTCTTCCACTAAGATCATCTGCCAGTGAAATCCTCGAGTTTATTAATTGGGGGTATTGTGTTTGTAACTGTAAATCTGAAGAGATAATAAGCCTACATTCCTTTCTCACACAGTTGGTAAGTGACTAAAGCTCCTTCTGATTTTTTAGATTCACTTTGTTCTCCTCATCAGCAGACAAGGCAAAGTGAGGTTGACAAAATGGTATTCACCTTATTCTCAAAAGGAAAGGACAAAGGTATTGTTTTTTTCAACTTAGATTTAAGCATATTTATTAGAGGAGGCGCACCTGAGGCACACAGGCGCAATGTCCAGCGACTCATCATGCTAGAGGGAGGCGATGTAACAGAGGCATGCACCTCACTGCGCCTTAGGTGTGCCTCCCGAATACTAGTGTTTCACAAAACATGTTTTAAAGTTTGTCTTTAGTTGCTTTTATATTGCTGTAAAAAAAGTTGTTTATATATAGATTAGATTTAAAATTATGTATTATCATGTTAATCAATTATTTGGTTTGCAAGTATTACATCGTAGAACAAATAAAAAGTAGACTTAATTGTTTACTACAGTATGATATTTGACAAACATATTTTACGTTTTTTTTTATTCACCCCCCACCCCCACCACAGGGTTGAGGATGATATCATTTCTAGTAATGGTTTAACCTTTCATTGCTGATTGCAACATTATTTTGATATAGGAGGCTTCTATTTCCCCTGTTTAATGATGGACCATTTCTTAATATATTAATATTCTCACTACATTGCATCTCATTTCTCTTGAATTCCTCGTGTTGATTCATACTTTGTAAAGGTTATCCGGGAGTTAAGTGGTCTTATTCTCAGTCGAGGCCCCAAGCTCTGCAATTTTGTGGAGTGGAGGGGATACAAAGTTGTTTATAAAAGGTATAATGCCCTTTATATTTAGTACAAACTTTGTAACATGATTTATTTTACCACATAAACTTCGCCTGCTTGAATACAGCAGCATGCGCTCTTACACTTTCCTTCTCATTGTTATTCTGCAGATATGCCAGTCTTTATTTCTGCATGTGCATTGACCAGGAGCAAAATGAGTTGGAGGTCCTTGAGATTATCCACCACTATGTCGAGATACTAGACCGTTACTTCGGAAGTGTGAGGCCTGAGATAACTGAAACAAATATTAAATGTACCTCGTAATTACTTCAAGTTCTCTTGTTGATTTATAAATTCACTTTGTTTCTTTAGGTCTGCGAACTGGATTTGATCTTTCATTTTCACAAGGTATGATATTTTTGACGGTTTTGGTGGATCTTTTTCTGGTTGATACTCAAATAGTATCAAATGATGATACTACATTAAATCGAAAATGACATTTAAGTGCTATTTGAGGTTAAACAACTTGTGGAGAAATTGTCATGTGATATTCACAGTAGTATTTTTTATTAATTGAATCTAGTCTAATACTTTGTGAATTGAATCTAGTCTAATACTTTGTGACTCGATTCATGCCTTAATTTTGGTCTTTGCTTCTCTATTCAAATCTGACTGGTGAAATCAATATCAGGCTTATTATGTATTGGATGAAGTTCTAATTGCCGGTGAACTTCAAGAGTCGAGCAAGAAAACAGTTGCACGTCTTGTAGCCACACAGGTATGTGACTTTACACTTTACAGTTCTCTGATGCGTCCCTACTCAACAAATTTGTAGCTGATTAAACTTTTCCATTCCTACTTGTTTGTAGGACTCTATGGTGGAGGAAGCAAAGGAGCAAGCAAGTTCTATTAGTAATATGATTGCTCAGGCAACAAAATGAGGATTGAGCATAATGCTTTGTTTTTCATGTCATGTCTAGGCAGGATTTTTTCTAATTACCTTCTGTTATATAGTTGATTAAATTTATTGACTTGATTAAAAACTCCTTTTGTTTTCGTTTGTTAAATTCATAATACTAATAATAGCTGCACATCTACCGTATCCTGTGATATGGTAGTTTGAAACTTGATGTTCCTAGTTTCTACTTATGGATGAAGAAGTAATTATGCATAGAGTAAGGCAACCTCCTTGCAAGATTCATACATAAACTCAAGGTTGCAAATACAAATGTGATGATATTAAAAGAATTGCAAGATTCATACATAAACTCAAGGTTGCAACTACAAATGTGATGATATTAACATGCATTTATTTTCTTTATTGTGAATGCAGAATTAATGTGTTTCTTTATTGGCTGAAGCTGTTAGATGTATCCTCAAGAGAAGGATCCCAATCCAAGGAAAAGGAGAGGAGCTTGGATAGAGCCATGAACACCTCAGACACAGACGGACGGGCGTCAAGAGTGGGACTCACACACCTCCTAGCAAGCTCACTCATGGAGTAGGCCATCTCCAACGGATACTCCTCTTCAAGACTCGCGTCCATGAATTCCCGCAGCTTCTCTCTCACACTCTCCCCGCCCAACACCTCTTCTATGCTCCTATACAAAATCACTTCATCACCAGTAATGGCTTCCTTTCCGGATAAGAGCTCCAGCATTACCACCCCCAAAGCAAACACATCAAGCTTTGGGGTAACCAACCCACTCTCTATATACTCAGGAGCCATGTATCCATAAGTGCCCACAACATGCCTTGTTAGAACACCTTCATCACCAGTATCCAATGTCCTCGACAGCCCGAAATTGGCAACCTTGGCTCTTATGTTTCCATCAACAAGGATATTACTGCTGGTCAAGTTCTTGTGGATGTAAGGAGGGTTGGTGAAATTGTGGAGATAATTCAATGCATCCGCCACGTCGTAAGCAATCTGAACTCTCTCTGTCCAGTTGAGGCTCCGCTTACCGGCGGCGTGTAGCCATTGGCTGAGGGAGCCTTTCTCAGCGTACTCATACACGAGGTAGGTGGTGCCTTGGCGGAGGCAAAAGCCAGAAAGCCTGATTATGCGGGAATGATTGATCTTTCGAAGCGCATTCACTTCCCCAGAAACATCCCCTTTCATTATCTTCACCACAGCATCGTCTCCCTTGAATGAGCCTAGGTACACTGAGGAGCTTCCATTGATTCTATTGGACTCTGCAAATGAATTCGTGGCCTTCTCTAAATCCTCGAATTTGTATACCGTCAGAGTTTCCGTCGCGCTCCGGATGCCTTCCGAGAAACTGCCCGACGTTGGCTTCCCCGCGGCGAAGCCAGATTCGTCCGCAAGATTTGGAGGTGGTGGTGGAGATTTGCGGTGGCGGCGACGACGGAAGAAACATAACGCGAAGACTGATGATAGTATAACCAAGGTCGTAGCTCCAACTCCCACTCCCACTCCGATGAAAACCCCCTTGCGGGAGCTAGAACCGGTGGTAGGAGGGGGGAGAGGTGGGGGCGGCGGAGGCGAAGGCACACTTTGGATGTTTTGTTTAGTTGGCTCTGTTTTGAGAGGCACGAGTATTGGAGTGAAGAAATAAATGAAGCGGTCTAGGGTGAGCATATTAGCGTCGAGGATGCCACGAACGTCGGCTCCGGCGCCGGTGAAAGTGCGGGAAATAGAGTCGTAATCGTTGCCTTGACTGACGAGATAGGTGAGGAGGTAGTTGTATCCGGAGGATATTTGTGCGGGAGTGGGGCAAGCGCAGCGGAGGGGAACCTCGAGCTTCATCTCCGGCAGTAGGTGATGGTCATTGTAAAGGTTCTGAGCCATCATGGCTTGGCAAGTGGTGAGAGATTGGTAGGTGAGATTAGCGACGGTGAAGTAAGTCTCGCCGAGCTGTTTGAGGACGTAGGAGGCGTTGTGCTGGTAATATTGGCCAGAGCAGGAACAGTTGACAGGGACGATGACGAGAGTGTCGACGGGAAGAGAGGCGACATCGGAGATGTTATTGGCGGCGGCGATCTGGGAGGGATCGGCGGCGAGGAGATAGCCAATGGAAACGGGGGTGTTGTAAATGGGAGTGGATCGGAAAGAGAGGTAGGAGGTGCAGGAGGGGGCGGCGTTGCAGACGAAACCAAGAGTTGTGGCTGGGTTGTTGTAGCAACTGAGCTGCTTGTTGTCGACGTAGCTCTGTTGGGCCTGCAATTGCTCCGGTGGAAATAGGAGCATAAGAAGAAGAAAGGTCATCAATGGAGATGGGAGGAGTAGATTCATCTCAATTCAACTGGAAGCAGCAATAAAACCAGATTCAATTTCTTACAAAAAGATATACTACTCCATACATGGTTGGAAATTACTTCTGTGGTTGTGTGAAACCGTGTTTGTACTGTTACAGGGGAAAGTGGAGTTCCGATCAAAAATTCAAAATTTGCTTTTGACCCAGTCAACCGAACAGGTCATCACTCTTGACTAATAACTGATGTGGGAGAAACTCAAAATTGTTCATCTTCCCTAATCTCTCATTAGTCGTTACCCGTGGGCCCAAGACGTCCATAACACGACTCCAACCATCTTAATTGTTTTAGCATATTACAAATTTGCCATCTCAATCCTTGCATCGTTTGAAAGTAAGGGTGTAAATGAGTCGAGAAATGACTCGATTGTTATATTCAAAGCTCAAAACTCGACTTGACTCGGTTGAGTCTAAAATTTTAAAAATTGAGTTCGATTCGATAAGAAACTTGATAAACTCGAGCTCGACTGGATTATCTATATAATTTTTAAAATTAATTGTAAAACATATTTTTTTCTAAAATAAACTCGAGTTCGACTCGATTACTTGTATATAAATATAAATTATATATTAGTGGAAAATAGTAAATATTGTTTAAGCTCGGTTAGACTCGCAGACTTTTTAAGCCGAATATTTATGAGCTCAAACGTGAATTCGATAGCTACTCGAGTAGCTCGCGAATTGACTCAACTCCCTCACGCCCCTATTCGAAAGATGCGTCTTCTTAATGATAATGAGGATTGGATACGTAATAATACTTTCTCCGTCGTTGAAATTTATAGATTCCCACTTTTTTTTATCCGATTAATTCTATAATTCTTTTTTTTTTTAATTATTACTACCCAACCCCCTATTATTTACACTTTTCAACTAGGAGTATTATTTATTTACTTAATATATTCAATTTTTACTTTACCATCTACCACACATATCTACTCTATATATAACTTATTAATTTTACTTAAAACTCATACTCATCGTCAATGAAGACTATAAATTTAGATGGAGGAAAGATCTAAATTATTTGAACATGATTGGTATGATAGAATGAATTTGAGAAGGAATGAAATGAATTCAAGAATGGAATAAGAGTGTGAATAGAATGACATACGAATAGTCATTCATGTGATTGATAATTATTGTTAAAAATATATTATTTTTATTTTTAATATTTTAATTTTTAATAATCATTATTGACTCTCTATTATTATTATTAATATATTTTTTTTCTGATTTTATTATTTATAATAAATGTATATTTTATATAAAAATAATGTTTTTATTTTTAAAATAAGAATATTATCATTATTTTTAATATTAAATAAATTTAAAAAATATTATTATTATTTATATTATCAAAAATTATTATACTATTATTTTATATTATTGAAAATAATATATTGTATATACTATATTGTACTCTGTATTATTTATATTTTAAAAAAAATTAAATGATTTTTTATGTTATTATATTTATAATTTAATATTATTGAAAAATAATATTATTGTTAAAACTAATATATTATTATTTATATTTTTTAAATTTATTATATTTTTATTTTTAGATTATATATTATATTAATATTTTTACTAAATATTATAATTTTTTTATTATTAAATAATAATATCATTATTAATTTTTATTGCAGGATTTATTAAAATTTTGATTCCTTCCTTAAACCCATGGGTGGGAAGGAATGAGAATTTCATACATTTGTGAATCACCATTCCATAAATCATACCAATCGTCAAATTGGAATAGATCCATGAATGGTGATTCCATTCATGACCTATTCCACGATGTAAATATGGGACTGTAAATATTTGTATTTTTCAGAATTTATTTGGGATTAATATAAAATCTATTCAATAAAATCTAATAGTAGTAGGACTGTGTGACACAACAAATAGAATTTAATTTATCGTCAAGTATGTGTGTCTTTCACAATTTATTTTTGAGTCATAAAAAACTTAAGTAACAACATTTTGTAGGTCTTGGCACAAAGCAGGCTGGGGTCTAATTTTCTCAGATTTTATTTTTCATCCCAACGCTTGTAATTGTCATCAATTACAATTTCTCGGTTTGGGAAAGACAAAAGTCACAAAACCATTCCACCTAAATTGGTCGTAGTTCTTTTTTTTTTTCTTATTAGGAAACTTGTACGCTTGTAATTGTCATCAATTTTGTTGAATTTTGGATAGACAAACCCATTCAAAATTAGTTTGGTTGATGTTCATTTTTTTATTCTTATTGTGAATTTTTTTTTTTTTTTTAATAAGCATAAGCATGTTTCATGCTATCGTTAACTGTTACAGACGAATTTTAACATATTATGAACTATTTTATTATGAAAATAATGGCGACACAATGAATAACGCGTGGATGTGTTGGGATAAAATTCATATTAAGAAAGAACTTTCGTAACACTTTTAATTTGGCTATACTTAGATTGTTTAGTTGGAGATTTATTTTTCTTCTTTAATCTTTGACTTTCAATTTTTGGCAAAATTTTTAGTTGTACTTACAAACAACTCTTCAAGTAAAATTCATAAAATGTCCCTCTTTGCCGCTTGTGGTTTAAATAGTTCCCTCATGTGTATCCAAAAAAAAAAAAAAAAGTTCCCTCATGTAAAAACTGATTTTATCAGATTACTTGGACTGTCTAAGAGATGGTATCATCGAGAAGAAGAAGACTTTGACACAAATCTCCTTTCACCCATAATTCTCATTTCTAACTAAACATAAATTTAATATTCACTAGATTATCTTTATTCATCTTTTTTCATCTCTATTTCATTCGTCATCGTCTCTAACCAAACACTTCAATATTAACTTTGATTACTTGAATCACATAATTTTTTTTTAATATAACATTATCTCCTTTACTATATTACACGTGTCTCGTGATTTTGGGGTCCCAAACGAATACGACTCATGAGTTTACAAAGCGGACTATATCACACGTGTCATTTTTTGTGTTTCATTTTATATTTCATAATCTAGAGTTATGACGTGTTAATTGTAAAAATAATAATAAACAAATTGTATAAAAAAGGTGGAATAGCACCGAGGAATTGAATTGAATTGGTTTCATTAACCAATGAACTCTCCATTTTTGGAAGCTTTCATCTATTCTTTTGTTCCATTTACACCCGCTTTTTTGGGTAATAACGTGAAATTCAATCCAAGACCTAAACAACCATTTTCTGTGCATAAATTTTAAGGTTTAACAATGCTAGAAAAATGAGAATTTGTCCAAACATACATAATTGACTAATATAATCACCGAATTTATCCACTGATACATTTTTTCTACTTGTCCAAACTCATTATTCATAATCAGTTGAAATTTCAAATTGATTGTTTATTTGATATGAATTTACAAATCTTTTTTCTTTTTTAAATTCTTAATTTCTGATTTTTTGAGGTTAGATTTTGATTGTACTTACTTTTTATTTCAGTTCTTTCTGATGAAGTCTTTATCAGAGCATAAAAGCATTTTATACAATGTTTTATACATTTGGCATTGAAATTTAGATGTGTGACCTCAAATATATGCACATACTCAAAGGAAAATGTTTGTGGGAAATGTATGTCTAGTTGTTTGCTCACATTAGGACTTGAATTGAGTTTGGTTAAAAAAACAAAAGATTTGTTTTGCATTCTCAAATTGATTAAGAGAGTAAGCAAACTTCATAATTAAGCTCGTTAAAAGTGTGAAAATTGGAGTATTTAATTCATTTATAGGAAATCTTTTTTGACTAAATTCTTGTAACACTCTTAGATCACAACAATGTGTAGCTATTATTTTTATCAGTAACAATCTCAGAACATAAAAGTTAATTTTGATCAAAATATTTTAGCATTAATTGCAGTATATTACAAAACATTTAATGTTTATAACTAAACAAAAGTAACATATATTTATGTTGTAAACATACACATCCTACTGCCAAAATGAGTAAAAAGTTCTCTAATGAGCAAAAAGTAGTTTGTCATACTAGTGCTTAGTAATCCAAGTCTGCCATTAAGACCCCCAGATCACATGCAGAAGTAGAACCACCAACAAGTCCAGCATGTACCAAATATTAAATGCATTATCTAACTAATATCTCATCCACTTCCAAAAGCATTGGAAGTAACCCTTGTCTCTCAAGCTTATCATTTTCAATACGTGGAACCTTATAGTTATTCTGTCCTTTCACCTTCATAATCTCAAAAATACATTGTTGTGGACTTAAAAATACCTTATTGAGCTTCCTAGGTTCCATGTGATGAAATGATTCAGCAACTGCTTCAACAAGTTATTGAATATCGTATGCACCAGTCTCCATCTGCAATGATTGTAGTGTTCTAAACCAGCCCAAGTCATTGATATTGGTGTCTAGTGAGTTAGCTGGTTGTTGCATTAGAACTATGTTAAAACCATCAGAACTTGTTGCTGCTCTAAAATCTGGATCCTCATTATTTATGTGAGGTCTTGCATTATCTTGTTGAATTATAACGTCTTTGTTAGCATTATGTGGCCGTTTTTCCTTAGTAACAGGTATAATCTGTGACAAATTTTGTTATAGTAACCACTAGATATACAAAAAATTGTAATATCAGTTAGGAAACTTACAAAATAGCCATAGATTGTCATAGAAAACATAGTAATGTCATCATTACAGACTTACTAAAACTCTATGATGAACATGCATATTTATGTACTTATTGTATACAAAAAAAAAAAAAACATGCACAGAGTATTTGAGAGTTTACCTTGTGAATAAGACAGTGTTTTATGACATACCCTAAGTTATTTTGGTTTGAGAAATTCGAATTTGAGATTTTGAAATCCCGCCCATGTTATAGTTTGAGATTTAGATCCCGAATTTCAAAATCCTACCCTACAAATATTTATAAATACCTACAAACCCTATATAGATACTTACAAAATCTACATAAATATCTATAATAAACTATACTATAAATTTAATCTTACCCTACTTAAATCCCAAAACAAAAAAGTTCTTAGAATTTTAAAATCCACTAGATTTTGAAATCCGAATTTTAAAATTCTCAAAATTCCAAAACAAACATTCTATAAGGGTATGTTTGTTTTGAGATGTTAAATCCGAATTTAAGATTTTGAAATCTAACACATGTTTTACTTTGAGATTTAGAATTAAAATTTCAAAATCGCATCCTATAAAAGTCAATCTTAGATATACGTACAAATTCAATATAAACACAATAAATTTTATATTATAAAGTTAAATCATAACCTACTTAAATTCCAAAGTAAACCCAAAATATACAAATTATTAAAATTTTAAAATCCACGAAATTTTAAAATTCTCAAAATCTCAAAACAAATAAAAACAAATATTTCCCGAAAGATTTAAATTGAATTGGACTCAAGTTATCCTAAAAAGGCCATGCACGTATTCTAGAGGCTCCTAGTCCAGTCCAGTCCAGTCCAGTCCAGTTACAGTCTCAGCCAAACGGATCCTAGAATTTAAATCGGCAAAAGAAGATCGGGTGGGTTAAATACACTTACAAATACCCCCAAACGTTTTCTAAAAAGCCCTTGCTTGTTCCTTTAGTTTTGCACTTTTGCCCAACATCGCAGAAGTAGCTACTTCCGCATCGCTGTTTCTCCCTCCATTCTCAGGTAAAATCTCCCTATTTCATCCTATTTATGATTGATTCTTTACTCCATACTCCATACTCTTCTCTCAATCTTACCTATTTTACTTGTTGCATTAAAAACTCAACACTTAACTTCACAACACTTTAATCTAGATACTCCTTCGTACTGCACTACTGTTAGGAGTATAGGCTTTGTATTTTGATTTGAACTACTGCTTTGTAGTTTGCCCTGTTTGTAGCTCCGATGGGTATGTTATATCATGATTCCCGGATGTTTTATTGAATAGGAATTGAGCCGCCGAAATGCTTGAATTAGCTCTAGCATTCTTCAAATAAATTCTCCATTTTGGGTTGTCATCGTTGTTTAGATTCGCGACTATCTTAATCTCCTTTTATGTATGTGTTTGTTCAATAAATTCGTGGGGAGTTTATGCCTTTGATTTGCCTGCTTGCCCTACTTCTCTTACTTACTATGTTTATTGTTGCCTCATCTACGATGTGAAGCTGTTGTCCTCCTGGATGGTCAATGGAAACCGGAGGCAATTCTTTACCATCTTCTGGGTCTGATGGAGTGAAGCGGAAAGTTAGTTATTTCTATGACCCAGAGGTTGGAAATTACTATTATGGGCAAGGTCACCCAATGAAGCCACACAGGATTCGCATGACGCATGCTCTGCTTGCACATTATGGGTTGCTGCAACATATGCATGTTCTCAAGCCCAATCCTGCTAGAGACAAAGATCTGCAGAGATTTCATGCAGATGATTATGTTAATTTTTTGAGGAGCATCACACCAGAGACGCAACAAGAACAGCTCAGGCAGCTCAAGAGATTCAATGTTGGTGAAGACTGTCCTGTGTTTGACGGCCTCTACTCTTTCTGTCAAACTTATGCTGGTGGTTCCGTTGGTGGGGCAGTCAAGTTAAATCATGGACATTGTGATATAGCTGTAAATTGGGCTGGTGGGTTGCATCATGCCAAGAAATGCGAGGCTTCTGGTTTTTGCTATGTGAATGACATAGTATTGGCTATCTTGGAACTTCTAAAAGTGCACGAGGTTGGCTCTCCTTTTGCCACATTTTTATTTTCTGAAGAGGCTTTATGAACATATCTGCAGTATTATTTTGAGCAGAAATCTTTTTCACTTTGAATCCCCATAGCTGCTTAAACGTCCAAATTTTATTTGCTTAGTGCTTCCATAAAACCTTTGGCCCTGAGTTACATGAATGGTACTTTAAGGAGATGTTGATTGTGTTAGAACAAGAACTATGAACTAACCATAAAATCAAGTCTCTTATGCAAACTGTTTTATTGTTTAAGAGTTAGACACCTGTTTTGATATTTTGCTTTTAAGAAGCATGTGGATAAGACAAAGTTATCTCTACTGTGTTGTCTATATTGACTTTCTAGTCTTCTCATGTTTCTATTATCTCTTTCCAGCGTGTTCTATATGTGGACATTGACATTCATCATGGAGATGGAGTTGAGGAAGCATTTTACACTACAGACAGGGTCATGACTGTTTCTTTTCATAAATTTGGAGATTATTTTCCTGGTACGGGTGATATACGTGACATTGGGTATGCAAAGGGGAAATATTACTCCCTTAACGTTCCATTGGACGATGGAATTGATGATGACAGCTATCAGTCTCTATTTAAACCCATCATGGGGAAAGTGATGGAAGTTTTTAAACCTGGTGCCATAGTATTACAATGTGGTGCAGACTCTCTGTCTGGAGATCGGTTAGGATGTTTTAATCTCTCAATTAAAGGTCATGCAGAGTGTGTAAGGTATATGAGATCATTTAATGTGCCTCTACTGTTGTTGGGTGGAGGTGGTTACACGATACGTAATGTTGCTCGTTGCTGGTGTTACGAGGTATGCCTATATATATATTTTTTGTATCCATCAGTTTGTACCAAATCATTCATTAGTTCCGTTTCTATGCTAATTTTGTAGAAAAAAGTGATCTGATAAATTTTACACAACTTATGAAACATTATAATTACCTGTACACGGTTGTATGCATGTGGTGTAACTAAGTTTTAAAACTTGAATGTTTTCTGGTGACTTGGATATGCTGTTAGTGGATCAGATGCCAAATTTTAAAACTGTGTAGGTCACATAAGCCTTAAAATGTATAATCTGATTTAAAGTAAAACAACATTTTGTTAGTCCTTCCCAGATCTCACGTTTTCTGTTGTCCCAGGCTTATGCTTCTAATTTAATCTCCAATATTGCCCTAGTCCCTGAATCTAATGCATTTCTTCATTGTCTGGCTCTCAACAGTGTCTATCATTACCATCAAACCATCAATTACTGGAAAAGCGTAAATTAGAAAGTTATTCATTTCTCTCTTGTTAAAGGGAATAAGAATTGTATTTCTTTAACCCATGAATTTTTTGTTAATGATACTATTTTAAGTGAATGTAAATCATGTTTTAAATTTTTACCTGTGTTCTATACCTTTAAAGTCATTTGAAAAGAAGTAATAAATGTTGTAAACTTGTAACTTGTAAGAAGCTCTCTGAAGAGTAGTTTGTGAAATGTTGTTAATGGCCAACATATCTTGACGGTGTAAAGATGTGCCCCAGCCTCCTTCCTATGACTGAAGAGAAATCAAGAATAAAATCTAACTAAAATAAGACGAGCAAATCTTGTTCCCCTTTTCCCGAGCTGTCGTGATGGTAGATGTGAAACCTTAGAAGAATTGTGGGGTAGGATTAAATATAAAGTGGCTTTGTGGTCCTTGAGTCAGTATTTTCAAGGGATTGTTGTCGGATGTAGCTAGGAGTTGGTGTTATGCTTTTTAGTTTTGCTTTCATACACCCTGTACTGCTGTTGTATTTTTGAATGGATTTCTCATCCCTTTTATTGCAATAAAATTCTTGTTTCTTAAAAAAAAAAAAGATGGTAGTTTCTCTTACTAGTGGTTGACCGTGAACCTGTATTAACAGACAGGTGTAGCACTTGGCATTGAGCTTGATGACAAGATGCCACAACATGAATACTATGAGTACTTTGGCCCAGATTATACTTTACATGTTGCTCCCAGTAACATGGAAAATAAGAACTCTCGCTATTTATTGGAGGAGATCAGATCAAAACTTCTTGATTATCTTTCAAGGCTTCAGCATGCGCCAAGTGTGCAGTTCCAGGAGCGACCACCCGATACTGAACTCCCGCAGGTTAGGTTTTCATTAGAAAACCTTCTTTGATTTTTCACCAATGACTCACCCACTTCCTTTCTTTAGATCTTACATGAGGATATATATTGAGCCATTCATATATCACTTGCTCACCAGTCACCATGTCATGTGATTATTTATCTTCAGAGGAATGTTTTACACAAACCGAAAAAAAATTGATTCCTTTTTGTCAGTGTTCGTCACAAATCTATTTTAAGATTGATATATAATGCAACATGCACATTCAGATCCACCAATCTATGTTAGATCATTTAATTGAACACAATTTTTTTTCCATATAAAATTATAAACTAAACAAGTCAACAATATTGAGTGAGTGATCCAAGATTCAAATTCTTCATTGTGAAGAATTTTATATGGAAAAAAAAACTTTGTTGCGTAATAAAACTGGGTACTAGATAGCAATATATCTGGGAAAAAAAACTTTGTTGCATAAAAAAACTGGGTATTAGATAGCAATGCAATAAGATTTTTCATGTAACAGTCTCAATAGTCGTTTTGTAAATTTAATGTGCCTCCATTCTCGGAGTTGTTAAAATTCAGTGCGTCAGCTTTGGAACAAACCTCATTCTGTGTATACTGTGCATATATGTAGATGGATGAAGATCATGATGGCAAGGATGAAAGATATGACTGTGACTCTGATATGGATGTTGATGAACGGTAAATTTTGTTATCCTTGCATTCTGAGAATTCTGTTTTTCTTCTCTGAAGGCATTAAAATTTTGTGCCCACACAGAAAGCCTCTACCTGGCAGAGTGAAAAGTGAATTTCCTGAACCTGAAGCAAAAGACATGGTACATATTATTCCCTCATATTTTTTCTTTATTAAATGCATATGTTTGGAACTTTAAATATCAGGGATTTGGTTGTGATTTTCTGTGTATAAGTAACTTCTTTAAACCTTAATCTGGTGACGTTTTTTGTCTTATGTTGATTTGGGTCACACCAGTGGATATATATAACTGGATCCCTTTGTTTCTATTAGGTTTCATTAGCCTTCCATCCCCAGATAACTTTTTCTCGAACCATTTTGTCTATATGTTTGACTTATAATGCAGCCTCTTGTTTTAAAAAATGATGTTTATATTTGTTGGTTTACCCACTGTGTTAGTTTCAAACTGAAGAACTCTGTTATCCAGAATAGTTTTGAAATATTATATCTTAAAATAGAGCCTCATATTAGAGAAGACTAGAGGACACTTGAGAATTATCTGTTGGATATTTGAGACAGGCATAGCTAGCAAGGTATTCCAGTATTTATCATGATTAGTTGATAAGTATGCTACTATAAAAAGTCATTCCTAATAAAATATTTTTTCTAGCAATATTTGTTTTTTACCACCATAGCATATGCTTCTTCATTGTTTTAAGTTAAATCAGAGTTATTGTTATTCCCTCCGTCCCAATGTAAACTTCTCATGGGAAAATTGCATGGAGATTAAGGACTAAAAATATAAAATGAAGTGTAGTACAATTGATGTGATTTAAGAGAGAATAAAGTGAAGTGTATGGATTATGGAGAGTAAAAGGAGTGGCAATTGATGTAAATAAAATGTAGTGTAGGGATAATTATTTGATGAGTGGGGTCACTAGCTTTCCAAAATTGAAATGGGAAGCTTAGTGAGGGACGCCTAAAATGGAAAGATGGGAAGCTTAGTGTGGGACACACAAAATAGAAAGATGGGAAGCTTATAGTGGGACAATTTTTTTTGTGGGGGGGATTTTTGTAGAGTAGAGACTAGTTTATTAAAATCTGAAAAATAGGAATAAAAATGAAATAAATGTGGCTTAAGTTGGACTGAACCAAACTTTTTAAGGAAGTTGAGGTAGCATCGTATGCAAATCTCTTCTTATCTTACCTTCCCCGATGGTAGAACGTCAACGAGTAGGGCTCCATATTATAGCAGGTTTTGTTGTAATTTTACTAAACTTGTTTGTCCAGATAAGGGTAAATAAGACACACTGAAAGGCTGATAACTTGTCCCAATTTTGGGTGGGCGAACTATCCCGAAAATGAGGGACAATACCAAATTTAACATGGGCGAAGATGAGAGACAATTCCGAAATTTGACATGGCCGTTTTCCGTCCACTTCCACCAACTAAGAAATGTTACAAAGTGCTAACTTTAACAATGTATGATGTTATTTTCTTGGCTGGTAAATACCATCGTTTCTGTTGTTATTGCAGGATGATATCAAGGAAGATGTGCCAAAAAAGGAAGTGGACCTGAAATGCTCAGAACCCCCTGTCTAAGTTGTTGCACTACCTCCACATCTTAGGTAAGTTATATGGTGTAAACATTTGAAATTCATGCAATGCCTTACTGGGTAAATCTATAGAAGTGCTATGTAAATTATGCAACGCTTAGCAGTCCTCTTTGTGATGCCAATTCATGCTAGCGTGCAGAACCTTATGGGATACTGTTTTTGTAATTCACTTTGCTTCCTTACATCCGTCTTCCCAGATTATATTGGAAATCATAGTGTGAATGTTTTATTAGCTATTAGAGAATCACGAGGGTCGAAGATTTTAAATTTTAGAGTATATAGAAATATGGGAATGACACAGCTTTAGGTCATGTAGCTTAGTTGTGTGTTCTGGTGAGACGAAGAATGTGATTCCTTTTATTAGAGCAGATCAATTTGATGAGACGACACTTGTTTATTAGAGCAGATCAGTTTTCCAGTCAGTTTGATGCAAAAACTGAAAGTCTTGCTTATAATTCAGAGTCCCCTTCCCTTGCTTTCCATAATGGCCCATCCTCTGCTCATCTATTACTCTTTCCATCCCACTAAAATATTTGCACCTCTAAGTTGTGCACACAAAATCAGAAAAATACACTTTGTGCTTAATTGACTTGCTTTATGATAGTATTTTGTATAAATATTGAAATATTGTGATGGAGTTTTTTGGGTAAAATTCTTATTTTTTGAGTACGTAAATAATAGTGGGACGTTCCAATAAGGCAAAAGTGCAAATACTATGGGTACGTTTCAATAATAGTGGAACAAAGTGAGTACTCCAATTGTTATGTAATAGTCTATACTACAAACCACAACACTGTTCTCGGTAAATGAAAGCAAGAATGAAGCACACATCTTCCACAGTTCTACCCAATTGTTTCGATAAAAAAAAAATATATATATATATATATCAAGAATTTGTACAAGACATTTCAACAATACTGTCTTGTTCACTCTTTGTGATTTTATTTCAGGAACTAACGTGGAAATGGCCAGCAGTTGTTTATTTATTGGCCACAGCACAAGAAACACCGCCTTTTTCCAGTATGCGTGTGCATATCTTTCCACTTTGAATTCAATCAACACAGAGATGCTCCCTTCTATGATTCACCAACATTGTGAACTCTTCATAGAAATTTGTCTCCTGTTTGATGTACAAGCATATTCAAACAAGCCATGGAATTTGTTTCTGTTATTTTGTTGGAACGCTGATACATAACTAATGAAATGCTTGGAAACATTTTGTTCACATTTTTTTGGCATGTCTCATTTTCTTTGTTCGGGAGCTAAAAAAATCAAGCTCAATTGCAATCACAACCATGATATACTATTCCGGTTAAGAGTTGGTAAAGAAATTAATAAAAAATTGAATCTTCAGTCAGATATGGAATTTTAATTATATGTATCACACCTTTCTAATGCATGAGTTTGGTTAAGATCTTCATGCACTTTTATGACTTCATTTTCAGCCCATGTAACAACGAAAGTTTAATAAAATTTTGCACAAGCTGCTAATTTAACCCCCGAACACCATTATAAAAGAAATTGATGCAAATATGCAAGGATTGTGGGGAAAAAAAAAAAAAAAAAAAGAAGCTATCTGCGACCTGCCGGATTCGAACCGACAACGTAAGGATCTGGCAGTTTGAGGTTTTGCCAGCCCCTTCACTCTGCCATTTGAGCTAAGGTCGGTCAGAAACAATTGCATACTAGGTTAGGGTTCCCTCGACCAAACCAAACTCAAACAGCAATTTTAATATCTAGGGCATATGACCCTTTGTTGTTGTGACCTGTTCATATCCACAGTTCATGTGTTTCAACCTAGGTGCTATACTCGACACAAGTTTTATCGTTTCCATGATAAGAATAGAACGAATTCTAGGCCTTAAACTGTAACATCCCTTTTGTTAAACCAACTACTATAACTCATTTGATAATAAGTGAAAGTACAACGAATATTATGAAATATGAATGACATAACGGACACGTGTACTCACCTCACCCATGCTCGTGTAGAACAATAAAGTATTAAACATGTAATAGACATCCATGCAATGACTAATTATTGTGTTGCATCATTAAAAAAAAGTGAGATAAAAGAATGTAGATGATTAAATTTCCAATTGTCTTTTATGATGCAATACTACTTCAAAGTAAAATGTGATTAAATTAGTTAAATCAACAAATAGATTGATGATCATAAATGACAGGTGACGCTTACAAACACATGAAACCTTCAGTTGATTGATCAAACACAAAAATTGCTTCTGAAATATACGACTCTTATTAAGACCAGGGGATTATATAATGCCTGTATAATTTTTTGTATATTTGTTTAATGGCAAAACCTTAAAACCATTATCACTTTTCCATTGAAATGTTTTTACTTCTTAATACAAAGTGTATCACTTTTTAAAAAGTGGTACAATCTATTTAATACAAAGCGTCACTTCTCAAGTCTTTGCCTTGTAATGACACACTTTATATACATTTTTTTGAAAATTGATACCTTAAAAATGATACATACAAAATTCAAATTAGTTCAAGAGTGAATCTAGTTTATATAATAAAACAGATGCATGCAAAATATGCACCGATGAAATATTGTACGTCGATTTCATTTATGCTTTTGCACACATTAGACTAGATATGAAAAAAGCAAATTTATAATAGAGGAAATCCGTGTGACAATGAGACGGAACATAATTTGAGCACGACGCTTTAACTCCTTAAAAGGAATGTGTGTCAATTTGTGAATGGTCTCACCGTAGGACCGTCTCACACTAGTCTTTATCTCTATTTTATACGATTATATACTGTACAAATATTCGAATGAGGAACGCACTCACACATATCATATGTAATAAGTACAAAATGTATCAGAAATGAAGTGCATAATATATATATTTAGCCAGATATAAAAAGAGGGACGGACTCATACAAGACATGAGTCTCCACCCTAATATTTGAGTCATATTTTAGTTTAAAAATAAAATTGAGTAGGAGCTCCATTAACCCGTGGGTCATAATAATATACTAACCAAGACCCGTCTCATGCATGAAATCGTCTCATACATACATGTTATTGTCATAAAAATATCAACTTACATTTATTAATTTATACTGTATATTAAAATGAAATAACTAAAATATATGTATGCACAATCAGAGTCGTAACTCAAGATTTCATATGGATAAAATTAATTGACGATGTGCTTACTTTTCCACTTTCGAAAAGGACAACCTCACTCGTGTCTTGATCTTTTGTTAAAAATGAGAGATGTTGGGAAAGTCACTACTAAAAAATGTGGCTAAAAATTCCTCCCTCCAACCCAACATAAACTTCTCACAAAACATACATTTTCATTTTGTCATTTTGCGTGTTCCACCCAAAGCTTCTTATTTCCTTTTTTGAACCATTGTTGCCCACAAAACTTCAATTCACACCAACATTTTTATCTCTATTCAATCACATCAATTTTTTTTAAAAGATAATCACATAATCTTATACTACATCTAATATTATGTTATATTCCTTAACTGTGAGGAAAAAAAACAATGAGAAGCTTTTGTTGGGACGGCTCTATAGAAATGGACGTTCAAAATGCGTTTTAAAGCCTCGATTAATTTTATTGGTTTGAGAGTAAATATGATTGGGGACTTGTATATAAGGAAGTAGAAGACACATACCAGAATTCTTGACAAACAATCCACAATGCATTTTGTATGTCTACAGACTACTTCCTTCTCCCTGCGCAATATGAAAGCGAAAAACAAAGGAAATGATTGGGATTTGCCTTATTCAAGTAACGTTTAAAAAGACTTGCTCATCATTCTTTAAATTAGTTATAAACCAAAAAGACTGCATATTTGGGTTCTCTAGGATCATTTGGCAACGACATATTATTCAAAAGTAACAAAAATTCTCCCAATAAGTTGATAAATATCCTGCAGCAGGCCACCTCCAAGTCCACAATTAAGCAGACATGTGAACAATTCATTGCAATCTCGCCAAAAACAGCAAATAGAGGAAATAATGTAAATAAATTGTTAAATTTCAGGCTACTCATTCTTTCTTCTCCAATTTTGTTACCATGAAGAAGCGGAAATATGCATTCAACTGCCCCATACTAGACTTATATTAAATTCAATCAAATAATGAGGTATATGTTATGAAGTATTTCAAAATCGCCGGTAAGATACACGACATAGAAATCCCAAAACTGTCCCAAAAAAGAAATAAAGAAAACAACTATCTATTAGTTCTTAAGAGGAGAAACTCATCTGCAGAGATATCTACAGGAATATGCACAGGTTGAGTAAATGTCATAGTTGTTGACTACAGACAGAAAAGGAGACTCTGCAATGCTCTGGAACCAAGTAAGCGCGCTGCTGAATCAGTTCAAAATCTGAAAATACATACGAGGCGAGATCAAGAATTGCGATCCATGTGTAATATGAGTATTTGAGCATTATTTACCACTTTTTTGTTATAATGTTTGTGTCTATGAACAGCAACTCTTGGCTCTTATCATTCTTGTTAAAGATTACATCAAATCATCATTTATAAAAAATGCCACTTATGAAAGAAAGGATATACCATGAGTGTCAACTGATAGGTTAAAATTCCTGGTGTGTTTGTTTTGGGAGCTAGGTGTGCGGAGTAAGTCATTAATTTGAAACATTATGATTTAAAATTCTTAGTGAACAGTAAAGTATGTGTTTGTTTTATGTCAAATCAATGTTTAATAGTGATTGATGTTGCAGTATTATGTTGTATTGAGTGAGCGAAAAGTAGTGGTGTGATTGCATTGGATTTCGTGAAAACAGGTGTAAGTTATTTTATAGGAGTGGATGTGAAAGTCAGATTTTAAATCCCTAATTCGAATGGATCACAAAGTCCTAAATCCATCCGGGTGAGTCTCAAAACAAACATAGTTGGGTGTATGGAAAAGTGCCCCTCTATAACAGCTGCACAGCCCCCAACCCCACCCCCCAAAAAAAAAACTAAGAGAACCGAACAACAATCTTCACCATTTTCCGTTTGAGTATCCTTATAAGCATATATAATGGCATGACAGAGTACAGGCTAGTACACTGTAGCATGCAAGAAACTAGTCTTAGTTTGAACAATTAAACTGAAGAAATTAGTGTTTCACTGCCAGATAAACTTTCAGCTTCAGAACAGTCCTTTATGCAGTATTTCAAGCATTTGAACAAAGATCATGCGACTGGCGATAATTTTATGTTTCAGATCATGGCTCCAGCATCAAGATAAATGAGAAACATAGACTAATTCTAGCAAAGAGTCAAACACTGGTTTAAGAGAAGGAAGAAAGGTAGTTAAACCACGTTTGGAACAGATTTTTTTTTTTAAGAAACAGAACCAAAATTTTCCTGATCTTTACCCCCGCAAAACAATCAAGAAGAAAAGGGGCCAGTTAAGTAGGATTCTTAAGCTGCAAAACTTCCATCAAAGTTTCTAAGCAGATCAACCCTAAGGCAAGTTTATTTATAGCAATTGGGCTGGATAAATAACTTAGCAGAGTCCCATATTTACTGCCTGATGGAAGCCCACATGATGCCGTATTGCCAGTGCAGTTATGAATTTTAGGGATAAATTGCAGGATTTCTGTCCCACCTCCAGGGGAGGTAATATTTAGTCCCTACCAACACACCCACGAGATATAACTTTACGGTCCTCAACTCAGCCATTATCATCATGAAAATACCCTTGACCCTTCTGCAGAAAAACACACAACATTTCTCATTACTTCACACAAACCCATTTAGATAGGGAACTCCTATTAAACTTCTAAAGACCACATAGGCAAGAAGCCGCCACACTCCTTCACCACCCTTAAGTCACAAGGAGTAGCAGTATTAATGCATGATATTTTTTCACTTGGCAAATGTATCACTTCTTCCTTATCAATTGTTTAGTTGGTCGAATGATTTCACTTGATATTCAATCTCTAAGATCAATAACCCCGTTTGGACGGAAATAATCATACTACTGGATACATTATGCAAATTCAGCAATGACTTGTAATATTCAATTTCATTCATTTCAAGTTATCGTTGCACTGTTGCAGAGAAATTGCAGACAATTATTGTTTAAGGATTTCATTCATTTCATTCAAATTCAGCACATGATGCCGTATTTTGTAATTATTGTTTAAGGATTTGATTTAAGTTGCTGAATAAGTTTGCCCTATGGGCTTAGTTTCTAAGGGCTTAAGTTAAGGATAGGCTATTACGTCTATTTATATTGTCTGTGTCTCCTAGTTAGATTATCTTAGGACCATTTGAATATTGATCGGCTTCAGCTTGGGACTTGGCCCTTGGCTTGGAACGAGTTTCATCCCGTTGAATTTTGTACGTTTGTTGTCTCTGCAATATCAGAATATCAGTTTAGTTTTCCAAGTGTTCAGTTTTATTTCATCTGCAATTTCAGTATTTCCTTTTGTGTTCCTCATTTGTCTCCCTTTACTCTAACAAAAGTTCATAACAACAAAAATAACATTTTTTTCTACCAAGACGTAAATGAATCTGATAGTCACATAATCCAGCCTTTCCTTTACGAGTTTACACACGTAGAAGGAAAGTGGATGAAAATCAGAGTTAGCAAATTTGTTGGCTGAATGTTAGCCTTTGAATAATTGTGTTAGGGGCAGATGTTGGAGCTGATTATTAGTAGTAGTCAAGAATAAATAAGGGCTGAGACTAATTATTATGCCAAGCAGAAAGTATCTTGTAATCGGCCTATAGGCTGCGCAGTTAAGTCTGAGGGGATTGTTCCCGGTGTACCCGTTCTTTTCATTTCAACAAATCATCCCATTCCCTCTTTTAAGTTTCCTGCTCTTTTTTTCTCTATAATCAGTTGGTTCTGGAAGATTTTTTTAAGCAGTCCACAAAGTAGATGGCGACAAAGAAATGGAGGAAAATATATCTATCGCGTCAAATGAGTTGAACCAATTATCTATATTACATGACCCCATCACGCAAATGAGCATTCAAAGGAGAGAAGTAAAGATGCTGAACTTCATTTTTATTTTACTCGGAGACTGAACTTCAAAGGAGAGAAGTAAAGCTAGCAAATTGAAAATAGGAATTACCAGGGAAAGATCCACGAGCAAACGGAACCTCTAATTACAGTTATGGGATTGGCAGCGCAGTACAAACCTACTGAAACAAGGAAAAATATGAAGATCAACTTAAAAATATAAGTATTGAAAATATTCTAACCGTAGATGAATACTAGAACATACCAGCGGGAGAATTCCACTATAATCAGTTTAATGAGCCACGGCACCTAAAGAGATAGATGTTAGTAGACAGTTGAGAAGGATGCAAGTGTATTGCGGACAACAGAAAGCAACAGCAGTAGAATGATAACACCATTATGGCCAATAGAGAAGAGCATATCTTACAAGTAGCTAGTGACAAATTCAGAAGAATGTTTCAGAAAACTAATTATGCATTGTGCTTATCCTGGGAATGCCCCAAAGATTTAATCTAAGCCATAAATTCCAAAACCATAATATTCTCTCTGGTCATAGAATAATGGACAAGGGGGAAAATACAGAGAGAAAAAACATAAATGTTGTGTCAGGAAAAAGAAGAAAGGTTAATACTGGTAGCAGCAGCGAAAATATTCTCAAGAGCATAAAGAACATGATGAATTAAAAGAACATACGGAAACTGCAAAATGAGATGGAACCAAACAATTTCACAAACAGAACTTGAAACTTCATTTTGCACATGCTCAAACAAATGACACCACTATAACATCACAATAATGAAAAAACAAACCATTTGCGTGAATATGCTCATAAATACAACCACAGAAAACACAGCAGCCAACATAAATTCCAATTATTAGGAGGCTATTTAATTATGTCTGTATTCTTCATGCAAAGTTTTAGGGCTCCAGTCATCCTCAAAAGAGCTACTATGACATAGTATCACCAACTAATATACTATTATCCAGTTAGAACCCGAAAAACAGAGTGTTGACTTACCGCTTAGAACCACAGTTGCAAGGTATCTTTTTCTCCTCCAAGGGGAACTTGTAATTATATGTGAGTTCTTCGCCAGCTGAAATATGTCGCTTTGCATATATGAAAATCTTTTTCTGCCCCTCAACACTTATGACCTTTGTATAGCAATTAGGCTGGATACAACAAATCAACATTGTAGACTAATTTAGATTGACTACAACCCACAAATCACTCCATGCAACATATTCATTAGTTATTACAACGCTTACCTCACAAGAATGATTTATAAATCTAGCGATCCCTCCACGTTTGGTAGCATCAACCTGCAACTTAAGGTATCAGATGGTGTTGCTGTGATCTTAAAATATTGTCGGAAAGCAAATATCATGTCACATAATGCTTGGGAAAATATCTTTAATGTATCGCTCAAGATTGAGGATTGAACCAATGCAGACATAAAAAAAACTGCTAAATGTCGAAGGCACGCCAATTGAATAGTATAAGCATAGAAGTCCTGACCGATCATTCACAAACAAGGGAATGACAAAACATGAATGTGAAGGGACAGGCATAACTGGTTTAAAGTTAGGTAAAATGAAAGGCTAAGAAACCAATATAACAATACAGTAAATCGAGCTGTAAGAGATTAGAAGGTTGTGATGAAGAATGATGCATGTTGGCCAAGTGAAATCTCTGTATATACATTCAATTCAGTGTTAAACTGTTTAAGTTCTTAATTTATTCAAATTTGAATTACTTACCACATAACCGTCATCCAATCTGAAGAGATAACTGCTCCCAATTCCCATCTTTTCGTATTGACACTCGCGTATATCAGATATCTAAGGAGTTTAGTGAAAGTGTTATTCCAGCAAGAAGAAATAGTTGGCTTGAATTGAAATAACAATAATATAACATTGAGGCATTCTATATTACAATAGTGTCATATAGTGTTTTATGTTCCATAGGATTTCGTGCACCATTAGCAAAAGTGGGTAAAGATATGTTTATGCCTGCAATTGCTATCTAGAAAATAGTTGCCTACTCATGGTATATGTTTACGAACTTTGCATATAATAATACACATAACTAAAAAGCCTTCACAAACTACATGAAAAGCCACTTATCAAATGATACATAATAAATGAAAAAGTCACTGCTTACACTAGGGCGAATAAGTTCTCCAACATATTCGATAACAAAGTCTTCCGCCTCAATTGGTTCCTGCGCAATGAGACCCCAATCATGTATCTTGCTCCGTTGGAAACGTAAACGTTTCTTCCTTGCCTGAAAAGAGAATAATTGCAAATTACTAATCATAAGAGGACCAGACAGTGACATGAAGATTTATACTCCAATTACCTTCAACTGTGTTGCTTTAAGAAGATCAGCACCCTCTGCAGCAGCAAGAAGGTTCCGCAACTTGACCCTGTTTGTTCTAGCAGAAAGGCCCTTGACACTGGATGAATGAGATCCACTATATTCAAAGTTATCGTATAAAGAATGGCAGTGAGTGCCCCTGACACGGGCCCTTTCAGTAGGACTAGCATCCATAGCCCATTTACGCCACTCCCACCCATTTATAGACGACCGAGCACAACCATCAGGCTGCGGACAATGTCTCTTTGTCTTGGACTTACTTCGCTTGATCTTGTGTTTGTCAACTCGTTTTGATAATGCTTGTTTAGGAATGCAGTTTGCTGCTTTCTGGACTTTACCGGGTCGAGAATGTTGATTATGTTCACTGACTTGCTTCCTTTTAAATTTTGGGACCTTGCTAGCTGCAGGAATAGACATCAATTGAGTAAAGAATATACTGGTCTTGGAATTGGAGTATTCCTCAACATTTGATATTATATTAGAAAAGGCGAAGGTCAGAGAAAATAAGGGTTAAGATATGATACCAACATTTTGGAACTTTTGTAGCACTTGTAACCTGCTCAATAAAAAAGGAAGGGTCTTGTGCATTGCTGCTAGAATCATCTTCAAGCAAATCATTTTGTAAGTACTCATAAAAAACATAAGGAAATTATTTTAATACCACTTTTAAATCTGAGGAATTAATATTGAGGAAAATGTACCTAGAATGGGACGAGCAACTTTATCTGATGTCTGAGTCTGACTACAATTGTGTCGGGATGATCCCTTTACCCGACGTATACTAGCATTATTATCAGGTGCTAGAACTTTTTTCTCTGAATTAAGACCTATAGTTTCAACTTGTGGAGCCTGTTGAATAGTTTTAGGAGTATAGACTTTCCTTGCCCTTTTGGATACTTGATTTGGATGATCATTGTCTTCCATGACCAGAGACTTAAAAAATGAACCTGATTTTTTACGAACCAATGATCTCCTCCGAGAATATACATATTTTCCTGTTAGTAAAGATGCTTCAGAAGATCTCCATGATTCATATCTTCTGAGATAACATGTCCTTGTTATAGCTTTCTCAATGACATCATCAAAATATAAAGGTCTCAATGTTCGCATGACAGAATCATGAATTCTAAGCCGGCTTATCATCAATGAAACCTGCAAAGTAGTTTTCCATGAGCGCCCGTCTAGTTTAAATGGCTTTACTTGACAACTTCCTGATGAAGAACAACTTTCAGCAGTTCCCTCAGATTGAGGTGGCCGCAACTCACTGTCATCTAATGTATTGCAAGTGTCATCTAAATGCACGGGCAACTCCTGAAACTCACCCCTGGGGAAACATTGTGAAGCATTTTGTTCCATTCTTTCTTCAGATAGATCTGGGTACAGTTTATCTACTTCAGTACAAGTCGGATCATCTATATGCATGCACAATTTCTGAAATGCACCCTTTGGTACATCTGCCATAGAAACTCCATGACGGTGAACAGTAGTTTGATGCAAAGCATACTTTTCAATTTGAGGTGGACAATGATCATCTGATAATACAAGCGCTGACACATAATGACCTTTATGAGAATCATATCCACTTGTATGGTTTTGCGGATGAGATGAGGAGTGAGCAACCTGCCAGGATTTGGTACTTTACTTAAACAGATGATAACATGCTGATCAATAAAAAATAAAGAACCTTACCAGGAGAACATTTTGTAATAGGGAACAGGACGGCAGGGGAGAATACACACACACAGTAGAGAAGAAAGAACACCATTACCTCTTCCATATGACTATTTTGTGGAAAATCAACAAATTTCTTCACTTCAACATCCACAAGTTTTTCCAAGTGATGTACTAATGACAACTTTGAAGATGAATGAAGATCATTGAGTAAATGTTCCAGGATGACATCCATCCCATCATAAGAAGTACCATGTCTCAACAGATTTCCTTCAGCAGACTTCTCTCTCTTGGAAGGTGAAGAAACTGAAGGTGACTTCAATTCTAAATCCATTGCAATTCTCACTGGTTCAAAACCTGGAGGGCAATCTACCTCAGAGCTAGACGAGTCTTGTTCATGTATTAGCTGTCCAGCAATTAAATTGGGCTTTAGAACAATATAAACACCAAAGAATCAAACAGAAAGAACTCACAAATCTTGATACATACAGAGTCAGCTGGTAGCTTTTCAATGGGCAGAGAGAGTGTTTTGTAGGGAAGGCGTTGTTCAACAACATGACTAGGGGAGGACCAGCGCTTCCTCTTTCTCCATGCAGATGAGTATTCAGTTACCAGATCATAAAATACGGCATTCCACATGACTTGCACACATGAATCAAAAAGCCTCCTGCTGACAGCCGTATTTGCAGCACAAAAATTCTCAAAGCTTCCAATTGATTTCACGCCAGGGGGAGATCTCACTGTGTCACCACTGCAACATTTCTCATCATCTGCGATATGCACAACTTCTTCATTCCCATTCGCAGCATATTCCTCCTCATCGCATTTTTTAGGCTGGCATATAAATCAATAAATACATTAACACATGCCATAAGTAATATGATTGTAGTTGTTTCATGTGAGTACCTACCGCTCTTCCATATGAAGATAAGGATTTTGCAGACTCAATGACCGGAATAATCTTATGATTCTTGTGAGTCTTCTTCATGACAAGAGAATCAGAGATTATGCAGCTAACAATTTCATCAAGTAGAACTTTACGGGCTGTTTTCATAATTCCTGAGTGAAGCTGCGAACAAACTACTTCAGAAATTTCAGATATCAAGTTCAGCCCTAAGCCAGTGCCTTGATCATTGGCATCATGTGTAGCGACTGCTTCAAGTCTTGACTTTGACCAAGTCTTCAATAGTGTTTCCAAATTCAAGGGTTTATACTTATTATCAGTGTGATATATCTGCAAAAAGCATGCCATGAAAGTAACAATAAGGGATTGCTCAACAGCTAAAATCACTTGTAGAAATTAGAAAAGCAATAACACATTAGATTATGATCAACAGATAAAAAAATCCTAGACAAGACAGCAAAATGAATTGAAGAAACAGTTGCAGTTTTAGAGGGCGGAACAGTGGAAGTGTTTCAAGTGTCTTAGGGAGGCTTGATTTCCCGGAGCGGTATATGCCACGAAAATTCTTATTTGAAAATATAAATAGCATTCAAAGATTAACATATCAGCCAAAAAATTAAAGTAATGTGGATATGCTAAAGACAAAGGAACCATTGCATGTCATATATCATTGAGGCATATATGCCCACTGACTTGGTAACAAAGCATGCATACATAGACCAAAAGCCAACATGCACTCAGCAGATGAGGCAGCCTACTATCACTTCAAAGCTTGTGTGTATCACAAGGATCCAAAATTAGGATACGGGTGCAAGGATAAATTTGATAGTATAACATTACACATCGCTTTAATAGTTACTTAGATGTATATGATATAATAGGCGTGGGAAACCAAAAGTTAACTAATTCATTATTTTAAGGCGCAGGAAGTGGACTAGTTTAAAGTGGGAAACCAAAATTTAGAAGTGGTTCTAATTTTTTGGAAAGTGGGAAACTAAAAAATTTAAAACTAATTTCAATAATTTTAAATAGATGATAGAAATATAAAGTAAGGTAATTAAAATTGAAACCTAAACCTAGATCTGTTCAGATACGCTGATATGCATCCTCTCTTTGTCGGTTGTCGTCGTCACCGCCAGCACCCACAGGTGGCTGCAATTCATCTCTTTTGTTTCAGCCACTCCAACTTGCTCTCTCGTCATCTTTACTTCCGGTGTCACTCTACATCTCAAAATCAAATCGGTTTATGCAGATTAATCAACGTCGCACCGCCTAGAAGAACAGGCCGAGTCCGCGGGAGAAGTCACAAATCCGGTATGTATCCCACACCTGGATCCATGTCGCGCCCGTTGGACACTGGTACTCCTCCATTTTTGTAGAGTCCAAGCAGCATATATAATTATAATTATTTTTCTATTGATTTGGGATGGCTTTTGGGAGACAGAGGCAAGATCCATTAGGCAGGTGGTTATCTCCATTGGTCAATATGGTCGGAAAGAAATAGGAAAATATTTGACAATAATAAGAACTCAGTAGTCAGTACTAAAATATTAGTATATGATTAAATTGAGTTTAGCATCACGGCCATCATGGATTCATCAGCACAATGAGTTTGGTAATATTATGGGTTGTAGTTTAGCTATTGAACTTCTTTTTTGGCAGCATGTTTCTGGAAGGATTTCATGTCCATAGACGTAAATATATTTTCTAGCTCTAAAAAAGGTAAGTGAATATAATAGTTTGTTACTTATCAAAAAAGATTTTTTTCCTGAAACTTATAATGAAAACAGTTTAGGAGATAGGTCAGTCACTATTTTAAGAACTTGAAAACAAATAAGGGGGCACACGCTCCAGGAAAAACAAATACTTTGGAGAACTACTAAGATCTTGTTATGAACTAAGTTAAGAAAAACTTAAAACAATTTGGCAAAGCCTTCCTTTTTTATGTCGTCTAATAAGGAAGGTGTAACTTTATAGAAGATAGAGCACAATTTGTGTAGAAAGGTCAAGGGAAATTCGGATGTCTCTCAAGCTTCTCATATTCCTGGAACCGGTTCACGCAGAATTCAGCGTAAAGTTGTATTTGGTAAAAACCATGCATATGCCTTCAAAGCATATAAGCAGCGTAGACAAAAGAGAGATGGTCTTTTTATTCTTTATTTTTTGCTATTCCTCCTCAGTTACGTATTTGTGTCAAGCCATCAATCATCCTTCCCAAACTGGAATGACCATAATACTGTAACTCCCAAACTAAATTAGCAATAAAGCAAATTACTTTAAACTTGCAAACAGAACAGTAATAATCTAATAGAGCAACTTTTCTCATATCCTAAAACTCTCTCTCGCTCACACACACAAATACATGTACAAGCATAAATGAACTACAGAGTACTTAACCTCAAAGTGATATGGTTGATTCATCTCAATCAAATGACAACAAACATGCGTAAATAAGGAATCATTCTGAAACGGCAATTTATCACCTTATATGAATTGTGGATATATCCATAGTGACACCATGAGTAAAGCTCGGCAACAGAGTGTGGCCCATGTTTTCTCCCCTCTTCATCCTCAAACAGCCAACAAGACTCGTCTCCTAGCTGTCATTTTAAACATGTCAAAAATAGAACAAGGTGGATATCACTGAAGATCATTAAGGTGAAAAGGCAAGTATTTAAGCAAGCAATCCTTCATACCGGTGGGTGGTTTCCATCAATTTCACTTAAGATTTGATGATTGGGTTCATGACCATCATCCGTAGACTTCTGTGCTCCAACATTTAAGTAGACAAAACCAGTGGCGACATGATCGGGAAATTGCTTAAAGTAGTTGAGGGGCACAGAATTAAGCAGATTCCCGTTCAACATTGGATAAACAGGGAGGTCCTCCGGCAAAAATCCAGTCTGTAAACCCTCGTACAGCTGTTGTTGAATGTAAGGGCCACACATCTGTCCATTCTGATTGATGTACATCCATCCACTCACGAACGCCGGCGAGGCGTACCCAAGCTCCGACGACGTACTGGGATCGGGAATTTGTGGAACTTGAGCGGCATTCCCTTCCAAGACGCTGCTCATCGTGGCCCCCAATTCCCGATTGATTATCAGAACACAAATATGTTGGAAATTTTGGTTTGGGTCATCGAGCACTAACCCTAGCCCTAGACGAAATTTGATAGCGCAAGAAGATATAAAGTGAGGAATGTCGTTTTCATCCAAAATCATACGAATATCAATGCAATTGGCCAATAATTATCAAACGCCATTTGAGGTTTCGGACGAACGCGTTAGGAATTTTTGGTTTGGTTCCGAGTCCTAGGCAAATATTGTTGAGGGGTTGGGGCCTGGGGGTGGCGGGGGGGTTCCAATCAGCGAATGGGATTATGTGAAAATGTATATATAGGGTTTGGATATCAAGACACTAATATGTACAAACAATTCAATCTAATAATTCAATGTCTTTAAAAATTTGTCTGAAAAAACTCTACTTATGATAAAATTTGGGGTGAAGAAAAATAGTACACTCCTCTAATCATCAACGTCTAATGTAAACAGTAAACTAATAATAAAGTAAAATGTAAGCAAATTACAAATGTTCCATAATAACACACAGTCATTTAGAGTCATCCAACGCATCCGACCAACGTTTGATGTGATGGACTACATTATACTGAGCTCTAGAAAACTATAACCAGCTGAATCAGAACCGCGTGAACCAACGACAATGGGTTCATTGGCTGTTTCTATGAGCATGTTATAATGAGATTCATTTATTCTCACTCTCTTTGTAAATAGATTTTAGGTGTTGTAATATCATTACAAAATAAATTAATTGACTTATACATGTGTGATTTTCAACTTAAGACGGATCAAACTATAATTGTTGCCATCTCCCAATTATGAGGAAGTGGAGAGACAAGTGCAACCATTGTCCACAAAAGCGAACCAGGTCTCCATTCTCGATACGAGACAAATACCATACACTAAGGTATTATCGTGTTAAGAATAATAGAGAAGAATGAAAGACAAGATCCACCAAACGCCAAGAACCAAAGGATTAGCAAACACAAACAAGAAATAAAGAAACATGGCCCATTAAAGGAGGGAAAATGCAAAAAGCATAAAAAAACTCACATATAGTAATCTAGACAAGATGAAAAACTAATGACTACAGGATAGAGAAAATAAACGAAGGGCCAAAAAACGGAATCAATATGTCAATCCAAGGCCGTTTTCGAGTAGCGACATACACAGGTAGGGACAACGGTTTCTTGAACGGCTTCGGAGCTCGGCATAGGCAGAGCAACAACGACATCTCTCACAAACGAAGTAGTGACTCAATCAGTCTGTTTCAGCTGCAACGCAGTGATCCGATCTTCCCCAACGAGTGGTGCGACGATGATTATAAACGAAAAAGACGACGATCTGAAACAAGAGCATATGACCGATTTAGGTAAACCAAATGTGACATACATATGTCCAAGTTTTCATAAGGGAAATAACATCAAAATTATTGTGGCCTAATATAGAAGCAATAACTCAAAAGAAGCATTTAATATAGAGGTCGCACATGAAACAACCAGAGTTGTAAATGGATTCTCAAACACATATATACCAATATACCATACGTATGCTTGTCGCGGACCATAATGTCCTTGTGTTGGCATTTTTTTTTATAATAAATGAAGGATCGGTAAATAACACAAAGGACACAGACACGTGTCCAAAATTTTGCATAAAAGAAATAACATCAAAATTAGTGTGGCCTATTATAGAATACAATAACTCAATAAATGCATTTAATATAGAGGCCACAAGTAAATAAAACAACAAAAGCAAAATCGTCCTTGGTTTGATGACTTTGAATAATAGATGAAGCATAAATAAATAACACAGTCAACTGATGAATCAAGAGTCAATTTAATCAAGGATAGTAACTTTTTAGTGATTTGAGGAACAACCAAGACATCATATAATGTAATCGAACTATCAGTAGAATATGATTCAACGTGAGAAATATCCAATTTATTATCATCACTAACAACAACATAATAAGAACTTTAAATAAGAAACTAATGCATCCAGGTAAGTGGACCTCGAAGCCATATGTGTTGATGTGTCCATATTCAAATACTAGGCTAAAACTGTTGGTGTAAAAATCATGGAATGGTCAAAGAGTGCTTCGGTTAAATAAGTCACACTTTAAAAGAATCAAGGCGACAAAATCTGTCGGAGTTCATGTTGATGTAACGAAGTTTGCAAGTGGTGGTGGAATGACCCTTTAAATGGTAAATATGACAATGGGGTTGATGGTGTCGCCCATTGCCACGACCAACAAATTGTTGCAGTTGAAGTATCTTAACAATAGATGACGACGATTTGATTGCAGAATCAAAAAGGGATGGAGTGACATGATTTCTATCTGATGCTCAAAGGGTAGAGTTGGGACAGAGGGGCGAGGTAATCAGAAGACTGGAGAGAAGCGTTAATTGGAGAAGAAGATCCTTAGATGTGAAATATAAACTGAGATATAATTTTTTTTAGTAATTTTTGTGAAAACATAAACAACTTAAATGCGATCACTTGATTGAGAGAAATATGAAAGTCGTGGTTATGAGAAAGATGACTGAAACAAGCAACATCAGGGATTGGGGTGCCGTGAGAAAAGAGAGAGATAAATTATGATTTGAGTATCTTAATAAATCATCTAATCTAGAAAAGAATCGACCAATTCAATTTAAAATACAAAGTAAATTTTTTAGTCCTAGGACTAGTTTAGTTTGTTAGACAGGATATATATATATGATTAAGTGGAATTGCATTGTTCATAAATTAAAATATTAAACTAATTTGTATGTTTGGATTGATGGACAAATAAACCCACCCCTCCTCTATTAAGATTAATAATCATGCATATGAGAAAAAAAATGAAAAAATGGACTCGTACCCAAATAATTTCTAGAGCATTAATTTAAAAAATCAAACAATAGAAAAGGTGGGATAAAAAAGTCTTTCCCACCTTTGCCCTCAACCCAAACATACCCTAGAGTATAAGCAAGAGATATTCTCCAATTATCTCATGCTATCAAATAGAAAATACAGTAATTAATTCTTTTTTTTTTTTGTCGTACCTTAACATAATAAGCTTTTTAAATTAGTGGTACGAGACATAACCTTCTCAACACATCGTTGCAATTTAGATGTGAATAATGTCAATATAGCAAAACAAACAAACAAACAATTTGAGTCTTTAATTTAAATTATACTATATGAATTAATTATAAAATTACATTGATTCGCGTGCATGAATTATTTTTCCTACTTGATTGAATAATGCCAATAAACAACCAAAATTAGACTTGGGATTTGTCCTCTGATGATGCAAAAGAAATGTATTTTTCCTCAACACCATCAGCTGTAATTTTGGAATGTGGACTGGATGCTTCCAATTGTGGTTTCACCGGCACTTTTCATCTTGTTGACTTTGCAAGTGGTAGACTTGTTATTATAATTATTATTATCACAAATTACAGAGATGAAGTGGCATTCCATGAAATAATAGTATATTTTTTCTGTAGGTTTTTAAATAATAAAATAATCATCATCCACGATATATAATTTACTAGTAGAGTCAAGAGTGCTCTATAAATATCTAAAATCCAGTATCAATGTTACTTCATGATTGGTAATAACTTAAAAAATGTGCGAGATTTTAGGACGCAGTCATTTTAATATTTTGAAATATTTAGGACACAATCATTTTCTAAAGAGTAAGAGATCAACCTATTATTAGAAAAAAACGTTTCAATGTCGTGGTTCAATATTACAACCTCCTAGCAAGATGCAACTGAACACATAACTACATAAGTGATTAAAACGAAACATATAAAACATTTATATTGAGCAAGTGCACGAATGCACTAGGTGCATATGAAACTTGACGAAGTAAATGTCATTATAAATTTATAATACCTATGAATCATATATGTGTGTCCATACACAGCGTCTCTACCACCAGAAATCTCACCTATGAATATAAAGGGAATAACGAATAAATTATACTCTCTCATTTACAATTAAGTAGTTATGTAAATGTAACCCAAAAGATAATTCGGGCAAATAATTATATAAAAGGGATTCAACAGATGCAACTATTAAATAAATAGGTATACAAATTTGATTACTTTTCCTTATCACTTAGTCTCCTACCGACAAACACTTTTCCTCAAGAAATGAATCTACACTTGTCCTTGTTACTTGACTCGAGTCTCCCACCGACAAACAATTTAAGACTGTCCAAGCTCAACATCCTTAACAGGACCAGTTTGTAAACTACCCTCTTTCAGCAATCTGATTTCCTCCTCTGTTAAGCTGTTCTTTGCATGAGCTTGCTGCACCTGCTGCTTCTCGCCCTCGACCGCCCAACTATAAATCACCATCCCAATTACTGCAACGCCCATCCCCATAATGTTCTTAAAAGTAAGTGATGAATCGAAAAGCAGCCACCCTAGCGTCAGCACGCACACAGTTTTCATATGCCCTAAAACTTGGAATGAAACTGCTGAAAACCGTCCAATGCAAAGGTACTGGCTTACGTTGCAGAACACAGCTAGACAACATGAAAGGACTATAAAGAACTGCACATCGTCATTCAAAACAAACTCATGTTAGACATGTATATATAACTCCTTGCGTCGATGAATGATTAGAAACACAAATTATTGCTAACCATGGCTCCAGAAGTTAACTTATACTTCAATATCAGGTTTCCGGAAAGATAGTAATCAATTATAGGACCCAGCACGAGGAGGGAGCCCGCTTGAATTGGTGCTGTTTTACTTAATAATTCAAATGATCCAATAGAGTACTTCTTCTGCAACGACCCTATTGACTGCACCCAAAAGGATATATCATTCAATAATCTCTCTGCAACTTCATACACATATTTGTTTGTTTTAAAGTGCATTTAAAATGCTTGGAAAGGCACGTTTAAAGGGATATTTGTCGAAGAGAGCTGAGGAAAAGACTAAAGTAATAGGTCAAGGGCCAAATGAGACGTTTAGAAGAAATACCGAAGCAGTCAATTTTACAGCCTCAATATGCTTTTAAACATTTGTTTATGTTGGAGTATAAAATTTGTTAATTGGCAGCAAAGAAGTTGCAGGCAATGTTTTTTGTAGAGAATTGAAGGTTAAAGTTACTCACAATTTGCTGCAAAGAGGTTGAGACAACTGCTATACAAGCACATAGGAAACCTTTGGCATTCACCTTGACGTCTGTCACGGTGCAAACGCCCACACCTATAACCACAACCACAACAGACATTTTAACTCGATTTGAAAACTGCTTACTATGGAGGACCCACTCCATTACGCAGACCACTGGAATCATGCTCAATTTTGAGATCTGTACAAAAAAAATAAAAATACAACAGATAAGTTAGCACTACAACAAACAAAACATACTATGAAATGATTTTTTTAAGGGAATAGTCCATTTGATTAGAACTGCACAATAAATTTACAAAGGTCTAAAGCATGAAAACCCATTTACCGATACACAAAGCTGATTAAGTGGTAGAAATATAGACACATATATGTGCACACTAGACGAAATATATTTATATCAATAAGAACATGATCCGTCAACATAGGATACTCATAAGCCCTATAGTCATGCAAAAATGGTTTGAACTGTACGAACGAAACAAGTGCAAACTTGATTTATTAGAACAAGATTCATAAGCCACTCCATCGAGATACAAGAGCATACTAAAAATCACTTAACCTACTGATAGTGCAGGCTATTGATACTACATCCATGAATCTTTTAATGCGAAAATTAGTCCAAGGACTGTCTTCAGAAGTCTTTACTGAATAAGATTCCATACAACTTATGGAAAGGACTCAGGAACCATTCTACATAGTAACAACTTAGCTGACACCAATTTTAAGAACATCTGATAGCATTCCACAACTATATTACACGAAAACAAGGGGCAGGTAACAAAGTATGAGCAAATATACAGAGCTAGAGGTCACAACATACTTGGTAAAAGCCAACTGAATTTAGCATGAGGCTGAGATTCATCCCTGTAATAGACATATTTGCAACAACTGAGAACCAGAGAAGTTCCCAAAGAGGAACATGCTTTGATGCAGAAAATCCCGAAGCATTTGAGATCATGCCAACAATTGCAGTTACAGCAAAATGGAAACCAGTCAATGATGTCGCTGCAGGGAGAAACAACATCAAGTAAATACAAAGGATAGGTAAAGTCGACTCTACTGGATAACATAATGTAAAAATGAGTTGGACATATGCTATTTATTGATATTAGGCTCAAATTTGTACAACAGATTACATTACTTAGAATACTGACATTGTGAAATATACAAAGACGAAACAGTAAATTGAAATACATTCTGGGGCTTAAATTAAGCAGAAGTAAATACTTTAATTTTGGGCAAAATCCAATTAAAAGATGAAATCGGCGATTGAATGATAAGGATAAGTAATAGGGACTAACCAAAGGTGAAAGCATATCCATTTGAAGACATGAGTTGCTTATTAGCCATAATGATTCCCACAGAACTAATGATGTTCATGGCCCAGGCACCGACATCGGACACAGCTGATGATTTCTTCTCCCACTCCATTTCTGATTCTCTGAGCAGAAGAGTAGCAAACCCCACAGTTCAAAGTAGTAGCAAACTGAGTAGATCTGCCACTGCAAAGAAAGGGAGATGTATTGGGGGGATCTCTCACATAGATTATAAATGTGAACAACTGGGATGAGTGATTGATTGAAAGAATTTAATACGACAGAGAGAGAGAATACGACGAGGAAGACAACCGATTGTGATGAAAGGTATGAGAAGTAACGTTGTCACTTTTCTTTTTTAAGCAATTTTAGTAATTTTAATTAATCATTTCTTTATTTGTTTCAAGACACAAGGTCCGACTCGGCCCGGTGCATGTGAGTGTTGCGTGTGTGGGATAAGTGAGTGACTCAGTGAGTAAGCAAAGGCCCGTAGATCTGATTTAGTCTGGGGAGAAGAGATTCAACGGCAATGCTTCACGTTTACATAATAGCTAGCCTTAAATAGACAACGCGCTAAATTTTGGCTTAGAATTTGTAAATATTGTGTTGGGATTAGGAGTATATTGTTATCAAAATGTCATGCCAGCGCATATTCGGATTTTCAAATATTTTTATATTAATTTGACTTTTAAATTACAAAAACTTTAGGTAAAAAACAAATAGTACTAGGTAAGTAAGAAGTGAGTTTACCTACCTACAAAATCCTTTAATTATTACGAATAGGTACAAAGTAGTAGATAATTTATCCAAAAAAACAATGGACTCTCTCAATGGACTCATTTTCAAATTAGTTACGGTTGAGAGAGCTTCCCCCTTCAATGTCCTTATTTTGCTATCTTCTTGGGATATATTCATTACCAATTTCCTTCGTTCAAATACAAGAAAAATAAAAATAAAAAATAAACGGGATTAACGAATCTCTCATACGATCAACCACCGTGGTATCGTCGGGATGATTGATTAGTTGATTCCAACTAAAACTTCGAAGGAAATTTCTTAAATCCGATCTTGATGTGGATCAAAGAAGACTGTTGTATTGAAGGCGGCGATGGGGCAAGCCGATGAAATATTTTAATTACTCCGTACCATTTTAGATGAGACGAAATGTTTTTACACTAGGGGAGAGAAAAAAGAATAAAAATAGCTAATATGTAGAGATTCGAATACATGTTAGGCGGATATGCACAAGTTTTTTTTTTTTTTTTTTTGTGAGTATTTATTTTAAATATGATACTTTTACTATGTAAATACAAGTTCTTCTCAAATTACAATAATGTTATTGTGTCGTGAATCAATTAGAATTAAAACAATTGAATTGTTTGGCGGATGTAGAATTTCAAGAGCATGTTATACTTTCCAATAATATGGTTGGAGAGTTTGTGACTAAAATGTAACTAAAGTTATAAATTGATTACATAGATATATAAAAGGTAATCTATCGTTGCACCATTAATTTTAAATCAAATATTTTGAGTTTTTTTACACATGAAATTTTTACAAATTAATACTCCCTTCTTCCATAAAATTTAGTTCCATTTGACTTATATTATGTAGTCTCATTTATTTTATGGAAACTATCAACCTTTTCACTTAATTACTCAATTTGCCATCAACTTTATTCAAAATCAATTACTTTATTCACAGTGACTCCACAATAAGTATGTTTGTTTTGAAATTTTGAAATCTGGATTTCAAAATTTAGTGGACTTCAAAATTCTAATGCTTTTTGTGTTTGTTTTGATTTAACTTTATAATATAGGATTATAGGTTTTATAGGTGGTTTCTAAGTATTTATAAGGTTAACTTTTATAGGGTTCATATGTATTTATAGGGTGAGATTTTAAAATCCTGAATCAAAATCCCAAAGTGTAACGGGGGTGGAGTTTCGAAATCCCAAATCCGGATTTCCCATCCCAAAACAAACATGCCCTAAAATACCCATACTTTATCTATTTTATCTACATTTTTCTTAAAGATGAGTGATGGTTGGAAGTGAATGTGAAGTAATTAGAGATGTTTATCCGGGCCGGGTTAACCGGGCTGACCCGTTTAACCCTGAAAAATACAGGGTTAGGGTTCATGAATTATAGACCCGTTTAAAACCGGGCTTTTTTGACCCGGACCGGTTAGCCCGTGTGCTAAACCGGGCCAGCCCGCTAGCCCGAGTTGTTACCTTTTTTTTCTTTTTTTTTTTTAATAAATAACCTAAGAATAAATTTTGGGTCATTTGACCAATAACCATAATTATAACCATCCATTAGTCATTATTACTATTTTTTTTAAGGACCAATTAGTTCTAAATTGTGTTTAAATTATACTTTTTTTTTTCTCATTTACTGATCATTAACTAATTATGTATTTTTCTATTTTATTTGCTTGTTGGACGTGCCAATTGAGACATTTAATTTTAAAAGAAAAAAAATTATTGCAGCCCGTTAGTGGCCCGTTTAGTCCGTGGCCCGCTAGGGTTAGGTCCCAACAATTGTAGGACCGTTAAATATGAACCGGTTAAGGCCCTAACCCGTTTAGCCCGTAGCCCTGTAGGGCTGGCCCTATAGGGTTAGGGCCAGCCCGATAGACATCTCTAGAAGTAATATCATTTTTTTTTAAATGAAATAAAAATAATAAAATTAAACAACTCAAAAAGAAAAATGATAAATAATGAAATTAAAGTGAATATAAATTTGTGAGAAATTTCTATTTTACCATTTAATGTAACCTTCTTCAATCTACAAATCTCCATCTCAATTTCTATGAAAGCAAAGAAAGCATCACCATATGGATTGCTTGTAATTAAGTAATTTGGACAAATTAAAACCCAGTTTCCCATACTGCCGCCTACCTTCATTCCTCAGCCCCATCATGAGGATTATCTTGTTCCACCGAATAAACATCTTTCACCCTTAAAACCTATCTCATTTACTATATTTATCCCTTGTCTCATCTCATATCACCTATCAAACGGCACAAGAGGATCAGATTCATTTAAGATAGGCAAGAAATAGAAAATCTGAAAGGATAGCATTTTTATATGATAAGCTCACAAATAAAATAAGTATCTACACGTGCAAATTAAAATGTAATAATCCATCTGTTCATATCCCCCACACTCAGAAATTCTATGACAGAAGCCAATTCTCTTATTCGGTTAATCCCTCCCTCGTTTAAAGTACACATAAGCAGACTGTTGCTCGTCCACTCTGGAGAAAACAAGTAATATGCGGTTTCGTTTCTTCTACAGAGATTACATAGCAGATAACCACCCAGAAACATAATCCTTAATAAACGAATGATCAAGAATCTTGTGGAGTCTCAAATCTCGTGGGAGTATCGATCCCCATCATGCAGCAGAGTCCAGATATCAAAATTACAAGCAAGACAAGGCCCTGAAAGTAATAAGTTTATTAAAGTTCCAGATAAACTATAAAATAAAGAAAGCCCAAATATGCCCCAAAAATGATCTGATATTGTTACTTACCACTAGTATTCCTTCCAAAAGAGATGACTTAATCTGGCAAACTCCATCACAGCGACTGGTCGTAGCTGATTCATTTCCCACAGTACCTTCAGCTAGAAATCTTTCTACTCCCCGACGAGAGAGATGCTCAATAGATCTAGATGGATCTGAGATGTAGAGAACAGAGTACTTTGCACCCAACTGATTCACCGAATTGAGAAGATGAGAAAGAATGCTGCCTGCATATGGAGGCAAACTATTTAGACCAATTTCTAGGCTGATCAAGGATAATAATCTCACAAGGCATGGCAACAGTTCTAGCTTGAAGCAAAAAAAAAAAAAAAACTTTCTCAAGAAATCCTTAATAGCATTCTGTGACGTAGCATACTTTCAGAACGTGGTTGATCAGAATCTTGTGATGATACTGAGCTCCCAGGGCACACCACTATCAGATCAGCATGCCCATCAGAAGCTTTTTCAACCCTCGAGTTCAGGTAGTCCTACCAGTAAAACACTATGTCATTCAATAGGACCAGAAAAGTAACACAATTGAGTGTGCAACATCATTATCAGGTACTTACATGAACTGAGTGAGCATCATTTAATTTATCAAAATTTTCACCGTCTACAGAGCACGATCCAACTAATGCAATATTGATTCCAGAATTCTGCTGACAAGTATCAGCAAACTCTGAAATCAAGGAGCTTTCTATGGATTCTGTTTCCTCTCCAGAAACTACATATGGATAGGCAAAAGAGGAGTTGGAGTTTGCAAAGGAGTCCTATCCATGGAAAAAGCCACTCTTTAGTATCAAGATGTCGCAAATGCTATGATGTGAAAATAATGTTGCAAGTGTTAATATAACAAGGAATCTACTCGAGTTGTGAACAAACAAATTAACCTTGAGCAAGTCTACAAGAGCCGGATCAGTATTTGAGGGTCTGGATATTTCCTGAGAATTTAACTGCAGAAAGAAATACATAATTCAAGCATCCATAACAAAAACCTTGTGGCATAATAGATGTACGAAGATTGTAAGTTCTTTTGGATATTAAGCCAAAAATCACTTATTTTGTAATGACTTGCTGTCAGATGTTAAACAGGTGCATATATACAAATAAATTTGAATGATGCATCAATCCAAGTTGAATTAATATTCACATCTCATTTAAGTTTTTTCTGTTGAAAAGATGTGCCTCGGTTATCAAGTGCTTTTCTTTACATGCATACGCCCACCTCCTTAATAAGTTGAAAAGAAACTTCAAGATAATTTATGCATGCCACGGTCCAAGAAAAAAATATACGTCACGACGAGAGCAATGTTTTGCCAATTCCCATTCCATTTATCACATGCCTTTATTTACAATTTCCTAGAAGCAAGTTTAGTTATTTGGTAAAAAAGAAACGATGTTGTTGTTCTTAGTTGGTAGTTGGTACTTGGTAGAGCAAGTAATAAAAGAAAGAGCACAAGGAGTTCACCTGTATGCAAAATCTGATTACCAAATCAAACACATCTCTCATGTATCCCTACTTTTTCCTTTATTATTCTACTAAGTTCGGTTAATTTACAGTGATTCAGCTCTGTAAATAGTAACGATATATAACTGAAATTATGAAAATGGATAGCCTCAACCACAGTCAATGTTTATTACTTCACAATAAAAGATGATCGGCCCAACAGAGCAAAGATTATCCCAACACACCAAGATGGGTCTTTTGTAGAATGTTTTTTTGTCCTCACTCACACACTACCTGAAAACTTTTCAAGGGTCACACTCATCATCCCTAAATTAGTCCAAACCAAGCAGCTCAATCTAAGTGTTCTCAACAGATGTCCAAGAGAGACATATGATATTTCCCATAGCCAGTGAAGGATTTTGTTTTAACCCTATGTCTCGACAATAGGTGACGTGCAAAAATTAGTATGTTAATCAATTTGAAATCTTGAATTCAAATGGCCTTCAACTATTATCATGGACTAGATAATCCATATTCATTGAAGTGTGCATGATGTAAACAATTATTACACAAAGGTAAACCGATAATTCAAAGGAAAATTCCTTTCACATGGATGCAGGGTGGTAAAGAGAGGTTATATTATCTCAATAGAATGAAAAAAATAAAAAAAGACATTAATACCTCTGTTCCAATGAAAAGAAAGGCAAAATTCTTAGACTGTTGAGCATCCTCTCTTGAGCACTGAAAACAACAAAACAAGTAACAACAAGATTTTACTTTTAATTTAAACCACAAAGAATCCTCCAAAACAATTTGTATACTTTTCTCATACTTAGGCAAAATATATATTCCATACTCGTTTTTTAAAACATCAAGGTAATAACTTGATGCTGAGATAAGAATGATGGAAATTTGACATCAAAATCTAAACAAAAGATATGAATATACCAGATATTTTGACCATCCACCTTCAGTCATAGCAGACTTGGCTAAATCTCTAGGAGCAAGAGTTCTGTAATCAACCATTTCTTTATTTCTGCCACACAACATTTGAAAGAAATTATATTAATTTTAGGTTTCAATAGTTCAAAGATAAATGATTCATAACAAAAATTAGGGAAATGGTAGAAGGTTACTAGGAATAAAAACCTGCATTCATTAATTCATTTGATGCAGACTGATGAAATCAGGTGTGAAATGTTCATATAACTTATGAGAAAATAAATAAAGCCAAGATAATTCAAGTTATCAACTTGATCCCACAATAGAATTACTCAAGATATGTTGAACAAACTGACATCAATCAGATATACCTTTAGTAGAAGAAGTCAATGTACTATGGTAGACCGTGATTGGAGTTTAGACTAAAAAATAAGCAGAAACAAAGAAATGTGCCCTGTGAATCTGAACTTCAGACGCCTAGTGTATATAAGGTTGTATAGGTTGACTCTGTGTAGAGAAACTCTACAGAAATATATAAAATAGATACTAAATGTGCAAATGGAAGATGATTGGAAACATTAAAGGAAAGTAGGAGACGTAGCCAAGAGAGGCAGAAAACGAAAAGAAAGATCAGGAAGATTAAAGGAAAGTTGGAGATATAGAAGGGGAAAAAACCCAGAAGCAGGCACATCTATGTATTATTCCAAATCGGAATCTATTCTACGGGTTAGAGCAGAAAAGAGTTACACCAGAGATCATAAACAATACGGAGTAGATATTATTAATGGGCATGGCAGTGATGTAAACATCCCATATCACTGAATATACTAATAAGCATCTACCTAAACAATATCAGAATAGTGTATAAGGTTATAATTAAACTACGCAATCAGAGGAATAATTGGAACAAGAGTCCGAACCTTTTTAATAGCATTATTGATTAGAAATGAATCTAAACCCATAAATAGACATACTAAAATACAGAATAGCATGATTTGCAACATAAAGCTTCATATCCAAGACATAAATAAAACCAACTTTGCAAAGACTCAAGCACCTATGTGATAATTAATCACGAAATACAACCATAACTCTGCCATGCCAAATCATTAACAATCAAATAGAGAAAGCAAGAGAATGACCCACTCTTCAAAAAAAGTTAGAATGTCAATATAAGCGATTTGATAAAATCCAAAATCATTACCCATCTAGATGAGGCGACCATAAGAATGCAGGAGCCGTGGATGAGAACGAGAGCCCCGATGGTAGCTGAGCCGTGACAACAAGCAGAGCCACCAACAACGCCGCCGAAGCAGTCTCCATCTTCCTTCTGAAATCAAAGACTACCCCAACTGGTTGGCTAGGAACACCAGATTACAACACTTTAAGTATGCGTGGAATTGAATTGAATCGATCAATTATCTATCAAAGCAGATATATAAAGCATATTAATTGCTGAAAAGGTTGCGATACAACAAATCGCTGCGTAAGTGATTGGATCTGACTCGATTAGGATACACCGGCATCATTGTTATCTAAGGGGAAATTGGCAAGATTCAGAAGACAAAAGACTATAAATCTTTCTCACCTATAGAGGCAAAAATGTCAAAGCGAGGGATCGAGATCGCTGCGCCAAAGTTTGTTGATTTCCCAGGTTCCTCCAATGATAAATATCGAACTTCCGACGTGAGTGACTTAGAGCCAAGAGAGGTCAGACGAAGATTGGAAAAAACCAAAATTATGTGTTTTTATTTTCACATAAACCCCCACTGTTTACGGTTAATTAAGAAAACAAGCGTTGTCCCTTCCTAAATTGTATTTTGAGTTCATTTTCTTAAAATTACACGGATCTTTAAATTCACGCCTGTCACATATTTCATTTCATTTCATTTTAAATTCATTATAATCAAACTTAAAGTAAAGACTTTTATTTCGACTTATGAAATAATTAATTTTCATCTAAAAATTTGAACTACAACTATAGTAATAGTATGTAATTTTGAAAATCCATGCATTCTTTATACTTTATTTACTTGTAATTGTTTATATAAATTAATAGATAAATTATTATATGCAATTGAATGCATGTATACGTACCATTTCATTGAATTTGAATATATTTTTAATTGTTCAATTGAATTTTTTTAATTTAATTGCATCATAAAATTGAGTGTATACAGGTGTGACTCAAATTAATAATCTTTGTTATATTGCTCACATATTTAAATTAAAACGAGTGTTACGTTTTAATTTAATACAAATGTCACATTTATCCATGTACTAAATTGTACCGAACAATTGGTGCACAAAAAAACAAACAAACTGGAATCAACCAAATTGAACTATAATTAAATTGTTCATTTTGTCGGTTATCAAAACTTGAAATTGAGTAATTCAAAAAAAAAAAAAAAAAAAAAAACTTGAAATTGAATTATAATGATTTATTAATTTAGTCACTTTTATATTAAAGTGCGTAAATTATTTAAATTATATTCAATAAATAAAAGTGAACTTTATGGGTCACATTCCAATTTTTAATCAAATGATGTTTTACCAATTCATGTAAAACTAAAAATATGATTAAATGAGTATAAAAACTACGTACATGTTAAATAATAATTAAATCTTCAACTCAATGTAAACATGACACCCACTATTTAGTTATTTCTACAATCAATGATAAAAAAGAAAAAAAAGAAGTGATTTCTACAATCTACACTTTGATCGAAATAGCAAAAACCAACTCTGTACAATACACGGGCCGTCCTGATCAGCGGTTCCACCCAAGAAGTTTCCTTAACCCCCTTTTCTTCATTTCTCGTATTCTTTGTTCGCATTTCTTTAGGCTTACAATTCGTTCTTCCATTTTATTCGAGAGGAGCGGGAAGAAGATCATCGAAATTAAGCTTGGTGTTGAGACAAATGAAAAGGCAGGGGAAGTTTGGGAAATACTAACACCAGTCACTGCAGTTCGATGTATAACTGCATCAGTTGTTCATATTTGAATTGCGGAGGAGTAAAATAGTAGGGTACAATTTGCGAACCGAATTGGCATAGGATGCGTTGTGGTGGATGTGGATTGAGGTGGACAGAGATAGAGTTGTGGATTCGAGACTATGACAACATTCAGCGTCTTGCAGTAAAACTGATCTACGCTCAGATTGGATGCGCATTGATTGGATCGCTCGGGGCGCTCTACAACGGTGTTTTGCTCGCTAATTTGGGGATTTCATTGTTCGCGCTCGTCGCCATTGAGAGCAGCAGTCAGAGCCTCGCTAGGACCTACGCCGTCCTCCTCTTCTCCTCCATTTTACTCGACATATCCTGGTTCTTCCTCTTTTCTCATCATATATGGTAATCCATCCTTTCTCCTTTCTGTGAAAACACTGTCCGTGCTTTTTTATGGAGTCTGACTTTAAACTTTGCCACATATATTTCTTACAACAGAAATATTAGTTCGCAGTGGTGTGAGAGAACATAACATAATGTGTGCTTCTTGGTTTGTTGTTAGATAGTTTCCCTGAAGGCAATTGGCCAACGTATTTGTCTGCTTTGAACGTCATGTTATGGACTGAATCATAAAATGTGTAGCTAAGTTTCCCCGTTCTTTCTCTGTTTATTGAAGGGTACCTCGGTGATATTGAACAATTTTACTGTTTCAATTGAAAAAAGGGGGTGGAAAAGCTTCAGGGGAGGAAATACATGCATCTGTGCCGGTCAGTCTTGTTCGGAGGTCTATTATGACTATGCATGCATGTCCTTCTACCTTAAATGTATTTCTGAGACTAATTAATAAGATAACTCATTATCTAAAACCGATATTCATGCAATCACCATTTCTCACCAAGCTTGGTTTTTCATTCCTTTCCCAATCGATCCATCATCTCCAAACCCATGAACCATGCACCCTCTTTTTCGTAACTTGAAAGCTTTGATTTCAATCATAATTATGATATTATTCTTTCTGCTTTTCAGAACTTGCAAATTGTTGTTTCATTTATAATTCCGATTTCCATGTCTTAGTTTTTGGTATGTTGTCTATGTCCTACTTATTTCACCATCTAAATTTAGAAGATGCTTCCCTATGGGTCTGGTTGGTCTTGTGACATACCTTTTTGCACTTGAACATGTTTAATGACACTATCTGTATATTATCATCGTTCTTGCAGGCATATTACATCTGAGATTTATGGAACCTTTGTTAGTTTATCAGTGAAGCTCACGCTTACCATGCAAATTATTGGATTTTCAGTGAGGTTATCATCTTCACTACTATGGATCCAGATGTACAGACTAGGTGCTTCTCACATGGACAACTCAGTTTCTCGATATACGGATGCTGATCTGAGAAATAGTTTTATCAGTCCTGCAACTCCTATAGTTAGACGGCCCTCTGGTTCTGATGATGCTGTTGGAGGCTCGATATATGATCCTGCATACTACTCATCTCTTTTTGAAGATGGCAGAGATGATGCTTTTCTATACAAAGTATGGTCCTATGACTCTTATCTTAACCATTGACACTTACTCACACCCTCTTTTTTCCATTACAAAACATGTTCTCGTACAACCAACAAACAGAAAGTTAGAAACATTGACTAAAATAGTATCTTCTTCAATTTTGTGGTCTTGTAGTCATGCAGGCTTGAATTAATAGTATAGAGTTGGTTGTTTATACCTTTTTCAGTTTGATAAAACTAGAGATAATTTGTTATATTGATACATTCCCAGAGTTCCTTAGTTATGACTTGTGAGATTGTTGTCTATTTTGTTGTCCCACAAGCAAAATAAGCAAAAATTGCAACTAATTACCAACGGTCAGGCTCTTATTACTGGTAATATAACTTCCATCAATGCATCACCACTCTGTGGTGAATGACAACAAGTTGGCTCTATCACAACTTTGACATTGATCACCAAGTCTCTCCTTTTGGTTTTAGGTAATCTGAAAAGTTGTTTAGTTTAGTCACCTGCATCATTTGAGCTCAGTAATAAATTGATCATGGAGCATTAATGTTTGTTTATGGAAATATTTCTGCATGCCCATATCTTTGTGCAACTGTAGAGTGTATGAAGGATGTAAGATATAGAATAGTTTCATATGGATAAAAGGAACGATAATCTGAGTGCGACAGATAGAATGTGATTGATTGTTGAACATTTAAAGCCAGTCATAGCAGTTGATGTGTAGATGATGAGGTGATAGAAGCTCATGTGAGTCTTTCTTAGCAGATGGATGAGTATTTATTGTGGTAATCATCAATATATAATGATGAAATGATGAAACTAACAAGAATTTATTAGTCAGCTCAAAAGATATACGGGGTAGAGTTCTGATTGGAAGCACTGTCCAACTTCCTCTTTGCTTCCTAATATTACTGATCTTGGAATGTACTTGAAGGCAACATTAATGCAGAGGTGTAATGTCACATCCCAAAATAAAAAATAATTTAACATGCAAATATTAAAATAAATTTACTATGCAAGATTAAGCTCCCCTATAAGCAATTAAAATGTATTTGAAAAAGAAAAAGTCATAACTTAGGTTTCTAACAAAAACTAGGCAGAAGCATAATAAAAACCATGATAATATCTCTTATAAAATAACAAAAAGTATTCCAAAAATATCACTTAAGGTATGCTTGTCTTGGGATTATAGTGAGCGGGGGAAATCTCGGACTTTGAAATCCTAGTATTTGAAAATCCTGATGAATAGTAAAAATGTATATTTGATTTGGGATTTTATAAGGTAGGATGGTGGAAGGCTTGATTGATGTTGTATTATTATTATATTAATATTATTATGAGTGTATTGGGATAATAAAAAGGTAGATGATGAGACTGTATTGGGAGAATAAAAAAGTAGATGATGAGACCGTGAATAGAAATAAGAGTTGTGGTAGGTGATAGAGTAGGGTTGGATTTATAGGATTTCAAAATTCTCATTTTGAGTCTTGAAACAAAAAGGGATTTGAGATTTGCAAAGTCCAAAGTCCAGCTGGAATAGTCGCAAAACAAACATACCCTTAATGAAAATATTTTGTTACTGGCGTCTTGCATATAAAGATAACTTAATCTAAGGAAAATATAAGATGTATATCTTATTTAGGCATCTTTAATATGCATCCTCTATCCGTACCACACCAGTTTTTCATCTGGAAAGTGATACAAGTTTTGTGGTAAGCAAACCGAAGCTCAGTGGAGGCACGTACGTCAAAACTATATTTAATGTATAAAGATTCTTATATTATTATGCTGTTTAGTTGTCCATGTTACAGATTTAGTTAGGGCAAATTCTTGTATGCAATTGGATTTTAAGTTGTTTGGATATAATCTGAATTGTCCAATTGAATTTTTTACTCATCAAATTAAAATCAAGTAAAATTATAGTTCAACTGCATCAATTGCACCATGCAATTGAGTGCACACAAGTGTTACTCTTTAGTTAGAGATTGGTGCTTTTCTTTTAAGTGGTACTGTAATCTGCAGTATCTCTTTTTCGTAATCTGTTAAAGGGATCTCTCATCCCCTACACTTCCTCAATCATATTGAACATAGAAATCAATAATCACATGACAATTGAGCAGATAAATCCAAGTACTTTGTGCGAATTTCAAATCCTATGGATCGTTATTCCTCGATTTACCTCACCTCTTTGAAGGAGAAGTTTATACCATTGAGAGGGGTGTGGAGAGCAAATGAGAGATTAGGAGAAACAAGGATAAGTGTTAAGCTATATATGATTTTGGCATTTTGATATGGATTTTATGGTTTGATTAAGGAAATTAGGATTTGTAGGACGTGAGAAGATCATTCCTTTAAAAGTGATTTTTGCTGAAAATGTCACTTTCTTGAATTGGGGAATTTTTTTATCCTATAATAGTACTAACATACATGCAAGTTAAGAACTTAAGATTATTGGTAATCTCAACCCTTGAATAGGAAAAGAATCAAGCACAAAGGAAATAGAATTTAATTAGAAATTAGGCTTGGTACCCAAGACTTTCCTTTCATTCATTGTTTCTTGGATCTGATATTTGTGCTTGGTTTAAGCTCGATTCTACATGGACCCCAAATAATTAACACACTAAAGAATATATAAGGTAAATAAAGAAAAAATAATCCTAAAATAGTAACATACTGTTACGTATAAAAGAAGGAAAAGGCATGTTAGTTATGGGCTTTGGCTGGTATAGTGGTTGTTAGCAGTTTAGTAGTTAGTAGCAGTTATATTCTTTACTGAGGGAACAATGTATAAATAGCTTGGCTTTGTGTTTAGGAAAGATGTGGAATAATATTGAAATAGATTCGGCTTCGGCTTGGGCGGATTATATCCGATTACTGTTCAGATTGTGTTCTATTCGTGTTCTTGTTAGCTTCCTTCTATCATGTTGCTAACACATACATGAGTTAAGAATTTAAGATTAGGTCCTGTGAAGCTTTCTATTGAAAATGACTGTAATTGATGTAAAACTGAATGTTTGTTGATCCGGCCATTTACCTACGGAGTTATCCTGTTGACTTAACCCTAATTATTTATTATTATACCCCCCATTAATCCTCCAATCACAGACAGATAACTGTAATGTATTTTTCCTTCTTTTACCTGCCATTCTCACTGGTTCAATTCTGTAAAGCCTCTGTACTATTCATTCCTTCATGCTTCCCACCACTCCATTCCCAGTCCTTATTTGTTCTTCCTTAATGTCACACATAATTGTTATAGCTTTTCTCCTGAAAATCTGATTTCACTATTTTAATAGGCGGAGGTTACGGATTTCCGTCAAAAGGAAGGGCAATGATTATTTGCATTATGTGCATACATGTTCAAAGATTCCTATGTTTGCACTAACCCCTTGAATTCCAAAAGAAACCGTGCTGCTTATAGGAAGGTCAGAATATATAGGGCATATCCTGAATTCTAATGTTAAAATCAAGTTACTGTTGGAATTTCACATTTGTCTATCACCTTCAATTTCAAAATCCACCTGACCCCCTTGAAAATTTTGAATTTTGCATTAAACCACCCTGAAACCTCAAACCCCTAAAAAGACCATGCTCCCGAAAAGTTTTAGTTCACAGATTTCGCCCCAAAGCACAATAGTAATCAATTTAATCAAAATATCAATACATGCCTGTCACGAGTAATTTATAAGGCTAGAGATATCATTATATATAATTATTATATCTAAGTGAATTACTTCAATCACCTTTTACTCACCCTTTCCGTTTTCTAGACAATTTTACTGCAAACGTTTGATTTTTCTGTGATAAAGTACATTTTGTTCTTCTTTGCTAATAAAATATCCAAATAAGGATGTGAAGTAGTTGACTGTTACAAATTATTTTTCCATGGGTCTCCATACAACTGAGCTTCGTGTCTCTTACGTGCTTCTCCTCCAAGCTCCCCCACTCCTCAACAAGGGAAAACTATATACTTACCCACCAAAATCTGAAATCTAGCGGTTCTGCTTTTCCTCTCCTGATCTCCATCTACTTTTGGCAAGTAAAAACAGTCCGTGTGCACCATTAACTATGAATGCACAAGTAGGACTAGAATTTGGAAGCTGAGTAATAAATAGTCTCCTTCCGTCCCTTACTTAAAGACCCATAACTTTTGGGCACTGATTTTAATGTATGAATTGTTTATTAGTATTATGAGAGATAAAGCGAGGGTAGTAAAGACTTTTCAACTTTATGAGTAATAAATAGCCTTCTTCCGTCCCTTACTTAAATACCCATAACTTTTGGGCACTGATTTTAATGTATGAATTGTTTATTAGTATTATAAGAGATAAAGTGAGGGTAGTAAAGACTTTTCAACTTTATGAGTAATAAAGTTGCTTTTTAGTGTGAATAGAGTAATGGCATTTAATGTAATACTGTGATGTTTTGAGGGGATAGTTAAAATGCTCCTTTGCTATTTTAAGTATGAGTCATTAAGTAAGGGACTACCAAAATGGCAAAATGAGTCATTAAGTAGGGGACGGAGGGAGTAGTACAGTTGTGACATTTTCAAATAGTATGGAGGTACAACTATGAACCATGTTTGCCTTATGGGCCTCTTGTTACAAAATGAGGACAGCGGTTACCAAGTTTTGATAATCAGTTGATTCAGTTCTTATAAAGTGTGGTGGCAAGTTGATTCCTGCCATTGCACCAGGTCCTCTTGCACTGGGTGTGGCGATGTAGTATACTTGTATATATATATATATAAATATATTGTTTCTGAAAGTTATATAACTATTTATATACTAATAGATGTCTAACTTGGAAAACTAAATTGAATGCTTTCAGCCTAAAAACTTGATTTCTTATATTTTCTTCGAGCTAATAAGATTTAATAATCATGCAGTTTCATGTTTTGTGGAGCTCTTCTAATGAGTATCAGGTTGAGAGGAAATTTGGAATGTAAAATGGCACACACTTATAATTATATATGTTACAAGCATGGAGTGGAGTTTCAGAAATAATTTTGCTGAATATTTGGTTTTGGGGGAAGGTGTTACACAATTGAACTTTTTAGTGGTCTAGACTTCTTTTTAAAATTGGGTGGTTACTGCACTTTGCATACTCCTTGAAATTTTGAAGGGTTGAAAATTGAAATCCATTTTACCAATGATATTTTGGTTTCTCCTCCTTTATATTGGGATTCTGGTGGCATTTTGACAGGAATTATAGATACTACGGTATTGTTCTTTTCTTTTTTTAGTTGCAGGCTGTTTCTTCTTTTTGGAATTTGGGATTTAGGGCAAAAACTTGAATAGTTAAGGGGTAAAGTACAATTTTCTCTGAACTAATTTTGAACCTTTTAAGTTTTCAAGGTGCAATTGGTCAAACTCCAATACTGTATAGTTTTGGGGAAAACTTGAATTTTGAGAGGTGTAAAGTGCATTTCTTCTCGACTTTTTTTAACCTTTAAGTTTGTGAAGGCGCAATTGGTCAAACAGTAAATTGTAAAGCTGTGGGTCACAAAAATGAACTACAAGGTTGCACTAGGGAACCATGCAAAAAGTTGTCCTTGGATGATCTTGATTTAGTTGTGGAAGTGTGAAAAATATATAGGACTTAGGGATTCGGGGAAAAATTGGGTGGCCGTAGACAAAGGAGATATTCCTGTGTAGGTTGAAGAGTTGGACCATTATTTATGAGGCAATTATACAACTTAACATTTTGTTTGCTACAATGCCACCTGTAGAGATTTCTTATTTCTCTGCCCTTCAAGGGACACTTGTAGATTTATAATTATGGCAGACACATCTGTCTTGATACCTCATGTGTTGATTTCTTGTTCTTTTATGATTTTGCTGCAATATTTCTTCGATAAATGTAGCTAAGTTGTCTCTTAGGTATTCTGATCTCTTGCTGTTTTTCTTTTTAGCAAACTCACTTTGGCTTTCATTTTTGATGTGTCAGTTTATGTTAGTTTCTATTGATGAATTTCAGGGGGATACATTATGTGCAGTTCTAAATGGTTTAGAGATACTCTCTGAGTGCTTCAGTCAAAACTTAATTCCTCCAGGGGTCATTTTGATAATGGATAATATGTAAACGATAAATTTTTGGTTGGTGATTTGTCACATGCCAAAAGAATATGAAGTGATTAAGTATTAAGAATTTTGTTTCCATGTGTTGCCATCCAAGTTCCACAAGGGTTGTAAAATTAGTCGGTGAGAAAAGGAACATCTAAGTTGTAACTTTGGTCCAAATTTACAAGAATGGATAGCCTAATTGAGAGTGATGGTAGGGTAGCCACACAAGGAACTTTGCTTGAAGTGCAATTTTTCATTTCATTAGTTGTCACCATCCATTTAATAGCCTTATGACTACTGATAAATGATTTCAGGAACCATAGATAGTTACTGGTGTATTGCTGCTGAAATGAGATTTGAAGAAGATGCAAGATGCAACCTAGCCTAGGATCTGCTTATATATTTATACTGGTCATGTGAAGTAGATGTCTATATGAGCCATTTCTTAAGCCTTAATCAAATAGCAATGTCTGAGGTGTTTGTGGGGTTGATTTTTTTTAATATATAGTTATATACTCCTATATATTTTATCTTCTTGCTTTAGTGATTTGTCTTTTGAGTATAATGAATTGCAGTTCTTATGCTTACTAGAGATGACTAAGACTTTTATGGTTCTTTCCTTTCTTATGTCAGGGTGTTCAAAATCATGGCATTTCTGTAGGTAACTCTGTTTCAACTGCTGAAACATCTAACCTAAATCCTTCCGCAGCCAGAGCTTTTAATGCTAAAGCTGTAAGTTTTGATATTTTCTCAGCATGCTTTGTGCTTGTGTATACAATAATAATAGAACCTCAAAAGTTAATTGACAAATGATTTACTTAATATAGAAATAAAATTAACTTTGGTATTTTCTTGTAGACCAACTATATGTCGTCTATACGTAATATATTTTTAATAATGGCCAATAAATACAAAATAGCTCTCTGCATTTACGGATTTACCTATTACTATTAGATATCTTAAAGTAAAATAATGTTTTCACAAAATCTCTTTCAGTATAGTTCATTGAATATATTTTAGTAAATTAATGTTAGCAATGAAATTTATTTAGTTAATTTAATATATGTAGTGAAGTACATGATCAATTAGTTAAATTGGTAGAATACAGTCCACTTTTATTTTGTTTAAAGTATGCATATTGAATTATAAATGTACTACTCCAATTTAGTTCAAATTTCAATTAATTAAATTGATAAAAGTATCATTTGTTATCAGTACAATGTATATTTGTTTAAAATTAAGAGCATACAAATTATGTAGGAATTGGAGTTTTGGTATATAATTTTGTACTTGGATTGATTGTATAGTGTTTGGGATCCCTCATCCCTTTTAACTTTTTCTATTAGCAATAAAATCTGTTTCTTATAAAAGAAAAGTGCATATAAATTACATAATATTTTATTTAATTAATAGAATTTATATGGTACTAATATTATTTGTTTATAGGCATATTTTACTATGATTATCAAGTATAGTTGAACTGTTTCTCTTGTAGGTTTTATATGCTCAAACTAGATACCATTACTGAATTGTATGATGCATATTCTCAGTAGCACATATACCATTATTGTCATTTATTTGATAATCATCAGGTTTTCTGAGTAGATATATTTATGAGAAATTGCTTAGTGATACTTGATCCTGATACTGAAGACAGATGATTTTAAATTGCTTTGGGTTTTGAATTGCTGGTTGAAGATTTATTTTATCCCACTAAATAATGAAAATCATATTTTTTTCAGGATGAGAATGCTTCTATGCAAAAGTTCCAGATGGTTTGAACTGAATTTCCAGTGGTGTTGATTGCCCAATACTTTTGGTTTGGTGGGATTAGTACTTCATAGATAGGTGCCAAAGCAAGACTGTACAGTTGTGTATTCATTTCGCGGCAAAAAGATATGCAGAGATAATCCAGAAATATAGGTTGGCATAAGATCATAAGATAAATTTCAATGGTTTTAAGCCAATGGCAAGGCAATGTTCTGCGTCAATTCCACATTTTTTGGTGCGTTTACCCAAAATGTTATTACTTCTCCTCCTCTATATAATGAGAGAGTGTGTTGTATGGGGAAGGGAGTCTGCTGTGTAGTTGGTTTTGGGACGCTCATTGATTTGGACAATGTATTATGATCTACACTTGCCTCTTGATTTTGGTGGATTTTGATCTTCTTTTGAGGTTAAAAAATGCATCAGAGTTATTTCTTTACCATTTTAAACTTCATTAAGTGATATTTTTTTGTGTCCTGTGAGGCCTTTCAGTATTTGTGTTCATCTTCCACTTGCCAAATTATTGGTGGGAATTTATGATTGGCATCTCCATCCCATCAACTACTTAGTGCCCTGTTGAGAATTTAGTTTTGCGAATGTTTTTGGTATTAGTCTATTTTGAAAGATGTTCAAGTTTTGGTATTGGTCTATTTTGCTTTATGTTTAGTTGTGGGACTTTATTTGCCTATTCTCAGAATCACTTTATTTGATTTATGATTGAAGGAAGAAGTTTGGTATTCCAGTATATTTGTGGTATGAGATGGTTAATATCGCTGCGTCATATATTATTCTCAAATCTGTTGTTAAAACGTGAATTGATTTCTTGACATGTTCCCAAAGCTTTCATATGTATGATCCATTATTGCTATGAGATGAGATGCAACTACGCAGGTGATCTCAGAGGTTTCCAAATTGGGTTATTTCGTCTTTGGTTGACGGACTTAATTTCAATTTTGATCATCTAATTTCACTCGTTATCAAAAGTAGTCATGAAATTATACTTTTTTTAATCACTCTTGGTCCAAACATTAGTTGACTGAATTGACTAGTAGAATCAACTTTTGCAAGAGCAAAATGTAATTATTTAAAATAATAATGTATTTTGTATTAATATCATTTTTGCTCCCATTAGGGTCATCACTATTCACCTTTGGTCTCCAAATTTTTTTAATCTCTATTTCAAACCAAAAGTCATTATAAAGTGAACTTCCAGGACTACATTTGATGACAGTGAAACTTGATGGCCAAAGCTGAAATTGAGATTTAGTTTGGTGACCAAATATGTCCAAATCAGGCATTTTCTCAGCTAAAGAAAGCGATTAAATATCCCCTTGAAAACTTTGATAGGAACACAAATTTCAGTTTTGCTGTTTTCAATACAGTTATTTCATGAATGCAAATTATCCCCCACAATTATTATATTGTTATGGTGGGTGAGTCATATAAAAAACACAAAAGAAGATCTGATAAGTAAAAAGAAATGATCCATGATCTGATCTGATCTGATCATCAAATCACTTAACAGTAACAATCTTGATGATAGATGCAGTGCCAATTCGGTGAAGGGCCACAACAGCATCTCCAACCTTGCAGAGTCCTTTGCCTTTAGCATGTTCAAGTGCAAATTCGAGCGCTTCTTCGGTCGACTCTTCATGAGAAGCCCTTGCAGATCCTGCACACAGAATTGGAACCAAACCCCTGAATATAAGGCTGTGCCTTGCAGGAGACTCATCACTGCATGACCAATCAAACGAATCTGTCTTGATTTCAGGAACCACTACAGACAATATCGGCATTCCTGGCCTGTACTTAGCCACCAGCTTTGCCGTACTTCCTCCTCTCGTTAGGACCAAAATCAGAGACGCTCTAGCCGAGTTAGCTGTTCTAACTGCTGATGATGCCAGGCTCTCCAATGGGCTCATGGGAACTGGTGCATTTGCCATTATCCGTTTAAACACGTCTGCGTAGTGAATCGTGCTTTCAGCTTCGATACAAATCTTGGCCATTGTACGAACTGCAAGGTCTGGATAAGCTCCAGCAGCTGTCTCACCACTCAGCATCACGCAGTCTGTTCCGTCGAGGACAGCATTCGCTACATCGGTAGCTTCTGCTCGAGTTGGTCTCGGGGACTTGATCATCGACTCCAGCATCTGTGTAGCGGTGACAACGGGCTTTCCTTGGATGTTGCACTTGTATATCATTACTTTTTGAGCCAAAAATATCTTCTCTATTGGAATTTCCATTCCCAGGTCACCTCTTGCCACCATAAAGGCATCTGAATTGGCAAGAATATCATCAAAATTTGCTACCCCTTCTTGATTTTCAACCTAATACAAAAAACCCGGTATAATAAGGAAAGGATAATCTTTTTCATGGTTTTGCTTGTCCCAATCTTGCTGGAATGAGAAAGGGTACAAAAATTATGATGTATAAATAAGAAATGCCTTCTACGTAAGTGTAATAAGACCTAGCTGCCATTAATCTACCTTAAGAGCAACTTCGAGCATTCAAATCTCCTAGTGTGTTGTAACCTAATAGCAATCGAAGTTTTTTTTTTACCAAACTTAATATAGTAAACTTGACAGCATATTTTGCAAGAAAAGAGTGACTCAAAATTTTCTTAGTAACAAGATAAGATTTCAAATATAATTGCCGCATAAAACTGAATTGGATGTGTGGTACGTAAATAAAAGATCTGAAGTAGAAGTTACAGACCTTAGACATAAGAAGGATGGTTTTGGCATGTTCACCCAGCAACTTGCGAACCTCTACCAAGTCGGAACCTTTGCGAACAAAAGATAGAGCAATCATGTCAATTGTATTAGGAACCCCCCATTTTAATATATCTTCCTTGTCTTTTTCTGTCAAGGTTGGGAGATCCACAATAACCCCAGGAAGGTTGACATTCTTTCTCTCACCAAGAACTGCAGTGTTTTCACAGCGGCATTGTACCAAACCCTTTTCTTTGTCACAAGCCAAAACAGTGAAAGAGATTGTGCCATCAGCACAAAGTATTACACTTCCTGGATATACGTCCTCAGCCAACTTTTTGTAGCTCATGCAGATCATCTTCTCGTCCCCCTCGATGTCGTAGTCAGTCGAGATTGTGATCTCTTGCCCCTTTTTCAGTTGGACAGGCTTGTTATCTTTCAAGAAGCCAGTTCGAATTTCAGGACCCTGTGTATATAAACGAAATATGCTCAGTTATGCTATATAAAAAGTCAAAACTTATCAGTGGTGAATGCCAAAAGAAGGCTACAAGCATAAAACATTCAGGAAACACAATTGCTTGCAATTATAGGATATGCTAATATCAAATCCTGATAGCTCCATTTCTATAATGTAAACAGAAATTCTTACTGAAGCTATGCACATACAATTAAGACGATGTGTGTGTAATATGCATACGATTATCTCATCTTCTCATACTAAAATTTAACTTAAACTGTTTTCTTCAAAGACCACGAAAGTTTACAGTGATAATTAAATATGCACACCCTTTTTTTACAGAATCCGCCCCTTGACAAGAAGCCTTGCATTTATTTGTGGACCGCGATCCAACCCGAAGATGGGAATGACCTTCACCGATCTCACTGAGAAGATAGTATCTGGATTGATGGCATGTCTCCAATCGCATGACATCCATCTGAACAGCTTTGTATAAGCATTCCTTGCCAAGAGAGGTCACAACATAACAGGTGATTTCGGGTATTAGTTCTAAGTGGCATCTGCAGAGTTCTAAGGTCTGGGCCAAACAGCCAAACGTGTTTTTATGTTGCAGGTCACTTCTTAACCGATCTTCTTATCCCACCCCTGAATTTCAATTATAATGATCCCAGATCTCCATCTTTCAAGTGTTTTAGTTCAAATTGAAATTCAAGTTCACGCAAAAACCAAGAAGAGGAATTCAAGTTTTACAATTCAAAGGTCAACGTTCAACTGCTTCGATTCCCAGAATATAGGGCGCAAAATAAATGCGAGTAAAAGGCAAAGAAGAAAAATCCAAGGAATAAAAACAATAAGATGAAGAGGAGTAGGTGATGGAGAAAAGAATAGTAGAGTACCTTGGTATCGAGCATGACGGCGCAGAGGATGCCGGTGTTGTCCATGGCCTTGCGGAGGTTATCGAGAGTCTCCTGATGGTACTCGTGGGATCCATGGGAGAAATTGAATCGAGCAACGTTCATGCCGGCGCGAAGCAGCTTCTCGACCATGGGCACAGACCTAGACGCCGGTCCGAGAGTGCATACGATCTTGGTCTTGGGCTGCGTCCTTTCGGCTTTAACCACATCTTCTCCTCCTTGGGTGTTATTGTTGCTCTTCATCTCAAATGGATCTGAAACGAGGAGATTTCAGATTGAAAAAGAGGAGAAAAAGCAATTAGAAGAAAACAGAGTGAGTCTGACTCGGAGAAGATTTATAAATAATTCGTTTGAAAAAGTAATTTGATGTGGAGATGTAGAAAGAATATGTAACCAATGGAAGAGAGGCCAGGGATGAGTCACAACCCTTTGTTTGTTTTTTAAAGCATGGCGACTGACGTATCTCTCGACCAGCCACACAAGTTGACTACTTACTCATGCTTATAACTACTACTCACTCTTTTTCTGGCTTTTCAATATACTCAAACAATAGTGTAGCTTGTTTTAAAAAAAAATAGAGATACATGGTTATGGAACAATGTCATGTTGCCCAATCTTTTCGGTCTTTTGTTTTGAGATTATGTAGAAATGTGAAAATTTTTGGATTTTAAAATCTCGATAAATGATAATAATACGTGTTGTTTTGAGATTTTTGGTAGGATAATATATGACTTTATGTCTAAGTGATTGGGGGAGAGTGGATGATGTAATAGTAAAATTTATAATTATTTTTAGGGTATATGTAATTGAATAATGAAATTTAAATTTTAAATCTCGAACCAGTCGAAGACGAGAGACGTAACATCTCACGCTCAACTAAATGAATCCCAAAACAAACATGGTTCTTTGGGTCTTCTATGTGAGATGTTGGTGCATTGAAGGAGCTCTTGCTTCCATCTAATGTGCATAGGATACTTAAGGTGACAATTTCATGCAACACAACACAAGAAATGTCGATTAATGTTTAAGGTTTATTGTGTTCATGCCGACACGATAAAGACATAAAATGCATGTTAGCTTATCTAGCATAAAATGCAGTTTACCTGCAATTTAGTGTTAAACTTGTGAGCTACTCAATTCATAACTACAAAAAAACTCCAATTTAGCTGCGAAAAAATTTGTCGCTAATTCTAATATTTTCGTTGCTAACGTGAATTAGCGATAAAATAATTTTGTCGCGGGATTTGATGTTATACACCCGTCGCGTGTTTGCGATAAATATTTTAATTTTGTCGCAAATGTTTGCGATGAAAATATAAGTTTCATCGCAAAATGTTTGCGAGGAAAATCAAACATTTGTCGCAAACCCGCAATGAAATTAGAATTAGCGACAAATTTTTTCGTGTATAAAATAGTAGCTCCTTCAATAGTGGCTAATATTTTTGCGATAAATATTTTAATTTCGTCGTTACCCAACCCATACCCGCACCTGTCTGACCCAACCCCAACCCGCATACCCCCTTTTATTTAAATGACTATTTATTTGGTCTCTGTGGGAATTGATCCCGGGTGGGTAGGCGCCCATAGCTGAGTGCCCACCACTCGGGCAAACAATTCTTTGGTTTAGTTTTTAATACTATTAATTATATATGTGAAAGTGTGTGTGCGTGCGAAATCAGAGATGTTGTCTGTCGTGTTGGCACTGTCCAGACAACACTATGCAGCGGAAATTAAAATGCACGTAGTGAAAATAGAAGTATTCAAAATTTGCATAGATTATAAAATAATCTATGCTGTTCACTATATTAAATATGTGAAACGATTACAACCTCTTTGAGGTGTATAAAAACACTACGAAAGTGTATATGATTTACTAAGTTCTATGAAACTATCTCCCTCATAGATCTATACACATAACCTAGTAAATAAGACTATGTTCAAACACACTATTATTCGGGTTTACAATAATGTGAAGAATTACAAGAAGAAACAAAGATTTTCCTAACTAGAAGCGTATATACCATGTCTAATAACTTCTCACTCCCACGCAGTTACATGACTTGGTGTTGTCCACGTCTTCTAACTGCTCTGAGGACATCATTAGACAACAAGCGTAAGATTGAAGTTAGTGAGAAAAAGAAGGGCAAATTCTAATGTTGTCATAAGTGTTGGGAATATTAAACACAACACTCGACTGTTAGTGTTGGATCATTAAACAAAGCACTTATATCAACATCAACAATCTCCCCCAATTTGACCTTTCTACATCAACACAACTGAAGTTCACACAACATAAATATTGATTAAGAAGTTTACACAATTGATATTTCAAAAGATGAAGTAACAAGTTGTATAAGATCAAATTTAAAAAATAAACAACATCTAAACCAAAAAACTTGTTTAGATTTAAATAACTTAAACAAAAATAAATCCTAAATAATTACAGAATGTAAATAACAGAGTTTGAGAAAATAAAACTAAACATAAGTACAAAGCTTTTACAACTAGAAAATAACTGAATTAACACATGGGAAAGGATTGGGCTGAAATGTATTTCAGCTGCATCTTCATAATCTGCATATACTCCCCCATAGTGTAAGCTCTCCCCCTGTCTTCAAGCTCATCATGCATCCAGATCACAGATCACCATAGAGATCTTGGATGTCTTGATCATCTTCCTCAGTCATTGCAGTGTCAGCATCAGGTTCATGAGTTCTGCCAAGAACTGAATCCGGTTCATCTACAGCAGGTGGAGCAACAATATTAGTAGGCTGGTTGTGTGAACTGTCAGCTACTCCCCCTGTTGAAATGGAAAGAAGATCCATCCAAAATTGTTTTTGAATGAGTAAATCCTCCACTGAGTGCTGTAAATGAAGAATAAATCCCTGCAAAATATCAATCTGCCTCATAATATAATGGGAAGATAAATAAACAGATGAGGCAGCTCCTTCTGGAGGCAGTGTGGTATTGTGAATGAGATCATTTGCTGAAACACCGTGCGCTGTGCTTGGGTCTGCTTCATCTTCATTCCTTCTCAAGGGAAGATCAACCACCCTGTCACCTTTCACCAGCAACTGGTTTGAGATGCTGAAGCCTGGGATATAGTTGCTCACAACCTCATCTTTATATCTCTCAAAGGCTTTGTCCAGCAGGTATTTGTACACAAGACATGGGTAAGGCAGTATGCCTCTTCCAGACATATCAGACTTAAAAGTCATCATATTAGTGAAAATAACCTGTCCTAGGTTAAACCTTTTCAAATGTCCAATCTTGTACATCAAAACAACTTGTTCTAAGGTGAGAGTGGTGTTGTTTGTAGTAGGCAGCCAATTGAAACAAACCAACTTATGCAATACAGAATATAGACTAGTCAGTTTAGAGGCCAAAATCCTTCCCCTCCATTTGGTGATTACTCCCCTAGTCAAGATGCTTATCATAACATCATGATCAGTAACAACAGGATCCTCCATAATTTTTGTTTTAAGCAAAATATTGATCCTCATACGGGTAATCATATGTCGATTTCCTTTAAACCAAAAATGTCCATATCTTGTTGAATTTGGATCACCAGCATGTTGAGGAATGTTAGCATAAAATTCATATATCCAGTCAACAATGTAAGGACAAACAAATTGTAAAGCATGCAGCAAAGACCTTTCTTTAAACCATTCAAGCAGATTCAACTCTTCAAAGTCAGGAACTTTAATCAACCTTTCACTTAAACTCTGCATAGTTCTTATAGTTCTATACTGTATGCTTGACTTATCATTATAGTCCTCATCAGAGTCACTATTCCTATCATCAGAAGAGAAAAGTACCTCGTTTTCATCTTCTTCTGAAGAACTGGATGACTGTTCAGGATCAGACGGTTCTGGTGTTACCATCGGAGAGGCAACACTTTCGGGCTCTCGGAGCCTTTTTGATCGTCGGATCGGTGGAGTGGGTTCACTCTCCTCTTCCATTTCCTCAGCTACTTCGTCCACATCATCCTCATTAATTGCCTCTTCTGCAGCTGCGACTTGTTCTGGCTCTGTTTCCGGTTCTGTTTCAAAATCAGAAACCGCAATTGGTTCAGACGCATTCCCATCAGTTCTGGGCTTCTTCCCCTTTCCTGTATAATCAACAATCTTGCCTAGGTTCCTTTGGGACTTCCTCTTTCCACCCGGCCACTTTCTTGCAGTAGGAACATCAACTGCCTTCTTTTTGCCCTTTTTCTACCGATGTAGTCTTTCGAATTTGGCGGCCAGAACTTCTTCATCTGAAGATTCAACTTGGTCTTGCATGTCCACATCGCCTTTGAACATGGCATTGTCCAGTGTTTCTCCTTCAAGCACTAAAACAGGGTGTGCTGTTTTTAAGCTTAGGGTTTTAAAAGCATCTTTCAAGGTGTTGAAAGGGGTGCCGAGAGGGAAGTGTAAGGTTACTGGTGCAATTTCAGGTGCGGGAGCTTCAGATGAGGGCTCATTTTGAGGCGTAGGGGCTGAAATTTCAGCAGCTGCGTTCGCATTCGCAATTTCTGTAAGAATGTCGAAAGGATTATAGGGAACTATCTCGAGAGGGGATGAGTAAGTGGGAGTTTGTTCATCTGTGTAAGGAACGACAATGGTTCCTACAGTGAATGTTGGTGAGTTTGGAGAGTTTGAAGATGCCATTTCCGCGAGTAGGTTGAGAGGATTTGAAAAATTCTTGTTGCTTGAGTTTGAGTTTGAGTTCGAATGTGCAGAAGAGTCCTGAGAATTGTTAGACATAATAGGGGTTGTACACACCAAACAAGACAACAAATTAATTTTGGAGACCTTTCGAGTTCTACAGATAAATGCAAATCAAATTTCAAAAAGTATGAGGCGTAAAGTGATGTGACATAGGTAATAGATATACTTGAGTGCTGTAAATAAATTTAAGAACTGTAATTATCGTGCTTAAATGAATTAACAAAGCATTTAATGTATTTACCAACACTACTATGGAGATTCATCTTATAAAGAAAATTTGGAAGTAGGAGTTACACAATTTTGAGAATAAGGGAAGTGAAGTAGTGGAAGTAACTTCTCCACTAATTGATCGTGTGAAGTTGGAAGAATAAGAATTCTGAAAAATTAAAAAAGCAATTAAAAGCGGAATATATAATAACTGAATTAATAAAATAAGGTAAGACTTAGTCAATTAAATATTTCAGAGAATAATATTTAATAATTATCAAAGATAACTAATTCCAGGAAAATTGGGATAAGAATCTGAGTTTACGTGTGTTTCGACTATTATTGGCATTCTATACACCTCAACACAGTTATTTCATGATTTTACATCATATGTGTTGCTCTAATTTCTTTTTCTTTTTATCACACTTCACATTGATCCATCTTTTGAAAAGAGTGCATCGTAGCAGTGAACTCCGTGCCCCATAGTTACTCAATGGATTTGTGAATATATTGATGCAATGTATATCATCTTTTGAAAAGAGATCATCGTAGTAGCGAGCTCCGTGTCCCATAGTTACTCAGTGATTTATAAAACATCTAATACGTGATTTTTATTTTGTAGCATTTGAGAGGTGTATAGGCTCTTTTAGTATTATTCACAAGTTACTCAGAATTCAAATAACAATCACAAGGAATTTCATTAATTCAATAATTACGAAAATTAAAGCAAGGAAACAATTAAGAGACTTATTTTAGTGTTGTCTCAAATGCTGCCGCATTTGATACAACACCCTTGATCATATTTTCAGATATTACACAAACAAGAGATTTTCGAAGGGATGAAAACCTCTTGTCATCAAGAGCTTTAATGAAAATATCAGTCAATTGTTTTTCAGTAGATATGTACTCCAACTTAACAACTTCCTTTTCAACAATATCTCTTATGAAGTGATGTCTTATACTTATATGCTTTGTTAATGAATGTTGCACTGGATTTTTAGAAATATTTATAGCACTAGTATTATCACAGTACACAGTCAAAACATCACTAGGTAAGCCATAATCATGAAACATTTTTTGCAACCAAAGTAATTGAGTACAACAACTCCCTGCTGCAATGTATTCTGATTCAGTTGTTGATTGAGAAACACAGTTTTGTTTTCTGCTGTGCCAAGAGATCAAGTTGTTTCTGTTTTAAAATGGAAACAATTTTTTTATCATCACCCTTTAAAATTAATCGGACTGGTCATCGGTTTACGATTCAACCGGTTCAATCGATTGCACCGACGGTCCAACCGTTAAAATGATTTTTATATTTTTTTTATACAATAAATCTATGTTGCATTAAAAATATACATGCACTTATAAGATTCATATTAAAATAAATATAATAAAGCCATAAATTAACAACACAAATGTTAAAAGACTCTAAACAACTCAAATCAAAGTATAAAATTGCAGAAGAACAAAAAGTAATTAAAAAATAAAAAAGAAAAGGAAAAACCGGTTTTGTCCGATTTTGACCGGTTCAACCTTGAAAACGGTTTTTAGTGTTGTATCGGACCGGTTCCGGGTCCCGGTTGAACCGACCGGTTTGGTCCGGTTCCCATTTTAACCGACCGGTTCAGTCCGGTTTCAAAACAGTGATTTATATTATATATAACTCATCTATTTTATACTTCATTTGGTTCTTGATAAGCTTCTTGCAGAGTTGTTTTCAGCAGAAATCGAATCCACAATGTGTGGGCGTGATCCTTGACTCCTTTAAGGCTCTGACACCATAAATTAATTTTATCTCATCTAAAGGGGTACAAACTTGTAGAAAAGTGAAAATTAATTATTGTATATTAATTTCCTAATAATAAAATAAATGCAGACTTATTATTGTGAGATCTTGAATGTTGAGTCATTTCAGGCAATACAGAGGTTTTCAAATGATTCTTCTTCTTCATAAGGGAGTCTTCTAGTTTCATTTTTCCTTCAGAAAATCTTTTAAAGCTCAATGAGGCTTCCGTCAACCTATCTTCAAGTTTAGATATCTCAATATCTTTTCTTGTCAGAATACCTTCAAACTTGGTGATAGATTCTCTTAAATCAGAATTTTCAAAGTTCAGAAACTTAATTATGTGGTTAAGTTTCTCAGTTTAAGAAGATATCTTGAAAACTTTTTCATTTGTAAAAGGTTTTTCATAAGAATATTTCTTAAAATCAAGAATGGACATATCTAGTCTTTCTTTGAGTTTAAATTTTTTTTTTATCTTTTTTTGTTAAAAGACTTTCCAGTTTGAAAACAGTATTAGACAAGTCTTGAATGTCAACATCTTTTCTGGATAAACCTACTTTACTTGATGTACCTGTCTCTGTAACAGAACTTGTGAAACAGTTAAATTCTGGTCCATTATTATTCAGTGATTTTCCAAATGGTGGCTTATTTGTCCTCACATCGTAATAATCATCCAGATCATCATCATATTCAATTCTTGCAGAGAAAGTTTTTCAAGGTCTTTTTCAGGATCATGTTCAACATCAGACTCATCACTTAAAGTAGCACTGAAATTAAGTTTCCTTTTGAGTGTGGTGTTGGCACATTCATTAGCATAATGACCATATCCAGAACATGCATCACATTTAAACATGTTTAGAAGGATTAAAATTGTTCTTCCTAATAGGCAATTGTTGAGTATTATTAATCTGAACCTTAGGTTGAATGTTATCCTTAAACCTATTTTTCTTGTTCCTCAATCCTCATAAATGTCTTAAACTGTTTAGTAATGAATGTCATGTAATCAGGATTATTAAGGTATTCCTCAATATCATCTTCATCAGAATCAATTTCAGTAACATAAGGAGACTTTCCAGAACCTGATGATGCAGATGATGAGGCATCACCTTTGAAAACAAGTACTTTCTTTTCATTATCAGTCTTTTCAGAAATGTTCATCTCATAAGTTTTCAAAATACCAATCAATTCATTTTGACTTAACACATCCGTATCCTTAGCTTCTTCTATAACACATATCTTAAGTTCAAAACGTTAAGGAACTGATCTAAGAATTTTATGTACTAACCTTTGATTGGATATTGGATCACAAAGAGATTTAGCTTCATTTGAAATCTCAGTCAGCTTTTCGTTGTAAGATGAAATGGTTTCATCTTCTTTCATCCTCAGATTCTCGAACTTGGTTCCAAGCATACGTAGTCTGATCCTTCGTACACTATCCGATCCTTCACAATGCTCTTGCAGTCGATCTCATGCATCTTTAGATGAAATGCAGTTTGAGATTATTTTGAACATTGAGGCATCAGTTGAGGTGAAGATTGCATTCAACGCCTTTGAATTGTAACTTGCAGTTGTGATTTTTCATTTGTCCAGTCCAGCTCTCTCTTGATCCGTGCTTCATTATCTTCATCCGATGTGGTTCTTGGTTGAGTCCAACCAGCAAGAACACTCATCCAGGCTCGTTCATCAATGAATTTGATGTACATTCTCATCTTTGGTTTCCAGAAGGCATAATTCGTGCCATCTAGAATCGGAGGCTTTAGTGCGGGTGAAAGTGGATACTCCATTTCAGATTTACACACTCTAAGCAGAATCTCTACTTAGTGTATCAAGTAGTTGGCTCTGATACCAACTGAAAGTGTGTGTGCGTGCGAAATCAGAGATGTTGTCTGTCGTGTTGGCACTGTCCATGCAACACTATGCAGCGGAAATTAAAATGCACGTAGTGAAAATAGAAGTATTCAAAATTTGCATAGATTATAAAATAATCTATGCTGTTCACTATATTAAATATGTGAAACGATTACAACCTCTTTGAGGTGTATAAAAACACTACGAAAGTGTATATGATTTACTAAGTTCTATGAAACTATCTCCCTCATAGATCTATACACATAACCTAGTAAATAAGACTATGTTCAAACACACTATTATTCGGGTTTACAATAATGTGAAGAATTACAAGAAGAAACAAAGATTTTCCTAACTAGAAGCGTATATAGTGTTCAATAGAGTAGTAGTCGATTTCAGCTTTTCTTCTTGTGTATCTTGTGTTGAGGCAGCTTTTGTATTTATAGGCTTCATGGACGAACTGCCATCAACTCCCATGATCATCACAGCCGTGAGATCATGCGGTTAGAAAACTTCTCTCCACCACTCCTAGAATTTAGGGACTTGTTATACCATGTCTAATAACTTCTCACTCCCACGCAGTGGCATGACTTGGTGTTGCCCACGTCTTCTAACTGCTCTGGGGACATCATTAAACAACAAGCGTAAGATTGGAGTTAGTGAGAAAAGGAAGGGCAAATTTTGATGTTGTCATAAGTGTTGGGAACATTAAACACAATACTCGTCTGTTAGTGTTGGATCATTAAACAAAGCACTTATATCAACATCAAAATATATATATATATATATATATATATTTATATATAAAATAAGTTCGGTTTGATTCGATTTTTTGCGGTTTTTCATTAGTTAAAACGTAAATCAAACCATACTAAAAAAATATCAATTCTAAAAATCGTAAAACGAACCGTAAATCAATAACCAAACCATTTAATGGTTTGATTTGGTTCGGTCGATTTGGTAGGTATGAACCATACTTTGACACCCCTACATACACTTACCACAAAAGGTTAAGTCTTGTGTTTAGCGAATCTGTACAGTATATATTGTTTCAACTACATATTTAGTGGATGATAAAATGCGTGTATTTTGTAACGAGGATGTCGAAACCGTTTGGCATTTGTTCATTAACTACAAATATGCTAAAGAATGTTGGTGTCCAGCTGGTTTGAGGGTAGTATGGGGACAGACTTAAATGGAGTACGGGGCAGTAGGACCCTCAAAAAATTTATTCAACGAGTTTATATATAGTATATATATGATTTATTTTTATAAATTTAAATAAATATTAATTATTTATATATAAAGTATATGAATTAAGTATTATAAATTATTATAAGACCCATTTATAAATAAAGTGAATAATTTAAGAAGAAAAAAATCAAATGAGCCAACTGAATAAACTTTTACTTTGATGACATTGAACTAAATAAAAAGGTTCATCTGCCTTCATAACTTAACAAAAGTGTAAAGTGAATGGAAGGCAGAAAGTAAATTCAACTATATATGTGTTCTTCTTCCCATTGGGTATGCAGACACGTCAACCACACACAATTCCACCAGAGTTCCAAAACTTCCAAATATTTATTACTTTGGCTCACCACAAATATTGTAATATTCTTTTTATGTTCTTGTTAAATTTAGGTTTCATCAAATTCTAGGGTTCAGTTAAAAAATAAAATAAAAAATAAGATTTGAGAGTTTTGAGGTAAATTCTAGTTAAAATATTAATATTTCTTGTTAATTAATGTATTAATTCTTATTATATAAATGATTATAGGGTAAAAAAATGTTCTAAACTTCTAATCATCTAAATATTTTGTTTAATTATACTTTATTATTATTATTATTAATTGGACCCTCAAAGTCGAAAATCTTGGCCTCCTCACTAGCGGCTGTCACACATCTGCAAGCGATGAGGTGTTGTACAGCTTGACATAAACCATCGTTGAGTTAGTGTAAATTGAATGTTGATGTGTTTTTGTTTTTTGCTAAAACGAAAGTAAGAATGATTGTGCATGATGAGAAATGTCCATTTTTGTCTATTTGTACGAAGTTAGTCCACAAGAATTTTTGTTTATAAATCGTGTAGACTCATGTATTAAACAATTGGGGTATGAGAGATTGGTTGTTAAAATGGATGTGAAACTTGTTTTTAATGCGACAACGACCACTTATATTGATATTTTGACAAGTAGGAATACCATTTAAAGAAGTTATGGGGTTGCAACCTTACTTTGAGTTTGATTTGATTTCTTGTGATGCTAATTACTAGCTCCGTTCCAAATATGATTCACATTATTTGATGGCATGATTTTTAAGAAAAATAATTTTAGTGGTTGGTAAAGTAAGATAAATGAGATATATTTTAAGTGATTGAGTGAAGTGTAAAGTGAACTTAGTGAGGTGTAAAGTAAAAAGTAAGTAAAAATTGAGTGACAATTTTGAAAAAATAATAATATTGTGAGGATATTAATTTTGTAGGGCATTTTCATATTGAGAGTATACAAGTAATCTTGAAACGTCCAAATAAGAAAAATGTGTTAGTAATCACGGAAACGAGGGAGTATATGATAGTTTAGTTATTCAGAATTTACTAATAATAATATTTATGGGGATGAACTATTAATAAAGTTGGAGTAGGGTTCTAAACGAATCGAATTGAAGCGAATATTATAGTATTCAATTCGATTCGTGAAAGTATTCTAATATTCTTATTCATTTATTTTTTAAAATAATAAATTTGACTCGGTATTCAATTTGAATGATTATTTGATACTATTCGATTCAAATTTTTTTAAACATATTTTAACAATATTTTTCGAGAATTCGATATGAAATTGATTCGTATTCGTTTCAATTTAAAACTATTTGGTTCAAAATTCTATGGAGAAATTTGTAAAATAACATTTTAAATGAACATGAAACGGTATGAACTTAATTGATGAAGAAAAATGGTGGGGGAGATTTTAAAAAAAATTATACTCCGTATACATATATATTATAATCGAATATTTACAAATATCAAATTGAATATTATAGAGTAATTTTATATTTATTTATTAATTGAATAAAACAAATATTTTATATATAAATTTAAATAATAAAATTTTAAATACGAATAAATATCGAGGAAATTTTTATTTTAGTCCTATAAGTTTGAGACATTTCAAAATAAATCCTTTAAGTTTCAACTTTACAAAATATGTCATTTACATTTCAATTTTAATACTTTTTTACATCAATTTTAATCCTTTATGTTTTGAAGGAATTAGAATTTGCCACATGTATTAAAAAATGCTACATCATCATGCCACATCACTCTCTCCTCTCTATATTTTTTTAAAAAAAAGTAGAACTAATAACACCTCAAAATATTCTATACACACCTCAAAATTTTAAATACAAAAATAGATGTATATAAAATAACTAAGTAACCCTTATATAAATAAAGAGTAAAATAATTTTAAAAAATAACTTGAAAAAAATCTGAAATTAAAAATGTAATTAAAATTTAAAAGTATTTTAAAAAATTAATTAAATCTTTAAAATTAATTAATTTTTTTGAAAAAAAATCTTAGAAAGTTAAATAGAATCTGAAATTAAAAAATAAATCATTAAAACAAAATTAAATTAAAAATATTGAAATAATTCAATAAAATGTAAAAAAAATGTAAATTACAAAAAATCAATAAAAAAAATGTAAATTACAAAAAATAAAAAAAAAGTACGATTTTATTTTTTATTTAATTTTCTTAATATTTATTTTTGATTGAGTTGGTTTTTCTTTCATTTTTTATTTTATTTAGTTTTTTAGAAAATTGAATCAATTGGTATTTTTAATTTAATTATTTCATAAATTTTATTTGATTTATTTAATTTTTTAGATTTTATTTGGATTTAATTGATTTTTTCATTCATATATTTTTTAATACAGTATTTAGTTGACTTTTTAAAATATTTTCAAATTTTATTTAGTTTTTCGTATTATTGAATATTTTTTTAATTAATTTTTAAAATTTATATTTTAAATTATATTTTTAGTTTTTATTCAATTTGAATTTGTTTTGAGGGATAAAAAGTAAGTAGAAAAGAATTGGAGGGTGTTTAGTCTTTATTTACTCTTTATTTATATAAGAATTACTTAGTTATTTTATATACATTTGTTTTTGTATTTAAAATTATGGGGTGTTTATAAAATATTTTGGGATGTTATTAGCTTTACTTTTTTTTAATATATATATATATAGAGGAGAGATAGTGATGTGACATTTTTACAACTTTACCAATTCTAATTCCTTCAAAACATAAAAGATTAAAATTGATGTAAAAAATGATTAAAATTGAAAGTAAAGAACGTATTTTGTAAAATTGAAACTTAAATGATTTATTTTAAAATATTTCAAACTTATAGGACTAAAATAAATAATTTCTCAATAAATATCTATCAAAATTATTTAATTTGTTTACTACCCTAGTTTATGCAATGAACTAGCCGTTTAGACTGGGTCTGAGTTAATTAGTTTAGTAACTTTGGGCTTCCAGCTGCACAGAACATGGGCTTTGCCCCTAATCCATTTGGGGAAATTATGGACACGCACCTCTTTTTTAAATTGGCCACGGTTATACACACGGATCTATTGAGTACACTCACCAGACATTTTTTTTCATCTTAATAAGGCATGTGAAATGTCCCATATAATTTTTAAAAAAAAAAACAAAGATGAGTACACCCACTCATTTCATTTCACGCCTGAATCATCCCCACCATCACCACCAAAACAAACACCATACTTTTGATAAAAAAAACTCCTAAAAACACAAAATTTCAACAACAAAAAAAATCTTAATATGTTCGAAAATTTTACCCAAACAAAGTTGAGATGTCCGAAATTTTTTAATGAACAAACTCAATATGTACGAAAAAAATTTCAAAACAACTTAAATTTGTCCGAAAAAAAAGATCGAACAAGATGTTCGAATTTTTTTCCAAAACAAACTCAATATGTTCGAAAATAATTCCCAAACTTCTAAAAACCCTAATTTTCCTAAATTTTTCAAAAACCATACTTTGAAACGGGTGGCGGCGAGGGGAGATGGGCGGTGGCGGACGAGGGAGGAGGGGTGCGAGCGACCGCGTCTCTGGGAGGAGGGCGACGACGGCGGACGAGGGAGGGGAAGGGCGGCCGCGCGTTTTTTTCCAACCTGGTTTTTTCCGATCTGTAGGGCGGCAACGTGGGGAGTGAGGCGGCGCTGTCGCCGCGGCGACGTTGGGAGAGGGGGGGCGTTGTCGCCGTGTTGGATGAGGGGCCGCTGCGACGTGGAACGGGACAGCGGCGTTGTCGATGGGTGGGAAAGGACGGTGGCTTTGCGCCGCGGAGACGTGGAGAGGGAGGGCGGTCTGGCGAACCAGGAGCGGCGATGCTACCAGCGACGAGAGGAGGGGGATGACGGACGACGCCGCTCGTGGGAGGGAAGGGGAGGAGGCGAAATTGGGGTGGGTGTACCAAATGAGTGAAGGATCTAGAGTTTTAATGGTTTTAATGGGGAGAAGGGTATTTTTGAAATTTCCACATGGGTGTGTACTCATCCAGTGAGTGTCCTCAGTAGGTTGGTGTAGTGTGTGTATAACCGCGCCCTTTTAAATTGGGTCTTACTATTTACACCTCCATTTAGGAGAGTGTATTGGTTGTAGATTCTATATGATTCTTTTTTACTATCAAAGTTTGGGGGTATTCAATTCGGATTTTCAAAAGTCTTTCAAAATTCTGAGGTATTCAATACGGATTTTAAAAAGTCTTTAAAAATCTTTAGGTATTCAACAGTCTATGAATTTTAATACTCTATGGATTTTGTTGGATTCTCCTAAAAAAATATAAATAAATTTCACTATCCAAAATCTCTTCTAAAGACTAGAGATTTCAACGGATTATCTCAGAGAACTCTCAAGACCAAAGATCAGAAGTAAGGATTACAATATTGACCCCACCCGCGGGTACCCACCCCACCCCGTGAGCTTTGGGTCAGGTCGGATCCGACCCGTATTGAGTATGGGTCAGGTCTGGGTCCTATGTCCGACCCGCGGGTATCCGACCTGACCCGAATCAATATATAAACTTTATATAATATATATATATAATATTAATTAAAAAAAACTTTTCGCATTAATACCAGAATTTATGAAAATCTATGTAAATCAATAAAAAAAAGTATATTCCACAATCATGTCAAGTCTATCAAAATCCATATAAATCAATAAAAAAAGTCAATCAAACTCTCCATGGACTCTATAAATTTTATAAATCCACGTACTTTTTAAAGTCCAAAAAAATCCAATAGAATCCCAATTGAATACACCCCCCTAGATTGGCCCTAGCAATATATTCCTCCAACTATGTTAAATATATACCCCTTCTCATTTAATTTAATAATCATGTAAAATACTTAAACTACCCTTATACTAACATGGTCATGATAAATACACTCCCCACTACTTTTCAACCCTAAACCTAATCCTAATTGAAAGAGTAGCCGTCGCCGTCGGTGCACCCCAGTTCAAAAAAACTTAGAATTTTTCAAAAATCAAAATGTATTACTGTCGACGAAAGTGTATATTATCGACCAAGAGTTATCGAAAATTGAAAAAAAAAAGTGACGGGACCTGAACGAATCGCAAAAAAGGAAAAAAAAAAAGATGGGGCGGCCGTCGTGAGAGTGGAGGAGGAGGGTTTAGGGAGGAGGTTGCCGTGGGAGGGAGACGACGGCGGCGTCGCTGGGCGAAGGGCCGCCGCCGCACAACATAAATTAAAAAAAATACAAAAAACCCTAAAGCTACCTGGTCGACGGCGGCGAGGGAGGAAAGCGGCAAGCGGTGCTGGGCAAGGGGTGGCGCCGCCGTCACGTGAACAAAAAAGAAGAAAAAAAAAACCTACCTTCAATGGCGGCGCGGGGGAGGCGGACGACACTAGAGGCGGCGGTGGCAAGTTTGGGGAGGAAAAAGAAGTGTGGAGTGGTGGGAGGAGGAAGAAGAAAGAAAGAAAAAAAATAGGGTTTTATGATTTAATGGGGGGAGTGTATTTATAAGAATAGATTATGTATTTTGTTGGGGGTACATCTAACGTATGACATTTTAGGGGGTATGGAAATCTGGGGTATATTTAACAAGGCTCGAGGGGTATATAGCCAGGGCCTTTAGAATTGATGCACTCCTTCACTCAGATTAATAATATAATAATCATGAAAAAAATCTAAAATACCTTTTAGTAAATTTACACTACTAAATGCACCCCCATTACTAACTACAACCTCCGTTCAACTTTAAAACCATAACCCTAATTGATGTAGTCGTCGTCATCACCACCACTTCCGACCGCCGCCAACAATATTTCTCTCCGTTCAACTTTAAAACCATAACCCTAATTGATGTAGTCGTCGTCATCACCACCACTTCCGACTGCCGCCAACAACATTTCTGGTGGCCACCAAACCAAAAAAAAAAAACTTAGAAAAATAACAATTTTTTAATAAATTTCGACAAACCAGTGTCGACCATATACACTCTCGTCGGCAAATTGTTGTCGACGAAAGTGTATATGGTTGACATTAGTTTGTCGAAAAAAAAAATTAAAAAAAAAAGAGAGACTATTTTAGGTTAACCATATACACTTTCGTCGACAACAATTTGTCGACGAAAGTGTATACGGTCGACCTAAAATAGTTGAAAAAAATAAGAATTTTTTTTTTTTGCAGAAGTAAAAAAACCAGAAAACCAAATCAAAAAACCAAATGGGGTGTTTGTTCTAGGACTCACACGTCCGGATGGGGGACGTAACATCCCCCGTCCCATTCTAGTTCGGGATTTCACATTCAGATTTCACCATTCAACTTCATTTGTCCCTAATAATACATATATATTATACTATTATAATAATATAACATCATACATTCTTACACAACTGATTTGACATAAAGTTACGTTATATAATATTATAATACAACATCACCCACTCTTACACAATTGATTTGACATGAAGTTACATTTTGTCCTACTCAAAATTTCTAAACAAACACACATAATCAATAATTTATCATAATTTCTCCATCCAAATTTTTCCTATCTGGATTTCCCCCGTCCTACATAATCCCAAAACAAACACCCCCAAAATGTTGTGCACAAACCTGGGAGTGGGCGGTGGCGGGGTCAGGTGGGGTCGATCGGCAGCGGGTTGCACAAAAAAAAAAAAAGCAGAAAGTTGGGTCGATCGATCGGCCAGACGGCTGGTTGGTGGGGTGGGGAAGAGATAAGCGGTGGAAATTGTTAAGATAGAAGAGAAAAGTGAAAAGGGAGAGGGAGGGGGCTGGAGACGGTCGTTTAGGATTTGGTGTGGGGAGGAGAGATAAATTAAGTTTTGGGAGAGTGTAAATAGTAAATATATTGTATAGAGAAAAAGGTATTAATGATAATTTCGGGAGGGTGCATCTATATTATATTAATCCAATTTGGGGGGACAGGGGAGTGCATCCATCCTAAATGGAGGTGTAAATAGTCAAACCCTTTAAATTTAAATGTCAAAAAAATTAAATAATTTGTTGAAAAAAAAATCCAAATTTCGACACTAGTTTGTTGAATATATTTTTTTCTAAATTTTACACTAGCTTGTTGATTTTTTTTTTTAATTTCCAATGTCGAGAATGTGGTAAAGGAGCGACGATCATCGGGGTGAGGCCGAATGGCAACTAAGAGTGTGCACGGTTCGGTTTGGTTAATCAAACCGCTCATAAATCGTAAATCAAAGTATAAATCTTTTTTTTTTTAAACCGTAAACTAAATCGTAGTTATAAAAACGTTTCGGTTTGAAACAAAAATATTTCAGTCTGTTTTGACCAAACCGAAATTTTGCTCATTTTTTTTTTCAAAATACAAAATAAATCTCAATAATATAAAATATAATTCGAATAAATGAAATGTTATTACAAGGTTCTAAACAGAAGAAAAACAGGCTAGGATTCTGGGCTTGAAAGTTGGAATTGGATTATTTCGTATGATATTAGTATTTGTCTTATTAGTTGAAAAGTTATAAAAAATCTGATTCTATAAATTATACATAAAGTATATACTAATATATAATATTATATAATTATATATATATATATATATATAATATTAGTTCGATTTGGATCAATTTTTTTGATTTTCTCATTAGTGAAAATCGTAAATCGAACCATACTAAAAAAAATAATAATCAATTCTCAAAATCATAAATCAAATTGTAAACCAAAAATCGAACCATTTAATGGTTTGATTTGGTTCGGACGGTTCGCCATACTTTGCACACTCCTAATGGCAACAATGTAGAAGGATGGGGAGGAAAAAATGATGCTGAAGTAGAGTCTTTTAAGAGGTGTAACTACTAATAGTTTAAACTAAAAAAATACTCCGTATTAAGTCTTATAATTATATTAAAATAATACATTATAACTGAAAGTGTATTTAATAAAATTGGAAGTGCAAATAACCGTATCCAATCTAAACATTATTATACAACTTTCCACATGCAGATGACGAACTTCTCCTACTGGACTGGTTCGGCATTTTAGCGTGTAAATATCAAGAGTGTTTTAAAAAAGCAAAACTCCTCTCCAAGTCAGAGTAAATAAATCAATGAAGATTCTGGTCTTCCCTATTGATATTTCATATTTCTTCCTATCCAAACCAAACTACTAATAAAGTAATGGGAAAGACATACCATATTATTTTTATATACTATGTTAAAAGTCGTTTTTATTTAAAAAAAGGAAAGTAATGCAAAGAAAGACCAACCAACCGAGTTGGTAATGGTAAGGCTTGTGATAATGTAGGAATAAGTAGAAAGACGTCTTCCGCCAGCCAACACTGATTCAATTCTTGGGTGGGATAAAAAATTCCAAAATATAGTGAGGTTTATCATGAGGATTTGAATTTTGTTAGCTCTCAATCAACCATGTCACCCTAGGTGGGCCGCTATCACCTCTCTCTTGTCAAAAAACACATTTCCTCCGTTTTGAAAGAAGCTTCTCATATATTTTAAACACAGAGATTAATAAATACTACATTTTGTTCATTTTTAAGATTTACATTTTTCTTTTTTTACAAAATATTCTACTCCCTTTCTCTACCTTTTCTTTTTTTCACATCTCTCTACCTTTTATTCTTTACTTCAACTATCAACTACATATTTAGTACAATAGAATAAGTTAATGCATTAGAGATGTAATTTTTTTATTAAGGCAAACGAAAAAAGATAGATGAAAAAGGTCTTTCTAGAACTAAGGTGGCGTGAACAAAATAGTCAAGGATTTACACTGGAGCTTCCTTTGGAGTGACGCGCAATAATCAGTGTCAACTGCATAAAGTCTCCATTGATGATACCAGCCTAATTCTGGTCATGTAATGCAAACTTTTTCATTCCAAGTTGTAGTCAATGTTTGTTTATTTCTCAACGACCACACTTGATTTAAATCCTCTCTCTCTCTCTCTCTCTCTCATGGTAGGTAGAGAAACATTTACTAATCAAGTTAGGTGGATGAATGAATGAAACCCTCTGAAAAAACCTTAATCAATGCTACCTCTTACTACCTTCTTCCTCTTTCTTCTTCTTCTTCAACAACAATCGGTGCTCTCCTGCAACAGAGCTGACCGTGATTCCCTCAGATCATTCTACCAAAACCTCTCTCCACCACCCCCTTTCAACTGGTCATCTCCGGACTGCTGCACCTGGCAGGGAGTCTCCTGCCACCGTGATCGCGTTACCCGTTTGTCCTTACCGGGTAACGCCCTCGTCGGAACCATCACTCTCGCAAACCTCTCCTGCCTCTCGTACCTCAATCTATCCCTCAACCGCCTCTCCGGTCCCCTCCCACAGAACTTGCCATCTTCAATCCGAATCCTGGATCTCTCCAGCAATCGCCTCAACGGCTCCATCATCACTCCTTCCTTTTTCCAACATCTGATCGCTTTCAATGTCAGCAACAACTCTTTCACAGGCCCTCTCCCTGAACTATCTAACTGCAGCAGCAGCCTCCAGATGTTGGACTTCTCGTCCAACAAATTCACCGGCCAAATACACGGAATTGGCCGGTGTTCCAATCTGCAAGTTTTCAGAGCGGGTTTCAATTCCCTGACAGGAGGCCTTCCGAGTGATATCTACAGTGTGAAAACACTGAGAGAGATTTCTTTACCAAACAACCATCTGTCCGGGCCCATCAGCAATTCAATTGCTCAACTCTCAAATTTGACTATATTGGAGCTCCATGTCAATGGATTCACCAATCACATCCCACCTGATATTGGATTTCTCACAAACTTGGAACAGCTTCAACTTCACACCAACAATTTCACCGGTACTCTGCCCCCTTCTCTCGCGGATTGCTCTAGTTTGAAAACTCTGCTTTTGCGAAACAATCATTTCGGGGGACAAATCTCCACTCTTGATTTCTCGAAACTCGCAAAGCTCGAAGCTATCGATTTTGGGAACAATAGCTTTTCAGGAAACATCCCAACGAGCTTGTGCTTATGCAGATCACTGAGCGCGGTTCGATTTGCATACAACATGCTCGTGGGGGAACTCCCACCTTGCGTGGCTTCAATGAAATCTCTTGCACACCTCTCACTTTCCGATAATTACCTCTCAAATGTGGTCGGAGCTTTGAAGATTCTAAGGCATTGCGATAATCTCCAAGTCCTCTTCTTGTCGAGGTGCTTCAACGACGAAATGATGCCTGATGACGACGACCTCTTGCATCTCAACGGCTTCCAAAATCTGCAGATTCTCACCCTGGGAGGATGCAACCTCAAAGGCCACATCCCTTCATGGATAGCCAAGCTAAGAAAAGTCAAGGTACTGAACCTTTCTTACAATCAGATTACGGGCCAAATCCCGACTTGGCTAGGGAATATGCCAAGTCTCTTCGTCCTAAACCTCACACAAAACTTTCTGTCGGGGGAACTTCCCCCCGAGATCGGTCAATTGCCAGCCTTGATTACGGATAATTCGAGCTCAGACTTGAGCTCCCTAGCACTGCCTTTCCTGTTCGATAGCCTCCAATACAACCGCCTCTTCAACTTGCCGCGAGGAGTCAAAGTGGGGAACAACAGCCTGAGTGGGAATATCCCTGCAGAATTAGGGCAATTGAAACTGGTTCACATAGTAGACCTCAGCAACAACAACTTCAACGGAAGCATACCGGATCAGCTGTCGGGGCTGGTTAACGTTGAGAGATTGGATATGTCGGGAAACCATTTGTCGGGAGAGATTCCGAGATCGCTCACAGAGCTCAGCTTTTTATCTTCGTTCAGCGTAGCGAATAACAATCTTCAAGGAGAGATTCCGAGGGCAGGGCAGTTTGATACGTTTTCTGCTTCTTCCTTCGAGGGGAATCCAAGGCTTTGTGGGTACATTCTGGAAAAAAGCTGCAGCAAGAAAGATGATGAGGTGGAAACGAGTGAGGAGAAAGAAGAAGACGAGGAAGAGAGTTCATGGTTTGGTTTTCTTCCATTTGGGATGGGGTACTCTGTGGGGTTTTTTGCAGTGAGCATTACTATGTTGTGTCATCGTTCGTGGGCAAATTTTTGTGTTGACAACAATGTCGTACAGTCCAGACCTGCAGCTCTATCTAACTCTAATGTAATTTAATGTAATGTAATGATAACAACTTTCAAATAGCCATGTCATGCAAGCTTAGCTATCTGTGGTGGTGTTTCAACTTTCAATGCTCAGAGGAGTGTGTGTGTGATTCACTTGTCACAACTAGAATGAAAAAGTAAAAGTATTGAGATAATAACAAGTCGTACATATGAGAATACACAATAAAACATCGAGCTCTACAGTTTGTTTCCAACAAGCAGTTGCCATTAGTCATAAAACATGGTCCATAACCACGTGGACATGGTAATTAAGAGATGTAACAGTTATCCAGCAATTGGTCAAGAAGCATCAACTTCAACAGTTGAGGTTTCAAGTATTTATTTCTTATTTCTCATCAAATACACATACGGCGTGTCATACACCGACAGCTCAAAAAAGGCAGTGATGAAGGAGGGCACCAATATCATCTACTCTAATTCCCCCTTAAAACATATTTGCAGTTCAACAAATCTATGTTGAAATTGCACAAAGGAAAATATTAAGGCTATGTTTACTTTTGGTTTCAAAAACCAGGTTTTGAATTTCAAGATCCTAAACTCGTTTTGCTTTGGGATTTAAAAATCGGTTTTCAAAATCCACTCAAACCACCCCTATCAAACATATTGATTTGACATAAAGTTATATCTATATAATATCACTCTAATCATTATAATCTTTCTCAACAATAATATAATAATACTATAATAATACAATAATATAATACATTCAATCATTACACAATCAACTAATCATTATAATCTCACCAAACAATAATATAACAATACAAACTCATTCAATCTTACAACTTGATTTGACATAAAGTTAAATCCTCCACTATTCTAAAACCCAAAAGAAAAACTCATATTACTATTCATTGGGATTTCAAAAACTCGGTTTTTAAAACCACCCAAAACCCAAAGTAAACATAGCCTAAGAGAATGTCACCAAGAGCATGCTCTGAAACTGAAAGACATGCACTTGACACTACAATGAGTGCAATAACAAATGTTGCAGTATCAGATGCCTTCTATTCTAATAATAAAGTTATCACCTGACTTTTCACATAATAGCTCACATAACTTAATCAGAATAAAACCTGATATAGTGAATCCAATTAAAGACCATACATGAAACACAGTCAAATAAACCAATCACGCTTGAAAAGGCACCATGAGCATAAGCAAGCCTTCAAGTCGAATGGGAAATTTTACGTCACAGGAACAAACTATGTTTTGAATCTTGAAATCTCACAGAAAGAAAATAGGAGGAATGTAAAATCCCGTCCTGGAAAAAAAATACAAGTAATATGATGAGATTAGAAACAAATGCCCTGAAGAAATGAGACACACATTTTACACGAAAAAACATCTACAGCAGGAGTTAATAATAGCCCCTTCCTCTCACAACGGTGAAAATTTAAGTCATAAATAAAGAGAAGCATCCAGAAAAGCACCAAAAGGAAAAAAAATATCTATATATTGAACACAGGCCTTTCAGCGAGATTCATACTACTTCTATTTGAACTACATTTAGTTAGTGGATGGGTATATTAAAATTGGAAGCAAAAAACTACGGTCCAACACAATATAGGAGTCCTAGAAAATTGAAATAAATTAGGCACAGATAGCAGTAAACAAAGTATTCCAAATACACTTCATCTCCTGCATGTTCAAAGCACATGTATATTATTTTATTCTGATCAGGAACAAAAAAACTTTTCCAGCATTCATTTGCAAGATAAGAAATTCGACCCACTGGACTTGTTATGTGATATGGTAATGCAAATATAGAAATGAATTTGGTAGAATCCTGACTTGAGTAGTAAAGTGCACTAGTGAGAACAAAAATTGAAAAACAGAATGAAACTACAAAAATTAAGCATGCTCTAATTTAATGAAACCAGAAATACATGATTTTTTAGTAAGCTGGAATTATTCAACACGCAGCAAAAAATTATGACCAATAAGGAAGTTGTTCTTGCTTCCTGTTTCCAAGATCTGTACAGCACTGAGAAAATCTAAGATAAATAATTTAAAAAAAAATTATATGAAATATAAAGCTAGTCTATAACAATCAAACTGGATACACTTGCTCGTATATATTAACACTTAACAAATTAGGGAGCAAAACACCAGCTTAGCTTATCTATGCCAGAAAGATAAGGAGTTAAGAAGCCATTATCAGACTTCGACGGCATGTTCTGTCAGATGAAGGCCAAACACAAAGCACAACAAAGTGGTTGTAAATCTAGGTCCCAATACTAAAGCACTCTCTAAGCATGCAGAATCTTTTTATAATTAACAGATAAGAATGTCAGATGCATTCTACAATAAGTAGAACTGCAACTTTGAATACATTAATTTAAGGGTTGAATTTAGTACGGAAAGTAAAAGTAGACATCTCGGGGCATAGTGTACCTTGGGACTGTATTCTGCATTAAGAGCTTGCAGTTGGAGTGCTATAGCTTTAAGATCCAACTTGCAGTCCGAATTGACAGTTGACAAATCCCGGTTATGAATCAATCAGCTCTTCACATCAATGTAAAATTTGAAGTATAAAATGAACTTCTAAAACCAAAATACAGATGCCATTAGTCATTGGTTTCAATCAACATGTTCCTTTGCCAGTCATCTGAAGCATTTGTATAACTAGAAAAAGCAATAGCAGAGGCCTGTTTTTTTCTTATGTCCCATCTAAATCATAAAGTCATACAACGCAATCATCTCCCCCTTTTTTTATGTTTCTTAGAACTATTTAATATGCACATACATGGTGTGTTCACAGTCTTGCTAAGTTTAATGAATGGAACAAAAAGACAAAGAGGGTAAGAACTCAAGGAATCTCTTAAAGGAGATAGATGTTACATCCCTTAGAACACAGCATAAACACGACATGTGAGGTGATTAATGGGGGCATAAATTACTACCATACAACATATTTGGCTAGAATGGTGAAAAAACTCGTCCCACTTCGCACACATATACTTCTGCAAAAACCAGCATCAGTGAGAACAAGGTTTTCACTATTAAACCTGGGAACCTCGAAAACTTCTCCAGTTCTAATGTGTTGCATCAGTATCAGTACTTAACTCTGAAGGACAAAACACCTCATCCACAAAAAGCTGCCAAAATTTCTAGAAAAAACTGGGATTAAAGCCATCCAGACCCGGGCTTACCCCGTTACCCGGATGCATTTGGAAAGCAACTCCTTTTACTTCTTCAAGGGTCGAAGGCCGTAGGAGATTTTCATTGTCTAAAGTGTTTACACAAGGTTGAAATTTGGTAATTATGCGATCCAGATCATTTGAATTCCTACCATGCGGAGCAAAGAGAGCATTAAAATAATTTGAAACAACATTACACATACCTTGCTCATTTGAACAAGTTGTCATCTGAATTGGATTTTTTAGGAGATTATAAGTTCATATACAATTGTACTCCTATACTCCAGTAAGTAGTATTCTATAAACATTTTTCATGTGATTTTTTAACCAAAATGAAAACTATGTAGTGAAACCAGCCAATTATACCCTGATAAGAATGTATAAGATGTTCTAAACAATATTTTTGATCTCATTAGCAAGACATGACTACAATATTTTTGATCTCTTGGTTCTTTTTAATCCACTCTCTGTACTCTGGATATTATTTGAAGAATATCTACGAACTTGCAATCTAAAGCAATTAGGATGTAAACATCTATTTACTGACTTTTCAAATTCTTGAATTTGAGCAAGAGCGACTCAATTGATCTCTGTATTCGGGAACTCTCTGCTTGCCTGACGAGCTGTGACGTCTGGTGTAAGCTTTCGATTCCACGGCCCAAACTGGCAATTGAAGGAGCCGCAGGAAATGATTCAGCAACACATTCAATTCCATCACCATAGACAAGCAAACCGGAGCATGTTGCAACACTAAACCCAAAAGTAGCCCATGGTAAAACTCCAATTCTTCGAACTTGGCGCTTTCTCATTATTTCATAGAACGCTGTCCTCATAGCAGAAAGGCTTGTCTTTTCTGCAGAGGCTATGACACTGTGAGCCACCAAGCGTATTTTCTCAGCAGATGCAGCTGCCTTAATGGCCGACCCTTTCAGGGAAGAACTCGCCATCCCCGGAACTACCACTTTGGTAGGACCAAAAGCTTTGCTAAGTGTAAAAAGAATGGCCTTTTGTGTCTGAGTCAACATCAGCTTTAGAGGAGTCGAAATGTGAAACGTAGCAATTTTGATAATGGTTTTTGCTGGGATGAATTTTGAGAGGGAAGAGACTCCAATAGCTGCTGTTGCACCAGCCCCTACTGCTACCACGGGCTTATCAGTTAATAACCATTTTCTGTTGCAATTTGTTGAGAGTTCACCATCGTCTCCAAAATTGATAACAAGTTGATCAACCATATCTTTAACTTCTACGGGAACACTAGTCTTCCAGTGTTTCCTTAACCCTGCTAATCCACTAGCATCAACTACTGCCACTATTGATTTGTACTTGTTAGTTTGGCTTCGAAGAGCCTGAGCAAGTATGGCATGTGACTTCTCTTCCACAGCAAGATCGGAAAAGTCACAGTGGGGAGGAACTGAGTTCCTTATTAACCGGCCTGCATTGTTCAAGGCAATTCTGAGCCCCTCCACAGCAATCTGAAAAGCATAAACTTCTGAAAGGAGACTATTGTCGATCATTTCTCCCTTGTTAACATCATAAAGCATCTTTTGTGCACAAGCCAAAGCAGTTCCTATAGAGGGGATATCGGGAAATATATCGTGCAAATCAACGAGCAAAGGATAGACGCATTTTGCAAACTGAGGAGCCTCATAATCAACTAGAGGTCGAACAACCTCACCAGCAAACTTAGAAGCTGGATTCACATGAACCAAGTATGAAGATAATGCCCTCACCATTTGAGACTGAATTTCATCTGTCACATGGAAAGCTCTTGAATTCATCGAAACAATTGAACTTCCAATTTTTCTAGGAACCAAATTATTGAGCTGCAAACTAAACCTAAAACCAGTTCCGGAATTCATAACCTCGCCCTTTGTGTCAAAATCGGATTCATCATCACTAATCATGTTGCATTTTACAAAAGGGGACTCGAGCATCAAAAACGAAGAGCCAACTTCCTCAGCAGCTTTCTTGGCTGCGATAAGGTGACCATTGAAACTCACCCCAAAAATCTCCCTTAACACCAAACTCCCTGCTGCGGTTTCATACCTCTCCCTACCAATCTTATGCACAAAACAATTCTTCAACACCCCCAAAACAGATGTTGGAACAGTCTCCTTACTAACACATCCACCATTATCACCAATTTCCTTCAATCCACTCATCTCTGAGTCATTCAATTGTCCGACGTGCACCACAACTGCATCGGGTTTAATTGCTCTTATCAAACACTGGGCGTCTAAAGCTGATCTTTCTGACAAATTCTGAACCGATAGCACATAAATGATAGCCTCAGATTGGGGCTCCTGAATTGCATAAACAAAATGCTTGGTGCTTTCTGGAATTGGTAATTTTCTAACAATCCTATCTGATGCTCTCAAGTCATTAAACATGAAAGCGGAGAAAGGCCACGAGTTCTGAACCACGGCCCACATCGCGGATCACGCACATAAACCCCGAAACCACTAAAATTTTTCAATCAATCAATCAAGTCGCCTACGATGTTTAAGTATAACAAAATTAGCGCGATACGCAGACACATCAAGAGTAGCGTTTGTGCAGAGAGAGGGAGAGTTGTACCTGATGGACAGAAGAAGAGAGAGAGAGACTAGGGCGCAGGGTGGGGTTTATCGGAGAGAAGTTGTTCTCTCTCTGTTCCTGAAATGAAATGGGGGCCGATTTCGTTCGCGCTCTCGAATCTTCGGTATACCAATTTTGTTTGGGTGCTTATTTGCCTTATTCCACTGTTTTTTTAAACTTAGTTTTTAATTGAAAATTTCAACCAAGTTAAAAATTACAGAAAATTTAGTCAAACTTATGTTACGCAAAACCTCAATTCTAAAACAAGATTTTTTAACTATGGACGATATCGATTCTTGTTATGGTGACTATGTCTTAGCTTGTAAAAACTTGGTAACACAATTCACGAATGTTACGATTCATTTTGTTAACCGTAAGGGCAACACCATGGCCCACGTTGTGGCTAGAAAGGCCCGTCGTTTCGATAATAATCACACATGGATAGACCCACCGAACTTTGTGGATGGGCTACCTAATTCTTCTTACAATTGCAATAATAAAAGCTAAGCTTGTTAAGCTTAAAAAAAAAAAAAAGATTTTTCAATAAAATGTGCAAGCAATATAAGACTTTTTAACACGCCATATGATTTTCAGCACTACAGTTTGTTTACAACAACCAGTTGCCTTGCGTCTTTGAAAACTATGTGGGTACGTTCTACACAAGTTCCACACCAATAGAAACAAGGTCTATTCAAACAAAACTTTTATAACGAGGGTTATTGTGCAATTTTCAATTCACAAGAGAATTTCACGCAACAATTTCAAATGGCGAGGGAGTTACTTACAATTAACCAATAAGGCCAAAAGAAAATGCCACACCAACTCTACAATAAAACACAGCTCTACAATTGGTTTACAACAACCCACTTGTATTGTAAAATATGCACCATAACCACACGAACAAGGACAGAGCTGCAACAGTTATCCACCAATTGTGCACCTACCTACAGGGATTTTTTTTTAAGTATTTAAAAAACAAACCATTTACATACAATTTCACAGCACAGGGAAAAAATACAGTTGTTCCACAAACATCGACCCGAATAGTTCAGGTATGAAGTAAATGCAAAATAAATTCAATATAGTTTATTTCTCATTTCTCTCTGAATACACATAGACATGTCACGTCATACACTGACAGCTCAAAAAAGGCAATGATGGATACAACAAGGAGCCCCCATGCCTGGAACAATATCATCTAACCAGCCAACATTCTAATCCCCCCTTGCAACATATTTACAATTCAACCACCAAAACCATCAGAATGCAATCCCCAATCCCAGCCACTCTTGAGCTCTTCCACCACTCTCTCAAATCCCACTTCTTTGATTAATCTGTATTGAAATTACACGAACGAAAATATCAAGAGAATGTCACCAAGAGCAAACTCTGAAAGATATGCAACAGGCAATTAACAAATTCCATGACTGGGAGTTGTGGAATGGATAATAAGACCACAAACTCACAAAGAGAGAGAGAAAGCATGCATTGAAACAAGGTGCTCCCTACATCTAATGATGAATTCTAAGTATTTGTAGCCCCAACTCCCAAGGCACATGTAAATCCACTCCTCAATGTTATGAATACAGATTTTACTAAAAATATATTGAAAAACAAAGCATATAACACAAAATTCTTCATATACCATTGCTGAACTTTGCGAAATTCTGTCAGAACTGGGTATATATTCTCAAAAGCCATATAAGTCTCATCTCTAACCTGAAAAGGTTAAAAAAAATGTGGGATCATCTTAGCAGATAAAAGCAGAGTAGCATGAAGAAATAATGACACATTAAATTTCTAACCTACAAGTTACTACCTTAGCTCCAGTCAAAACAATCTTCCCAGAGACGAAGATAAGCAGTACTATCTTTGGTTGTTTCATCCGGTAGATTAATCCAGGGAACAGTTCTGGCTCATACTGAACAAACAAATAATGCAGTAAAGAGAATCCAATTAAAGAACATACAATTTTCAACATATTGAACTACAGGCAAATGAATCACTCACACTTGAAAAGGCACCATGAGCATAAGCAAGGCCTTCAAGCCGAATGGGAAATTTTACATCACAGGAACCAACTATGTTTTGAATCTTGAAATCCTACAAGAAGGAAATACGAGGAAAAAAGAAAGTGAGCATATAAAACCCCATCCTGAAAGAGAAAAATATATAAGTAATAAGATGCCGTTAGAAGGAAATGCCAAAGAGATAGAGAACAGTACCTTAAATTTTGCAGGGAAACCAAGCTTCTGAATAATTCTAGCATACTAAAAAAGATAGAAGGATGCATGGAAGTGAGAAAAGGGATATATAAACTTTACTAAATTAAGATAAATGAACCTAGTTCCTTTAACTAGTTTTACATAATTACATGATAATTTTACATTAAAAATCACAAGGGAACTCATCATGTTACAAGTGCCTAACACTCAATAAATTCCTCTTTCTTTTGTTCAAAAACTACAGCTGAGATTTTACTAATCATGCACATGTTAGTCATATGGCATGTTATACCTTGCGTGCAGCCAATTTTGATTGTTGTTCACTCTTTGCTCCAGTACAAACCTGAAAATGAGACAGAAGCAGTTTACATGAAAATCATCTACGGCAGGACTTAAGAATAGCCCCCCTCTCACCACAGTCAGAATTTAAGAGATGAACAAAGAGGAGCATCTTAAAAAGAACCAATAGAAAACCATCGCTATATTGTGACACAGGCCTTTCAGCAATTGCAGATTCTAAGAGTTGCAAAGGACTACCCAAAGCACTTACCATCTTTCCAGATGCAAATATTAGTGCTGTTGTTTTAGGTTCTCGAATCCTCATAATCACTGCCGCAAAACGCTGGAAGCCCAAATATAAAGTAAGTATCAAGTACAGACACAACTTCAAAAAACAAATCCAATAAAAATTGGTAGCAAGAAATTACGACCCAACACTATATGGAGTACTAGAAATTTGAGATACACTGAGCTCGTATAGCAATAAACACTTACAAAGTTATTCGTCATTTCCTACATATAGATGATTTTTATCTGATCTTGAATAACAAAGATTTTTTCAGCATTTGTTTTGCAAGATAAGAAATTGGATTCAGTGGACTTGTTAAGTTAGAAGCTAATGCAAATATAGAAAGGAATTTGGTAGAGTTCTGGGTTCTGGCTTTGGTAAGGAATGAAAAAAAAAAAATTAAGCATGCTCTAATTTAGAGAAACCAGAAGTACACAAATTTTTTATAAGCTAGAACTGTTCTACACTCAACCAAAGACCAAGTACAGTAAAATAAGGAAGCTTTTCTTGCTCCCTCTTTCCAAGATCTTTTTAGCACTGAGAATACTAAGAAAATTAATTTTTAAAAAAATATTGTGATATATAAAGCTAGTCTGTAAAAATACATATCTACACTTAACAAATTAGGTGCCAAAGACCAGTTTGGCTTATCAGCTTATCTATGCCAGAAATATAAGGAGTTAAGAAGCCATTAACAAACTTCAACAGAAAGTTCTGTCAAACGAAGGCCAAGCACAGAGCATACCAAAGAGGTAGTAAATCTAAGTCCGCATAGTGAAGCACTCTCCATGCATGCAAAAAAATTTATAATGAACAGATAAGAGTGTCTGATGCATTCTACAATAAGTTGAACTGCAACTGCAGTATGAATAGATTAATTTAAGGTTTGAGTTTAATAAGAAAAGTAACAGTAGACATCTCTGGTCATAGTATACCTTCGGATTGTATTCTGCATTACGAGCTTGCAATGCTATAGATTTAAGTTCCAACTTGCAGTCCAAATTGACAGTTGACACAATATTCCTGGTTACGGATCAATCAGCTCTTCTCATTAATGTAAATTTGAAGGTGTATAAAATTAACTTCTTAAACCAATATACAGATGTCATGAGTGATTGGTTTCAATCAGCATGTTCCTTTCTCAGTCTTCTTAAGCATTTGCAATTGCATAGCTAGAAAAAGCAGCAACAAAGGCATGTTTTTTCTTATGTCCTATCTAAATCATAAACTCATATGACATGATCATCCCTTATTTTTATGTTCCATAGAACTATTCAATATGCACTATTAAAGGTCTTCACTATTAAACCCAGGGAACCTAAAAAAACTTACCCACAATGCGTTGCAATAGTAGTTAACAGAAGAGCAGCGAGGCCACTGTCAAATCTACACCTGTCTTGAGGTATCCAAGATTTTACCTTATATTTTGGACACAGATTTAAATTTCTTTGTATAATCTTAAAATTGGGAATTCCGGAAATAAATAAAATTCAGTCTGAAGCATCAATCTGCTCTTCACATTACACACTTCACTAGATGAGTCGAGGGTATGTTGAGCTAAGAGAGCTTAGCTCAAGGTTTAGCCATGCACATTAAAAATTAAGTCCAAACAAGTATTTTCTTCACATTGACCAAAAAAAGAAGTCCTGTGATCAAGAAAATAGTTACATTTGAGCATTCCCAATTATTACCTACTGTCTATAAAGGCAAAGCAAGCTAATACACCATGTGATAATATTTAAGTACTATTAAACTAAGATATATAAGTCTCGGAGAGTTTCTGATGAACACCAATTCAGGGAAGGAAGCAATCATACTGGAGAGTTGGAATAATTCCGGAAGGATGCTTGGAGGTATCAACGAATTGGCTCCCTTCCATACCTTGAGGATCTGCCATCAAATAACGGATTCCCTTCTTTTCCCAATATTCACCAACTGTTCAAAACACTAAGGGGGAAAAAAGCAAAAAGTTAAAAAATATTGAAGAATTCGAGTCAACTCCGCCATAAGAACAGAGAAAAAACAAAACTATTCTTTGTTTGTCTGTTAACTATCAATTTAAGTAAAAAAAAAAAAAAACCAAAAAGCCCTCAAATCTGGACAGAACATTCATCTCTTGCACCCCGAAATCCCCCAACAAAGACAGTAAATCGAATAGTTCAAAATTAAACTTGTCAACAAGAAATAGTATTCGAGATTTCCAGGGTCACAAAGTAATTAATGAAATCAGAGACCGGACCTTTTATGTGTGAATCCGAATGATCTAGGGTTTTAAATTCGATTGTTTTCCGTCGAAGAAACAGAGAAAAGGAGATGAAGAGAGGGAAAACGAGGGAAGGATGGAGATTAAACGGTAAGAATTTGAAACGAGAAGTCTTTTATAGGATCTGAGTATATATGGGGGAGATTTATAGAGGGAGAGAAAGAGTGGATGAATCTGCGATGTCTGTGGGGAATGGATGTGAGGCGGTGTCAATGAGCTGGTATCACTGTCCTACCCTTTTATATTATTCCCAAACTGACCTCCTACGTTCCCTCTCTATTCCACGCCTCTGTTGGGGCATTTTGGTAACTCAACAAGGCCCAGCCCAGCCCACTGCGCCGATTAGAGGAATGGGCTGCAACTTCAGGATAATTTATTTACACTCCTATATTTAATTAATACACCAATAACTTTTTAATTTTTTACTTTTACTTTACACTATTTATGAAAATATTATCAATTTAAATTTAATGTAATCAAATTATAATTTATCTACCCATCCGTTCTCGTTTATTCGTACCTTGTCAATTATACTACCTCCGTCTAAGAGATATTTGTACATTTTAGTAGCGTATAATTTTATTTTTTTTAAAAGCCTAATGAGTAGAGATTTGAAGTTTAGATTTAAATAAAATAAATAAAAAGGTAGATCGGATGTATACATGAGTTCTAAAAATAATGGAGTAACATATGAATAAATTTGTGTATAGGGGCGGATCCACGCACAGGGTAAGGGGGGCCATGGCCCTCCCATTTTTTTTCATTTTTTTACTATTCCCTCCGTTCACGAAAAGTAGTCTCATTTGTCTTATATTCTTTGTTCACAAAATGTGGTCTCATACCCTTTTTGAAAACTATCACCCTTCAACCATCACTTAATTACTCAAATTGTCATCAATTTTATTTACAAACAATCATTTTATTCACAATGGACCTCACAGTACCGTACAATACTCTTACTTTATCTACTTTTTTCTTAAAAAATGTGTCCCTCTCTAATGGGACTATTTTTCATGGATGGAGGAAGTATTATATGTGTGTATGTGTATTTAAGCTATGGGCGCGGCTAAAGGCACCCGGCGATCCTATGAGTACACCCAGGTAAGTTTTTTTTTGTGAAAAGGGTAGTGCAAAATTACGTTTTTACCCCTCCTGTATATTTTTAAAAAAATAACCGGATGAGTACACCCACCTCCTTTCTAAATCGCGGGAATGCAGAGAGTCATCACAACTCTCCATTCCAAAATTTTCCATTTCTGCCATTTCTGCAATTTCCATTTTTAGAGCTAAGATGGGGTCAAAAATGGTCGATTATGATGTAATAACTACGAGTGGTGGTGCCAATGACTCATTTGTAAGTTATTTATCATGTTTTGAAAGTTTTTTTTTCGAAAGTGAAAGAGTTTTATGTTTAGGGTTTTTTAGTGTTTGTGTTGGTGTTTATGCTTGTTTTTTTTTTGCATCTTATGACTTGATAGTGGTATGTAGTTGAAATAATATGCATTTAGGACATACATTTTGACATTATGTATTGCATTTTTTCTTTTTTCAAAAAAGCCCCTTTTCGCGACTGGTTCTGCGAAGAAGACGACCATGTTCGTGTGTTTTTTTCGGACATGGTCGTGTTGTCCGAAAAAAAGTTCAAAACAAATATCTTTTGTTTTGAATAATTTTTCGAACATGAAGCTGTTGTTTTGAACTTTTTTTCGAACATGAAGCTGTTGTTTTGAACTTTTCTTCGAACATGAAGCTTTTGTTTTGAACAAAGTTTCGAACATTACTTAATTTTTGTTTTTTTGAATTTCAGAATTTGGGTGATGAGAAGGACGATGTTTGGGTGGACGAATATTGTCTCGAAGAGGAGTATGAGGAGTACAATTATGATGATGAGTGGGCGAATGACTCGGTTGTTGAAAGGGAGAATGATGATGTCCAGGGTCATGAAATTGTTATGGACTACACGGACGTCTTCACGAATATGGCTTTGTTCGAGTCTCGTGACGCACTCTTGTCTTGGGTGCGTAGTACGGGGAAACAACACAACATAATTATTGTTGTGAAGCGGTCAGATAACGGCCAAGGTACTAAAAAATGTCGTATATTCTTGACGTGTGAGCGTGGCGGTGTGTACCGTGAAAAGAAGAAGCCTACAACTCCTATGAAGAAGAAGGCTAAGAAGAACGAGGTGGTACAAGAAAAGAGTGGAAAGGTTATGGGCACCAAGAAATGTGGGTGTCCGTTTATGTTGAAGGGTACAGAAGAAGGTGAGATGTAGTGGAGATTAGAGGTGAAATGCGGTACACATAACCATCCAATATCCCGTTACCTTGAGGGACATTCTTATGCCGGCCGCCTAACTACCGAGGAAGAGGACTTCGTTGTCGAAATGTCCAAATTACACGCTCCTCCTAAATCTGTATTGATGAAGTTGAAGAGGAACAATGAGAACAATCACTCGACTCTTCGAACGATCTACAATGTAAGGTTGAAGCATAAAATCCATCAATACAATGGACGTAGTTGACTTGAACGAATTTTTGGTCACTATGTTTTGACTAACTACTTCCCCTCAAGCATAAGGGTTCGTAGTAGTAATGGAAGTATTCGACCACGTAGTATCGACCTAGGAGGTGGGTTTGTGCAATGGATCCCTAGAGTTTTGTGTCGTCATAACTAATGTAACTACGGGCTCGGTTCTTGGATTTCTGAAATAAAGCTAAGTTATTACTAAACTTCAAGAAATTAAACCAAACACCAACCTAGAAACTAACAAGCAATTTGAACTACTAAAAACAAGCAAATAATCTATAAGAGCAATTACCACAACTTAACAAAAAAAATTACTACTAAGCAAGAATTTAACAATTAAAACAAAGAACAACTACGAATATGATTCGAAGAAGTGCAAGGGTGAGAGAATGCTTCGGGTGTTCTCCACCTAGTGAAATAGAGAGGAATTGCTTTCACTTTGTTAATGCTTTAATCAATATTTGCTAAGAGCACCTAAATGCTAGGATGACAACCATTTCCCTTCGGGTAATATAGCCTTAATTCTAAGGTGTTCCCAAACCCGGTAAAAATGTTTTCTTCCTAATCCTCACCAACTACTCAAACAACCATTCAAGTAATTAATGTCCTTTAATGGGGTTCTAATACGATTAACTCTCTCTCGACGAATTAAAAGTATAACTAACACATTTGCATACCAACAACTCACACCATAAATATGAACATGTCCATGTAACTCTCGTCTACGCTAAACATGCATCTAAATATGGATTAATAGAAGTTAACATACAAAGTACCCATAATACCCATTAAAAGAAGCAATAAATCTAATATTAGCAATAACAAAGCTCAAACAATTCCAAACTTGATATTCACATGGTTTTAGAACACCCAAAGCATAAATAAACTTAGCCCATGGTGTTTTGAGAAACACCCATGGCTAAAACATCAAAAGAACTCAAGATAAACATGAAATATGGAATTATATAGAAAATGAGAGCCTTGTTCTTCACCTTGTTGTTTCTTCAAAATACCTAGCTATTACAATCTCCAAATGGTATTTTTTGAACTCAAGATAAACTTAGCCCATGGTGTTTTTTGAAGTCACCTTGTTGTTTCTTCAAAATACCTAGCTATTACAAAAGTGTGAGCCTTGTTCTTCAAAAACCTATGCTAAGTACTCTACCTTGGAGCTAAACTATGAATTAAATGTGCAATAAATGTGGAAATGGGGTTAAGTATGAACTAGGGTTTATGGTGTTGTAATAAATGAGGCCAAGAATCCTAAACAATCTGATTGGGGAGCTATTTATAGCTTGGAAGAGTGTGTGAGACGAAATTAGCATTTGGGTCCTTGAAGTTCTTCAAAATTCGCGAAATTTCCCAAAAAACGTAAGTTCAAACGGTCAACCGAGTGGGCCAAACGGTCAACCGTTTCGAGTGAACATACAATTGGATATTAGGCTGCAGAACTCAAACGGCCGCCAGTGTGGATCCAAACGGCTGCCCGTTTGAAGTCACTCGGCCGCCAGTTTGGATCCAAACGGGCGCCCGTTTGACTTGGAATTTCTTGAAAGTTTCTGGAAGTCCACCTCACTCGGCCGCCAGTGTGGATCCAAACGGCTGGCCGTTTGACATCTGCTCCTTGGACTTTTTCTTCTATTTTTCTTGGCTTTTCTTGTTCGTCCTCCAACTGAACTTCACTTCCCATGCGCCAATGCTCGGTTTTCCTCTAAAATGGGCTATTTCACCTTGTTTCCTGCACTTTGAACACATTTCTTGACAACAAGGTTAGTAGCACAATTTATATCAATTACGACCAAAATCACATCAAAATGCTACAATAATATAGCAATAATGAGCACAAATACGAGCAATCTCACACCCAATCAACCCCCCCAAACTTAAAGTGTTGCTCGTCCCCGAGCAACGAAAGAAATATAGAACAAGTGGGAGGATTGCGAAGAAATTCAATCAAAATTGAATGAGTGATTGTTGACTTTCCTCAATCTAGTCAAGCTAAGAGTTACAAAAATCCACAAACAAGTTCACACGTTATGCTCAAATCAATGCAAGATTAAGTGTTCAATTCACAATTTTCTTACTAGTAAGTGTATCTCTCATCACTTAAAGTGTATATCAAGGAAATGTATGCTCTCAAAATCAAATCACACAAATGCACCACCATATACTTGCCAAATGTCTAAGTTCTCCACCACATGAAAGTGTCCAATCAATGAATCAATAAGGACTTCACATTTGGTTGTAATGTAGGCTCTTTGGTTAAGGTAGGGAAGATTTGGATAAAGTGACTCATAAACTAATGGAGCAAGAAGGAAAGTTGCAATTGATCAAGTTGCAACTCAAAGTTCTCTATCTCACATAATTCACTTCTTTTCTTTTTAAGCACATTCTTCACCACCAACCAACCAACACTTTTGAATTGAAGCTCTACCAAATTTTTGTGCACAAGAGAGTTTTCTTTTTCGATTTTTCTTTTCTCATCAACTCAATCTTTTTTTTTTTTTTTTTTGCACAACTCACAATTCATCTTTTCTCTTTTTTTTTCAATCTTTTCACTTTTCAACCAAACAAATCCACCAAATTCACATGTCACCTCAATTCAACCACATTTGTCAACATTCAAGCTCCACTAGTTCATAGGAAAATTAAGCTCATAAAAGATAGACAATGGGCTAAATATGTAGATTGCCAAAAAAAATGGATCAATAGGCTCAAAGTGGCTAACTACGAAGAAATTTCATTTGGTATGGAAAATTTGGCTAAATAACTATTCAAAACAAAGATGGCCTTATATCACTTTCAAAAACCTCACACAAAAAGTAGTCTCAAACAAGACAGTTGGCAAGTTCTAGAGTACACAAGCATGAATGATACTCACATGAAGAAAAATAGACCATAAGATATGAAAGTATAAAGGCTCTAAAGCTCACAAGTTTGTCTAATCATGAATTAAGAGCACCAACTCAAGCACAAATCTTCACATAATCAAGTGAACAAGCAAGCATCAATCAATACCAACAAGCTTAACCAAACTTCAAAAACCAACAATAACCATCAATTATGCCTCAAATACCAACAATTCACAAGATATTTCAATCACCAAAACTAACAAAATATTAGGACGAACGGTGCAATAAAAATGAAGGTAAACACATGAAATCTCCCCCCAAACTTAAATGAAACTATCTAGTTGAATGCAAAGTTTGGGAATGAGTGTGTTACCTTAGAAATTTGTCACCGACGTAGCTCACAAAAGAAGCAAGCTACCACAACCGATTGTCCCTTGGTCTTCTTAGCACTAAAGCACCACCACCTTGAGTTTTCCATGCATATAACTCATCATTGAACATCCACACAACACTCAACCTACAAAGCAAAAACTCAACAAAAAGAAATCAAAATGCACAATAACTAAAATAAAACTAAAGAAATCAATAAAAGAATGGGTTGCCTCCCATTTAGCGCTAAGTTTAACGTCTTCAAGCCGGACGGAAATAAAAGAACTCATCGGAAAGGCCATGGATATCGGTCCTCCTTCCCATTGTATTTCAACCTTTGAGCTTCAAACTCAAGAAGGCTCTTATGAATGGAAGACCAATCCCTTGCATCTTTCTTGCATATTTCTCTCAATGACCGTTCTTATTGCTCTTCCTCCATCCTCTTTTTCCATTGCTCTCCCTTTTGCTCAAGAATGCTCAAGCACTTCTCAATTTCTTTCTTTGGATCAAAGTGATCAAGAGGCAAAATGAAATCAATATCAAGTAAAGTGTAAATTGAAGAGTTTAAAGGTTTAGAAATGCTCATTTCGCTCTCCAACTCATCTTGGGATGCTTCTTGATCTTCTTGTTCTTTGTTGCTCATATCCATCAAAGGATATTCCCCTTCATCTCTTTTGACAATCACCATTAAGCTCATTCCAGTGCTCATGTCTTCAAGTGGATATCTCTTTGCATCCATTCTCTCCTTCATGTGTGCAATGAAGAGATTTTCGAGAGTAGTCCTACCCTGTGGCCAAAACTCGTTGCTTTCGCACTCTTGATAATGTACTTGACGAAGCTCTTCCATAAGTGGAGGAGAAGGTGGACGATACACCTCTTCGGGTGGTAGGGGAGGATATGGATATGGGTGATATGGGTGTTGAGGAGGAGGGTATGGATGTGGATGTGGAGGATAATATGCTTGTGGTGGAGGTGGGTAAGGATAAGGATAATATCCTTGAGAAGGGGGAGATGATTCTTCTCCATTGCTCCAATCTCGATAAGAGGAGGGAACTTGTTGCATATGATAATGGTGATCAAAGTTCCTCCAATCATCGTAGCTCACATCACCATGTTGTGGAGGATAAATCATGTCACGTTGATCATAGCAATGATTCCACGGGTATTGATTATATCCATCCATCTAGTCGATGAAGTTCACACCTACAAAATATCAAAGTATCAAAATTCTCAAAATAAAAAGAAGACAGAATAAAACAAGTAATGTAGCTAACACTAGTACTCAACTAACTCTAAGTCCCACTTATAACACTACGTCACCTCCCCGGCAGCGGCGCCATTGACTTGAACGAATTTTTTTGGTCACTATATGTTGACTAACTACTTCCCCTCAAGCATAAGGGATCGTAGTAGTAATGGAAGTATTCGACCACGTAGTATCGACCTAGGAGGTGGGTTTGTGCAATGGATCCCTAGAGTTTTGTGTCGTCATAACTAATGTAACTACGGGCTCGGTTCTTGGATTTCTGAAATAAAGCTAAGTTATTACTAAACTTCAAGAAATTAAACCAAACACCAACCTAGAAACTAACAAGCAATTTGAACTACTAAAAACAAGCAAATAATCTATAAGAGCAATTACCACAACTTAACAAAGAAAATTACTACTAAGCAAGAATTTAACAATTAAAACAAAGAACAACTACGAATATGATTCGAAGAAGTGCAAGGGTGGGAGAATGCTTCGGGTGTTCTCCACCTAGTGAAATAGAGAGGAATTGCTTTCACTTTGTTAATGCTTTAATCAATATTTGCTAAGAGCACCTAAATGCTAGGATGACAACCATTTCCCTTCGGGTAATATAGCCTTAATTCTAAGGTGTTCCCAAACCCGGTAATAAGGTTTTCTTCCTAATCCTCACCAACTACTCAAACAACCATTCAAGTAATTAATGTCCTTTAATGGGTTCTAATACGATTAACTCTCTCTCGACGAATTAAAAGTATAACTAACACATTTGCATACCAACAACTCACACCATAAATATGAACATGTCCATGTAACTCTCGTCTACGCTAAACATGCATCTAAATATGGATTAATAGAAGTTAACATACAAAGTACCCATAATACCCATTAAAAGAAGCAATAAATCTAATATTAGCAATAACAAAGCTCAAACAATTCTAAACTTGATATTCACATGGTTTTAGAACACCCAAAGCATAAATAAACTTAGCCCATGGTGTTTTGAGAAACACCCATGGCTAAAACATCAAAAGAACTCAAGATAAACATGAAATATGGAATTATATAGAAAATGAGAGAATGGTTTGAAGTCACATTGTTGTTTCTTCAAAATACCTAGCTATTACAAAAGTGTGAGCCTTGTTCTTCAAAAACCTATGCTAAGTACTCTACCTTGGAGCTAAACTATGAATTAAATGTGCAATAAATGTGGAAATGGGGTTAAGTATGAACTAGGGTTTATGGTGTTGTAATAAATGAGGCCAAGAATCCTAAACAATCTGATTGGGGAGCTATTTATAGCTTGGAAGAGTGTGTGAGACGAAATTAGCATTTGGGTCCTTGAAGTTCTTCAAAATTCGCGAAATTTCCCAAAAAATGTAAGTTCAAACGGTCAACCGTTTCGAGTGAACATACAGTTGGATATTGGGCTGCAGAACTCAAACGACCGCCAGTGTGGATCCAAACGGCTGCCCGTTTTAAGTCACTCGGCCGCCAGTTTGGATCCAAACGGGCGCCCGTTTGACTTGGAATTTCTTGAAAGTTTCTGGAAGTCCACCTCACTCGGCCGCCAGTGTGGATCCAAACGGTTGGCCGTTTGACATCTGCTCCTTGGAATTTTCTTCTATTTTTCTTGGCTTTTCTTGTTCGTCCTCCAACCGAACTTCACTTCCCATGCGCCAATGCTCGGTTTTCCTCTAAAATGGTCTATTTCACCTTGTTTCCTACACTTTGAACACATTTCTTGACAACAAGGTTAGTAGCACAATTTATATCAATTACGACCAAAATCACATCAAAATGCTACAATAATATAGCAATAATGAGCACAAATACGAGCAATCTCACACCCAATCAGTAGTCAGTTGCAATATTTGATGAGTCAACTTGTCGAGCAAAATTACTTTCACGCCACACGAAGATGTGAGAAGACAAACACTCTTAACGAGTTGTTTTTTTGCACATCCCGTCTCACTCCAACTGGTGCGTGCTTTTCCGAAGGTACTCATGATAGATTGCACATACAAGACGAATAGGTACCGGCTACCTTATTTGGAGATTGTGGGGGTTACATCGACTGGGATCACATTTTGTGTTGCGTCGGTGTACCTAATGGATGAGAAAGAAGAAAATTATCAATGGGCATTGGAGGTGCTTCGAGACGTGTTGGGCTCATCTTCTCTTCCCGATGTTATTTTCACGGACCGTGAGCTTGCATTGATGAATGCTGTGGCCAAGAAATTTCCTGAAGCCCATCATTTTCTTTGTACATTCCACATTGACCGGAATGTACTAGCCAACTGCAAGGGTGCATTTAAAGATGTCAAAAAATGGGAGGTATTCAACTCTCATTTCAACTATTTGTGGAGGTTCGATACCCAGTCCGACTTTGAAGAAGCTCTTGCTAAGTTCAAGTCCAAATTTCCGAAGAAGCCAGTGAATTACGTGTTGAATAGTTGGATTAACCCTTATAAAGAGAGGTTTGTAAGGGCTTGGACGAATGAATTTATGCACTTTGGCAACACCACAACCAACAGGTATGTTTATACTTTTGTCTTTATTTAAATTATTACTTTAATTTATAAGTTGTCTAACGTTTTAAATTTTCTCTGATCAGGGTCGAAAGTCATCATGCCGCGTTGAAAAGAATGCTCGGCAATTCATTAGGAAATTTTGAGACATGTTGGGAGAAATGTCACACTCTATTCGAGGCTTGCCATGTTTCAATTAAAGCCTCCTTCGAAAAGAGTTTGAACGTTGCTCAACATAGGTTCTCCTCAAACGTTTTCAATTATTTACGAGGGGTGGTGCCGTTTGTGGCTCTACAAAAGATCTTTGATGAAATCAAGGTGATCAAACAACCCGGATTCGATCCTAAAGGGTGCCAACACATCTTGAGGAAGGTATACGGTTTGCCATGTGGTCATGAGATCGAGGAGTATGTTTACTGTGACAAACCGATACCCGTGAATGCCATTGATCCCTTTTGGAGAAAGTTGGATATGGAGCCTGCCCCAAGCACCACATCGGTTGACCCCGTTCCCACCCACAACAAAAATCGCTTTGAAGATGCCGTAGACGACATGGCTGAGGTTTATAAGAGCTTCTCTCAGGAGGAGCAACTCATCTTCTTAAAGCGTATGAGGGAGCTTGCAAACCCCGAGACTACGACTCTTATTGAGCCACCTCCTAAGGAAGACACTCGTGGTCGACCCAAAAAAGGAAAGAAGAAGAAGAAGGCCGATGAATCCACCAAACGCGAGCCTAGCCTATTTGAGCTTATAGAGAGTCAAGTTGCAAGTTGCTCGGTGGTACAAAAGGAGCAGACGGTCATCACTGTAGATAACTCGCTATCATCCCCGTCCTCCATAAAGAAAGGGATTCCAAAAAAACAACCGACAATTCTCAGCCCTTGTATGTTTATTTTGGTGTTTTGGTGATGTGTAATATTTTTGGTGATTTTTGGTTGTAGATGTGTAATATTTTTGGTGATTTTGTTGTAGATGTGTAATATTTTTTGGTGATTTGGTTGTAGATGTGTAATATTTTTGGTGTTTTGGTTGTAGATGGGTAATATTTTGGTGATTTGGTTGTCGGTGGGTAATATTTTGGGTGATGAGAAGGACGATGGGTAATGTTTTGGTGATTTTTTGTTGTAATATGCGTAGGTACCCCGTCGGCGTACCCGAGCCTCCCAAGGAATGGACTTCATCGGATATTTACCGATCCAGCATCAACCGTACATTATCGACATCAAGAACGTTAAGGGTGACGGACATTGCGGTTTTCGAGCAGTGGCTGGGCTTATGGGATTCGGTGAAGATGAGTGGGCGAGGGTTCGGATGGACTTGATGAGTGAACTATCCCGCAATCTAACGTTGTACAACAACGTGTTCTTGTTGAATGATTACGTCCATGTTGTGCTTGACAAATTGAATTGCTTTACGGAGTTTGCACATAAAAAACATTGGTTCGGGTTGCCGTACATGGGATATCTAGTGGCGTCACACTATAATGTGGCGGTGGTGGTTCTTGATACCCGTCTATCCCTTACGTATCTGCCGTTCAACAAAGAACCTCCTCAAGAACCGAGGAGTATTTAGTTGGGATTAATTAATGAGAACCATTTCATCCAGGTATTTGATTGCATTGTTTTAATGAATTTATTTACACGTATATGTTGCATATTTTATATATAACACATAAATCTCGAATGCGTGTAGGTTATGATGGGTGCTGGGCGCACTTTGCCCCCGGTCATTACTTCGTGGAAGCATGAGGGTCAACACATTTCGGACGGATGGAAAAATGCATATGCGTCCGGAGGAATTAATTAGATGATAGTGTATGTCTTTTTGTGGTTAGAAACTTTGGAATACTTTTGTCTTTTTTGTGTAATTTGTGTACAAATTGTCAACAAACAACATTTATAGATAATTTGTGTACAAATTCTTGATGTGTAATATTTTTGGAACATGTATACGGTTTCAACGTTACAATGGATGACTTTTTGGTGTAATTTAATTGCTCTATTTTTTTAATGGTTTATCGTGCTTGAATGAGCCACTACAATTGTGTTAAAAGTATAATATGGTGTATAAAACCTATAGTTGGGATCATTTTTTTCAAAAAATTGACTTTTGTTCGAAAATAAGTTCCCAACAATTGGTCCATGTTCGAAAACATGTTCCCAACAATAAGGCCATGTTCGAAAATTTGTTCCGCGCGTTTTACTTGGTCGAATTTTAAAACCAAAAGTTTTTGTAACGAACTTTTTTTCGAACATTTGGGCCATGTTCGAAAAAATGTTCCCAACAATTGGTCAAAATTCGAAAAAGAGTACCCAACATTTGCCAAATGTTCGAAAATTATTTCCGCGAGTTTTACTTGGTCGGTTTTTTAACCCCAAAGTCTCTGTTACGGACTTTTTTTCGAACAAATGGTCCATGTTCGAAAAAAAGTACCCAACATGTGACACATGTTCGAAAATTACTTCCGCGAGTTTTACTTGGTCGATTTTTTAACCCCAAAGTCTCTGTTACGGACTTTTTTTCGAACAAATGGTCCATGTTCGAAAAAAAGTACCCAACATGTGACACATGTTCGAAAATTACTTCTGCGAGTTTTACTTGGTCGATTTTTTAACCCCAAAGTCTCTGTTACGGACTTTTTTTCGAACAAATGGTCCATGTTCGAAAAAAAGTACCCAACATGTGACACATGTTCGAAAATTACTTCCGCGAGTTTTACTTGGTCGATTTTTTAACCCCAAAGTCTCTGTTACGGACTTTTTTTCGAACAAATGGTCCATGTTCGAAAAAAAGTACCCAACATTTGCCAAATGTTCGAAAATTATTTCCGCGAGTTTTACTTGGTCAATTTTTTAACCCCAAAGTCTCTGTTACGGACTTTTTTTCGAACAAATGGTCCATGTTCGAAAAAAAGTACCCAACATGTGACACATGTTCAAAAATTACTTCCGCGAGTTTTACTTGGTCGATTTTTTGACCCCAAAGTCTCTGTTACGGACTTTTTTTCGAACAAATGGTCCATGTTCGAAAAAAAGTACCCAACATGTGACACATGTTCGAAAATTACTTTCGCGAGTTTTACTTGGTCGATTTTTTAACCCCAAAGTCTCTGTTACGGACTTTTTTTCGAACAAATGGTCCATGTTCGAAAAAAAGTACCCAACATGTGACACATGTTCGAAAATTACTTCCAAAAAATAATATTTGTTCGAAAAAGTGTTCGTGTTCGGCAATAAATATCGGGCTTATATCATTTGTTCGAAAAAAATGTCTCGTACAAAGGTGGGTGTCCTCATCCAAAACATTAATCATGTGGGTGTTCTCATCCAAACTACTTTTAATTAGTAAAACAAACTATAACCTTATAAAAACCATATAAAAATCATATACAAAACCATACATTCATAAAGCATTTAAGTTAACATACATGTTACAATACACATTAAAACACTAAAGTATCATTTTGATCGATCAAACTACGATTAATAAAAAACAACATTTGTCAAGTTTTTGTTGAAAATGATATAAAACAAGTTTTTGTCAAGAACGCCTAGCCCTTCCACGTCCCCGGCCTCTTCTCTACGTGCACTTGATGATGACGGTGCATCTTCTCCTACGTTATCGGATGTTTGTCCACCAATCTGCCTCACAACTCGTCTTGAAGCTTTTCCATCCATCAGAAACGTCTCCCAGCTGGTGTTTGAGTTGGAGGATCAGTCATCTCCATCTAAGCAAAGTGAAGAAATCCACTCTTCTTTTTTTTCGTGTTCATTTTCACAAGATTACATTGCTAACTTGTTCTTCAATTTTCTTGCTAAATCCATCAAGAACCAAGCCCATGTTGTTCTTCTATCATTCCTCAGGCCTATGCACGAAATGATCAAGTTCTATCCAGCCTAAATCAACAAGGTTGTTCCGTAAACCCGTAAACTAAACTGCACGGTGTTGATTTTATATCTGCTCTTAACTTCTTTATATTTGATGATATTTGTTAGTTTGAACCTCTGGTGTGTTTCTTGATAGTTGTACTTTACATCCGTGATTTTAGTTTCGACTATAGTAACATTATGCCGCCCATTTTTATGCACGAACATGGTAAGTCAGAAAACCGAAAAACTGAAATTGAAGGACAAAGCTACTGCCCTGTACTTCGACTTTTCTTACGGGGAGTTTTTTTCTAAAACTAGAAATATGGAAGTGAACTATGTCGAGTAATAACCTTACTGTATAAATCTTGTACGAATTGAGCCAACGGGTTAAGAGATATGAATTTTTAAAGATAATGTTTCGAAACTACTAAAGCACTGATTTTGGAGGCTTATATCTTTTAAACGAAAATTGATTTTGACACGAAACCAACTCGAGTATATTCTCCATATGGTATAGAACCTGAATATGAAATATTACATAAATTGGTGTGATAGATCGGGAGATATTCATATTTGAAAATCTAGCAGTAAGTTGGAAAAACTGGGAAAAACAGAGCATTCGTTTTATGTTCAGTATTTCGGGGTAATATTTACTCAACTTCGAGATCCGTTTTTCACAAAACCTTTTATTGCCAGTAAACTTGATATATCTTAGTATAATTACCCCAAGATTTCATGTTAATTGAATTAACCGTTTGACGAGAAATGTCTGACGAACATATGCAAAAAATTCACTATTTTAAGAATGTCCAATTTTGCAAAATTACAAAATATTATCTTTTGAACCACAATTAAATTCTCGAAAAATATCTACGTTGATAGAAATATTTTGAAATTCTATGTAAATAATTTTCATAAGAATCAAATAGCTATAGCTATTTTATTATAATTTTCCGAGCTAAAAGGACCAATATTGAAACAAGCATAATCTTACCCAAATCCATAAAAATATTCGACATGTGTTAAATTTTTTTTAAACAGATCTTAAAATATTTCTAAAAGATCTAAATACCTACTTTATAGTTATAAACCATTTTCTACAAACAATCCATTTATGTTTATTATTATATTTTAAATGTATGATTGCTATTTTGTTTGTGAATTTTGTGCGTGAAAGTGTTAGTACATCGATAATGATGTTTTTAATATAATTAAGTTACATCCTACTTTAAATGCATTATTTATAAGTTACTCTTATGTGATTTGTTAGGTGAGGAACATGTTTATATTATATATGAGTTACTACATAAATGATTATTATTTGTCGAAGCACATAAACTGACATATGTTCAAATGTATTTGATTAAATTTATTATTTTTGTATTACTCATAAAGGAAAAATGTTAAGTAAATTAAGAGGCAAGAGTTCTAATAATAATTGAATATTCAAGAAAACGTGTTAGGCGAAGTGTGGCCTAATCGGAGCTCGGACAGCCTCTTCTGTGTTACGCTTGCTAAAAACTATTCAAGAAGTTTGTAACTTTTCTTAAAAGTTAACCAGGTGGGTGTCACTACTGTATTGCCGATGTAAATGTTATATGGACTGTTGGTGTATTCCGAACTAAACTATACAAACATGAACATAAAACGAAGAACACAAGAATACAATAATAGTTAATATATGATATTATAATTTTATGATATATGATATATGAATTACGATTTTACGGTGGAGGTGGGAAATGTGTATGGGGATTGCACGTGGTAGAGTCGCTACCAGTGTCCCACATGAATTTTACGGTGGAGGTGGGAAGTGTTTATGGGGATTGCATGTACGTGATAGAGTCGCTATCAGTGTCCCGTATGATTAAATCATACAACGGAGTAGGCGGGAAGCGTTTAGGGGGTAGCATGTGGTAGAGTCGCTACCAGTGTCCCACATGATATATGATAAGTATGACATATGATTTATAATAAGTATGATATATAATGATTAAATAAGAATATACAATGAATCCTCAGTGAATAACAAATTCACTATCCAAAAGAATAAGAATCATTTACGATAAAATATTAATTACTTCGGCGTACTGCCAATCTGTATAACAGCGTACGGGATATCCACTGAGATTCTTATCTCACACCCCAAAAACAAATATTTTCAGGTTATGATGGAGAGGGGTCGGTGGTGCAGCAGCGACGACACAGAGCTTTCCCCATATTAATATGTTATAATATATCCATTTGAGACTTATGTTTATAAATGAAATATTTTACGAAATGTGAAATTTATTCTTATATCGAGTGACAAACTTTTCTAAAACTATACGATGATCAATACGTAAGTTATCTTTAAACCAACTGTTGTTTATCATGTTCTAGTTTTTTTAAAAATGGGCCCACATTGCTTCTATTGCTACTTATAACTGCTTTTAAATTATTTTCGCTGCAAAACTCTTATCGTTTCACTTGTGTTATTATATATTTTAAAGAAATTTTCAAGTTCGGATTTTCAGTCACTAAGTGGCGACTCGAATTTAGAGTGTTCGAGCCTTAAAGGCTGCATTCCGGATTCGGGGCGTTACAGAGGTCAACTCAACCTTTGCAAAATCTACCAAGTGCCCTAACTCAGCCCTACGTGGAGGCTCACGAGGAGGAAGTCTCCTATTTTCTGGATTTGAAACGTAAGGACGGCCGTTGGCGAGGAACCAATCAATATAACCATCGCTGCAATCCGAATCTTGGATACACCGCTCACCAAGTATATCATCTGTAAGTATGTGTGCGTCCCACGTAGAAAAGTACTCCGCCATAGCACCCCACACTAGCTTTGTTTTCTTGGATGTGGAACCGGTCCTCTTAACACGGGCAGCAAGCGGCTTCTCAGGAACGGTTTGCACGTACCCGAACTGTCTGAGCACTCTATCTGGCATGTACGGCTCAACAATATCTCCGCACACAATGCACCCATGAAAGTAAGATACCTCATCAAATGGATGTCTTTCTCGTTCGGGACGACATGGATTCCAGTTAACCTACAACACCCCCATTAAATTAAAAAAATGCTTACTTATCTTAAAAACAAATAAACAACAGACAAATATATTAATTTGGTTAATAACGTACCTCGCTTGCTAGGAGGGTATCTAATCGCTCTCTAAAGCCTCTTACTCGGTCGACACAGGGGCCTGTATGAGCTTCGGGTGCATAACGCATCGACAGTGGATCCGAACGGCCCAAGTCTGGATTATGAGGCGGCAAGATCAAAGTAGGGAAGTGCTCATAAATCCAAGCCTACAAGTACAATATTATTAGGTCAATATCAAATGAAAAACATAAAATATTAACAAACTTATTTAAAATACTTAATACCTCCAATAACGTAAGGTAACCACCAATCTGCCTACACTTGAACTTTGACGCCATCCCCAATTGTCTATACAAATAGGCAAGCGCTGCGGTACCCCAAGCATAGTTCGAAAATTCTGCCATGTCGTCCATATAGTGCAACCACTGTACGTGAACACGAGTACCACTTTTGTCCGGAAACAAGGTGGTCCCAAACATGTACAACACAAACGCTCGTGCTGAATACAACACCTCGTCCTCGTTGTCCGAAGACATCATGGGCATAAAAGTCTCCCTAAGCCACGATAGCTTCACGGAACCCCCTCGTTGCCCACTTAATGCTTCCTTGGCTTGTACTAATGATAAACCCAAATATTTCATCAAATAATCTGAAGCCAAAATATGTTCTTCGGACGTAGACTGCACCGGGAGACCATTAACTTTCAGATTCGTGATGCAACGGACATCATCGAGGGTGATTGTCATTTCCCCGAAGGGCAAGTGGAATGAGTTGGTCTCTTCGTGCCATCTCTCAACGAAGGCTGTGATAAGATTCTTGTTTGAATACTTGTAAGCCCCACGTCTAACATGAATCAATCTAGATCCTCTCAAAAACCTCCGCCAATGACGCCAATCTTCATCATCATCGAACTCCCAATGCAATAGTTTCGTCACATGACAGTGACACTTCAACACATCTCGCTCCTCACCCAACCATATGTATTTGGCTACATGCTCTTGGAAGCTTTTGAGAAGGGGAGGTGCGGTTACCAATGGTCGATCAACAGTCACAACTCTTCTTTCTTCCTCTCCCTCTTCCTCTTCCTCGTCCTGTCCATCTCCGTCATCGTTTCCCTCATCTACTTTCGGTTCTTGTAGAGTGGGCACCGGTTCTTGTGGAGTGGGCTCTTGAGGGTTGGCATCTTGTGGAGTGGGCTCTTGAGCAATGACATCTTGTGGAATGGCCTCTTGTGGATTGGGCTCTTGAGGAGCGGCCTCATCGCTAATATGTTGCTTCTTTTTCCTGTTGGAAGCAGTCGGTCGAGCCCTACTAACACCCTCTACAAAAACCAACACAAAGAAGCCATGTTCGAAATTAAAACCACCACAAAAAAGCTATGTTCGAAATTAAAACCAAAACAACCAAGCCATGTTCGAAATTAAAACACAAACAAACAAACAAGCCATGTTCGAAAATTATATCAACACAAACAAGCCATGTTAAAAAATTACTACATGTTCGAAACTAAAACCAAAACAAATAAGCAATGTTCGAAAATTATACCAAAACAAACAAGCAATCTTCGAAAATCATACCAAAACAAAAAAGCCATGTTCGAAACCTAAACCAAAACAAACAACCCATGTCCGAAATTTACTTCCGGACAAGCATCAAATGTGCGAAAAACCAGTGCAAAACACTGCAATCGTACTAACCCGTCAAAAATTAGATGCCTATTGGTTTATTTTCATCCTAACCCATAAAAAATTGATACATTCTACACATAAACATGATTATAACACAAAAAACCAACATTAACCAACCTTAATCAACACATGAAATTAACACCAAATTCAAAAAACAAATTCTAAACCCTACAACAATAAAATCAATGTTTCAACCAACAAAAATCGAAATTAAACATGCGTCCTACTCTTCTTCTCAAATAAAAGCAAGAAAAACTAACCTTTACCAATTTTTGCAAAAACTAACCAAAAATCGCGTCCTCTTCGAAAAAACAATGGAGTGGGGGAGAACGGTGCAACGGTGATCTCTCTTTTCTTTCTCTTCTTCGACGTTGCAGGTAGTGGAGTGGGAGTGGTGCGAAAATGGAGTGGGAGTGGGAGAGTGGGAGTGCGGGAGTGCAGGGGGTTGGGGAGATGAGAGGTTTGGGGAAGATGGAGGGTGGGTGTACCCAATCGAGAAAAGGGTGGGAGAGAAGGGAGGGAGTGCGAATATTTGTTAAAGGCATTAAGGGCATTTTTAGGTTTTTCAGGTGGGTGCCCTCATCCAAATTGTGGGTGTCCTCATCTCCTGGGTGTACTCATAGGATCGTCGGGTGCCTTTAGCCGCGCCCTTAAGCTATATATATCCTAGCATATTAGTTGAATCCTCTCATGCATGTATCTAAAAAAAAGTTATTGGGCTAGTAGACTTTATTAGCTGGGCTTTAAGTTGAATAATATTTTTTTTTGAATATTAGTTTGAATATTTTTATTTTCTTTTTAAAATTTTTAATCTTTTATTAATCATTTTAATTTCTCAGAAAAAAAATTTGGTTTGGTCTTAAATTTTAGTTTGTGTTTAGTTAAATTTTATTAAATTTCATTTAGTGTGAAGATGAATAAATTCATATATTGATGATTTATAGTAATTCTTGTTCTCACATTTCCACGCTCTATAGCTACCAACTTACAATCATTTTCTACTATAAACTTATTAAAAGACTATACTTAGAAACAAAATTTATGATTAATTTTGACAGATTGCCTAGTAGTGTAAATTCAGAAGTAATTTGCAAAAATATTGACATATTTAGATGTAAAAATATAATATCAAATTTATTGTTGAATATATATTAGTATTGAACTATGTATATTGGCCCCCCTTAACGCAAATTTCTGGTTCCGCCCCTGTTTGTGTATATTTTGAAAGTGAATATTATGAATATATTTCTTTGCTTGAAGTATGCAAATTAATATGCGACTTTAATATGACAATTTTTGTCTGAAAATACTTTTTTTTTTTATCATTTATGCAACCAGTTTTAGATACAAGTATACAACCATATTTTTTTTTCCAAATTAAAATTTTTATATTTTTTTCTTGGGTAAAAATAAATAAATTAATTAAGAGATTTTTTCGCGACATTAATTAATTAATTAAAACTGTCACATTTCCAAACTTAATATATGTCTTACCCTTAAATTCTAAATTCTAGATTTATCGCGACATGCAGTTATTCATAAATTGAAGTAGCAAGCCATTACTCACATATATATTGCACTAGTGCAAGACTAGCAAATTTTAATATAATTATTAAATAAAATTATAATTATAATTAAAAAAATTAAATCGAATAAGAAGGGGGTGAGAGAGAGAATGGATAAGAAAGAAAAAATAATTTAAAAAATGACGGTGGAAAAGAGAGAAAAAAAAGAGGAAATAAATTTAAAATTACAGAAAAAAATAAAAGTTTTAAGAAATGAGGATTTTGAAGAAGTCACGTCAGCAGAGTGAGATTCAAAAATAGTACTCCCTCCACTTTTAATTAAGTGTCATTTTAACAATTTTCAACAAATTAAGATATATAATCATGGACCATTTTACCCTTTATTAATGATAACTAATTTTAATATTAAACTTATGTTTAGTAATGGATGTGGCTAATATTGTAGGTGATATTCATGTATACAATAATTAAGATTTATTCATGATTTATGCTATAGTACTATATTCAAAAGGGGAAAAGCTTAAATCAAGGTAAATAAAATGGAGGGAGTATAATGTATAAGGGTAAAATTGTCAAAATTAAAGAAAAAAAAGTGTAGAATGACACTTATTTTGAAAATATTAAAAAATGCAAAGTGACACTTAATTAAAAACGGATGGAGTATATAAGGAAGATTGGCATATTTGCTTTGTCAACCACACTATTAGATGAAATCCACAAGATGATAAATAAATTCTGGAGGAGTCACGGATCAAATGAACTCAAATGCTTTAAGTGGTCGAGATGGGAAAGTCTATGTCGCCAAAAAAATCAAAGGGTTATAGGGTTAAAAATATTGTATGCATAATTTAAATCGGGCCATGCTTGATAAGATGGGATGGAGGATGGTGAATGATCCAAACACTCTTGTATGTCCGGTTCTTAAAGCAAAATACTTTTCACATAACCACTTTCATATCACTGAAAAATAATCATAGTCTGACATGACGGAGAATATAGGGGTCAAAGTATCTTATCCAACGAGGTACAGGATGAAAATTGGGAGATGAAAAAGAGGTCATTGTGTGGTTCATCCTTGGTTTTAATATTTCTAAAAATTTCAAAAGCAATACTCAGGTGATAAAGGGTTTGGAAGACTTGATTGTTAAGGACTTGTTCATCCCTAAATCACACGTGTGGGATGTGGAGTAAATTTAGGGTGCCTTTAATGAGGAGGGTGTTGGAGGACTCTAAGAACTTCTATCCCACCACACGAATTTAAGGATTTGTTGACTTGACATTCGAGAGAAATGAATGTTACTAGGTTAAATCCACATTTAAATTTTTTGAGGGAAAATGAGATATTATTCTTGGGTGGAGGAAGGTGGGGAGGTTACAAGTTCCCCTAAGGTGAAGACATGCTTATGGCGGATTTGCAACAATTTCACCACGGTTAAAGGGATCTTCTAAGACGTCATATATTGGATGATGGGTTGTGTGATTGCTGTCGTGGGAAGGTGGAGATGGTCAGTGGCGGATGCAATTAAGAACATGGGGTACATCTATACTTCAAATTGTTTTTTTTTTTAACTAAAGCAAAAAAAAAAAAAAAAAAAAAGGGTAAGTAAAAAAAATCCCAAATAAAAAATGTATCCCCAAATCCAAATCAAATTATGCATAACGGTAATGGATATAAATCGGTATTTTGGTAAAGTTGCAATGCAGTCCATAAGATAAAAGACTCAATTGTCCGCAACCCAATTGACAAATCTTGAAAAAGGTCGTGCAAACAATTTTTTCATTAACCTTCACCTTCTCATTTTTTATGCAACTACACGTCGGTCTGTTTCTATTACTCACAAACTCATTAAATCCCTAATTTCGCAATACACAATTAAGAACAAATATATACAGTATGTGTTTTAATCCCTAATTTCTTCTTCTTGCTCTAATTTTAATGAAATTATTCTATTGGTGTTAAGGAAATGTCATTGAAATATGCATAACATGAAGATTGTGATAATTTCAATAGAAAAAATACTCACAACGAAGAAGAAGGTGATTTTTTCACAATTTGACAGTGTTTAATTGGAGTTATTTGAATTGTTATGTTTTTTGTATTATTGGATATAAACTATGGTATTACTGAATATTTTTTGTGGTATTACTGAATTCAGTTTCATTTATAGGTGTGAAGATATATGAAATTTAAGATGTTTCTCTTCAAGATAAAGAAGTATATGATCGTAATAAACAATGAAGTGAGATACAAGAACAAAACGTGAAAGAGAACGTGGAGACATGCTATGAACAGAATATGATGAGTCGGGATTATTGCATATTTTTGTGCTTTAATTAGATATTATTTGAGAATTAATTTGATATTTTATTGTGATTTCTCGACTTCTTACTTTGCGTCTTCATATACTTTGATATTTTATTTTGTACTTAATTCAGGTAAAATTGAAGTATTTTAAAGATACATGGACTAGCCTCGTATGAGAAGGAATTGATCCAACGCTGAAGGACTCAACATTGGGTCCATTCCATAATATTTATGAAAATTAAAAGCCCAATTAGATAAAGGCCATGTATTGATATCAGGTGGCAACCGTGAGCAGCAAAGGAGTCTAATTATTATGGGCCCATCATTGGGCCATAAGGGGATTGAGAATATATACCACAACCGTTGTTTTGAAGAAAAAAAGGTCAGCCGCCATTTTTTGGCCGTGAATGCGAAGAAAAGAAAGCAAGCAGGAGGCGTAACAGCAATGAGTTTGAGTTTGTTTTTATTTATTGTTTTTTTAATTATGTTTAATACTTAGATTGTTTCTCTAGCCGGGGATGTGAAACCTGGATCTAATTATGCCTTTTTGATTTTGTGATTCACAGTTTATTTCAATTCATATTTTGATTTCGTTATTATTTGATTTTATGCGAAGCATGTTTTGATGAATAGATTTATTAGGATTGGCCATCCAAATTTATTTGTTATCAATTCTAGTTAATTCACAATTTATAATCCGTAATTGTTATATTATTGTGGATATCGTAGCAACTAAGGCAGAACACCTTAGGGGATAATAACGTCTAGGTTGTATGAAACGAGCGTCTCATATTCATAGTCTAGTTTATTCTATTGTTTTGGTTGTTAATCAGTGGCGGATCCAGGATTTCGAATTCGGGGGTACGAAAAATATTAAGCAAAATACAAGTATTTAATAAGAAGTCATACGATTCGAGAAAATTTTAAAAAAAATTACATCACGTTCAAATCAAATTACAGCTGAGACCGACGAAGCCTCATGTTTTGAAAACGGTCTATGATATCATCATCAGAAATTTGTAGAAACACGTCTTTCTCAATAAAAGTAATCAAACTATCATTTAGTAATTGATCACCCATACTATTTCGCAACTTATTTTTTACATAAGTCATTCCGGAAAATACTCTTTCCACACTTGCAGTAGCTACCGGGAGAATCAACATCAACTTGATGAGCAAATAAATTGTTGGATAATTCATATGCTTCTTTGTCTCGACAAGCTTCATCGAGAGAGCACCAAGATCACGCAAACCCCGAAACCTACCATCTCTTCGCATGTCTTCAATGAATATGTCAAGTTGACATTCAAGAGCCATCACATCAATACTTGTAAACTCGGAGGGATAAAATGTGGCAAGTTTGAGTATTTTCTTCTTATCAAAAGAAGAGAAATCATCTTTGGGACTTAAGCATGACATGCATATAAGTAACTCTGTATTCATCTCATCAAACCGATCATTGAGTTCTCTAAGATGTAAATCAATCAATTCAATGAAAATTTCAACTCGGAAATGTTGAAGGTTCGTACCTTGTTTAACAAAACGCCTTGATCTTCCTCGTGGAATGTAAGGAGCATCCATATCGGGAACCACAATGTCATACTTAGTGCAAAATGAAGTAACCTTATCCAAGAGAGGTTCCCATCCATTATCTCTTGTTTTTTGCAACATAACCTTTGTTAACGAAACAAGAGACATAGCATTGACAATATCTTGATCTCTTCTTTGTAAAGCATTACACAAATTATTAGAGTAACCAAAGACAAGTTCTGTCAAGTGTGCCATAAAAATAAAGTCAAAAGACTCAAATGAGTACAAAATTGATTGAGCTTTTATCCTATCCTCTGAACTTAAAGCGGTCTTCCCAATCATCTCAAGCACCTCAACAATTGTAGAAAACAAGTCAATAGTATTCAAAAGAGTCTTATAATGAGATCCCCAACGAGTGTCACCGGGCCTTCTCAAACCAAGTTCTTGATTCAAACCTGATCCACTCTCAATTTCTCCCATTTGCAAGGCTTCAACAACTTTTTTAGCTTGACTTTCCCGAATCATTTCTCTTCGCTTACAAGAAACTCCAACCACATTTAACAAGTTTGCAAGTGTCTCAAAAAGCCAACAACAATCATTGTTATTTTTAGCGACGGCAACAAGAGTTAATTGGAGTTGATGAGCAAAACAATGAACATAGTAGGCACATGGAGTATCCTTCATAATCAAAGTCTTAAGACCATTTATTTCACCTTTCATATTGCTAGCCCCATCATACCCTTGCCCTCGAATTTTAGATGGACTCAATGAATGTTCCACAAGCAAAGACATAATTGCACATTTAAGTGACAAAGCAGTGGTATCACCAACATGTACAAGTCCAAGAAATCGCTCCACTACCATTCCCCTTTTACCATCAACAAAACGCAAACAAAGGGCTAATTGTTCCTTTTGAGATACATCACTTGACTCATCGGCTAATATAGCAAAATAATCATCACCAAGCTCTTCATTAATAATGTGCTTAGTTGTTTCTTTAGCACAACAATTAATGATATCTTTTTGAATCATGGGAGATGTCATTTGGCTATTTCCTGGAGCATTTTCAAAAACAACCTTTTTAACATCCTCTTTATGTTCTGCAAGCCATTTCAAAAGTTCAACAAAATTTCCCCTATTAATTGATTCTCCACTCTCATCATGTCCACGACATGCTAACCCTTGACGTAAAAGAAATCTCAAACAAGAAAGTGAAGCTTTCAAACGAGATGCATATTCACTTCGAATCACTTCACTTGCACTATCAAAAACACGAACAATAGAATTTTTTTTTTGAATCTCTTAAATTTCCATATTTCTCATAAGCAAGATTGTGAGAACTTTTAACACCACCAACATACTTGTCAAATCTAATTGGTTTATTCCATGACCTAAACCCTTCATTAACAAAAGCATCTCCCCCAACACTAATTTCAACTTCATTCTTAAATAAGTAACAAACAAAACAAAATGCCGCATCTTTCTCAATACTATATTCAAGCCAATCATATTTTTTGAACCAAACGACACTAAATCGACGCATACCTCCAAGATCTCTTTGAGGGAAGTCATGAGTTTTGGGTTGACATGGTCCTTTAAGAATATATGCTCTTCTCACCGCATTTCGTTGATTTGGAGGATAATCCATTATGCTTATTCTTTTTCCGGGATCATTGGGAAGAAGTTCAACATCATATAACAATTCTTCCTCCTCCAATTGTGCACTTGAACCACTTATACTCCTTTTATTTTCTTGAATTTGAGGTGAATTAAACGATGAGGTTGAAGAAGACTCCATATCAATTGGAGAAGACTCATCTATTTGGGAAGTGCAAGGAGCTTCTTGAAATTTCATTCTCTTGAACATAAATTCACGAAGATCGGGTTGTTTTTTCGTTGTTTTGAGTTTCTTTGAGATAAATTTATCTTTCGTCATTTCCTAATTGAAGTAAATAGTAAATTAGCAATTATAATTTCACAATGAAAAACAATTCAAATCATTATCTATTTCAAATTTTAAACTAAATTAATTTAGCAAAATATAACAAATGGGCAATTATAATACAAACCCTATTACCTAAATCCCTAATTTATATTTCATATACTGATATACCCAATAAGGCAATAACCCAAATAAATTCATTCATAAACAATAACCAAAACAATAAGTACAATAAATATATTTAACAAAATATTAATTAAAAATTACTTACCTTTGTTGGTAACAGAGAAAATGAAAAAAAATTGAGTATGTGCGCCCACCAACAGAATGTTGTCGTCTGTCGCTTTGAGGAAGGAGAAGTTATTATAATTTTAAATATTAACTAAAGCCTAAAGGGCCAAAGCCATATTAGCAAAACTAAATGGGCTTTTAAATTGAATGGGCTGCTATTTATTTTTAATGTACGGGCTGCTATTTATTTTTTAATGTCTGGACTGCACTTAATTAAGGGTTTAATTAGGTATAGGGATGTGGGGATGCAGCCGCATTAAAAAAGGCTGGCCTCCTTTATAATTTTTTTTTTTTTTTTGCTTTAAATATATAAAAAAAAAAAAAAATCAATTTGGGGGTACAGCTGTACCCCATGTTCTATTCTCCCTCCGCCTCTGTTGTTAATGCGTCTCTCGAGTTGAACTTTAAATACATGTTTTGGGGTTATTCGTATAAATAGATTAATTGGGGGTCGTACTTTCTAGTTAATTAAACTTAAGAAACAATTCGAACTAGTTTGGTCGTACCACTGGTTTAGGGATAAAATTTGAGATTAGATTGAGATTACCGGATTCACTAATTAAATTGGTTAAATTATTCAAGGGGAAGCAATCCAAGGGCTAGATCGTTTTTAATATTTGATTCGTGTTTATTTTTATTGTTTCCTGTTATTTTTCATGCTTTCTAGTAGTTAGTTAGAAACCACCAATCCAACTCCCCCATTTTTACTGCTTTCATACACAATTTATTCAATTGGGATCGACCCTTACTTCCCATCTACATTAGTGGGTTAGTTTAGGTATTTATTTTTGGGTGCCGGCGACAGCACACCAGAATACGTCATAACATTGTATTGATGAGTGAAGGAAATGAGACTAAGAGGAAGATTATTGAAGAATGAAATGAAAGAGAGTAGAAAGCTATTACTGAAGTGGATACAATGGAACATGAAGTGCCTCATCCAAAATCATTGGATCCAATGCGCTCAGTAAGAATGATAAATACATTAAAATAATCACAAATAAACGAGTTTGGTTCTAAAACACTAAATCCTCAGTTAATTTAGTTGATGATTGTTTAGCGTATTGCATATGGTATTATTGAACATTATTTTTTGGTAGCAAAAACATAAAACATCGTATCAGATATACATCATATCAGATATCTGGTATTACACACGTTATTACTTAATACACTTTGTGTATTAACTTGAATTGTTAGAATTCAAATCAACTTGAAACTCATCTATATATATTCTTGCCCAGTGCAATAGTTCTAGAGTAGTTTTCAAAAGTTGTGAAGTGCAGACACTAAATGTTATTTTTCAGCAAATGAAATAAGGATGTTTTAAAGTTATTATGACTATAAAATGAAACGTACAACATACAAATAAAAGAGTATGATTTTCATCTGAGAATGAAACAGACAACACACTTTTGATAAATATGATTTTCATCTGAGAATATAAATTGATAATTCAATCAATAATCTTATTAACACAAACATTTCTTTCTCAATATATCTCAGGAAATAACACTACAAAAAATAAATCATTGTAGGAGAGAAATTCGCCACCCACTATTCGGAAAAACATTGAATATTTGGCATAACAATATTCGCAACCCATTATATCTCAGGACATAACAATATTGGCATCCGCTCAAATCTAATAGTGAATCATCATTTTTATAAATGACAATTTAAATAATGTGTAACACGAAGTTAAATTCACAGGACAGTTTTCGGTAACCTGTTACATTTTAGAAAAAAGGATATAACTATTTTAAAAACTAAGATAACAAATAATTTTACAAAACAAATGAATTAATAAATGTAGTGACTTGTTCGAGGCCGTAATCAAAACCAATACAGATGAAAGGCACGGAGAATCGCTTTTATAAAATCGACGTTCTTGCTCTGCAAATTGGCATTACTTCAATCAGCAAATAAACTTTCAACCAACTAATTCCAGGTAAAGCGGCTTCAGAGATCTTAGTGAATCATCAAACGGGGTGAAAGGTCGACGAAATTATAATATGTAATAAATTCATTAAACACCACAAAATAAACAGAGACTACAATTTCAGGTTTTAAGAATTAAAACAAAAGAAAGTGAAATGAAGTGGGTGGTTAAGACATCCACGGAAGAATCATTGCCACGAAAACATATTCACAATTGTTACAAGTTCTGAATAAAGGGAGGAAATATGAGGGGCAAACAACTTAATAGTGCCAACAAGAATGAAAATACAAAAGCAAAAACATTACATTGATAAAAAATGTAGCGACACTTTGACACCATAATCAAAACCTATTGAGTTGAAAGGCACGGAGAATCACATTTAAATTTGGCCAATCTACAATGTAAGATATTCATCATAGATATAAAATCGACGCTCTTGATATGCAAATTGGCGTCTTTTATCAATTAAAAGTAACAAATAAAATTTATCAATTAAACATACGATTGTGAAAATACAACATAAATAACTGGAAATTTACAGATCAAACATACGATTGAGAACCTAAACAAATGCAAAGGCTCAATTCTTAATTAAACATACTAAATAAGATTATATGGAAGGTCAGAAGTAGCTGGAAAATAATCACATACTTATATCAGAGGGAATCCGTCTGTTTTTTTCATCATACCTACATATCATCACAAAAAAATGGGGAGAAATTTAATAGAAATAAAAGGGAGGCTCAGACATCCAAGGAAGGATAAAGGCAGCACACACTCTCAAGCCTGGCGAAGGCGAAAGCACTTAGACGGCCACTGCGAATGTTTTGAGAAACAAGCCTTCAATTTAGCATCATCGCGTCCCAAAAACAAGTTATGGCAATAAGACATGCAGAAAAACTAACGATCAAGGTATTAATAAAAAATTAATATAAAAAGGGAACAAATTAAAAGGGTAATTATCAAAAGATTTTGGAATAAAAGACCAAAATCAGTTATTTTCGAGAAAAGAGGCCTCAGAGATCTTGGTGGTTAAGAATCATCAAACGGGAATGTAATTCACTCCCATCAAGAGTAGCAAATATTAAATTACATCAACGGCCAATAAAATAAATTACATCAACGCCTATTGAGTTGGAATACATCTGATTTTTTCATCATCCCCCCAATTCAGATTTTTTCATCATCCCTATATAACACATTATACAACCTTAATAAGGGAAATATGAGCACAATACAAGACGTTTATAATACGAACAATTATGAAAATACTAAAGAAAAATAAAAGATTCATTAGAAATGTTGCGATTTGTTCGAGGCCGTAATCAAAACCCATTGAGATGAAAGGCACGGAGAAACGCTTTTATCTTTGGCCAACCTTCAATGCAAGTTATCGTCATTGATATAAAATCTACATTCTTGCTCTGCAAATTGGCGTTACTTGACATAATTAAAAATTACAAAATTCATTAAAACAGAAAAGATCGAAAATAAAAGTAACAAACACAACTTACCAACTATAAATACAATTGAGAACCTACACTAAACCAAAAGAGATAAAGAACTGAAATTTATCGTTTAGATATTTAGAACCTACACTTGCTTATTCACAGGCACAATTTATTTAAACGTACTAATATGATGATATGAGAGGTCAGAAGTAGCTGGAAAATAATCACATACTTATATCAGAGGGAATCCGTCTGATTTTTTCATCATTCCAACATATCATCATAAGAAAAACATTGGGTATACAGATTTCATACAATAAACATAACACATAAAGAAATTTATTAGACAAAAAAGGGCGGCTCAGACATCCAAGGAAGGATAAAGGCAGCATACACTCTCAAGCCTGGCGAAGGCGAAAGCACTTAGACGGCCACTGCGAATGTTTGAGAAACAAGCCTTCAGTTTAGCATCATCGCGTCCAAATAACATGTTATGGAAATAAGACATTCATATAAACTAACAATCGACTAACAATCGACGTATGTATCAAAAATTATTCTAAAAAGGAAACAAATTAGAAAGGCAATTATCAAAAGATTTTCGAATGAAAGTCCAAAATTAGTTATTTTGGAAAAAGGAGGACTCAGAGATCTGATCTTGGTGGTTAAGAATCATCAAACGGGAATGTAATTCACTCCCATCAAGAGTAGCAAATATCAAATCACATCAACGGCCAACAAAATAAATTACAATTAACGTCAACTGAAAATAAATGATGTTTTTCATAATCAGACATTGATAATACAAACAATTATGAAAATACAAAAGAAAAATATTAGATTCAATAGAAATGTTGCGATTTGTTCGAGGCCGTAATCAAAACCAATTGAGATGAAAGGCACGGAGAAACGCTTTTAGCTTTGGCCAACCTTCAATGCAAGTTATCGTCATTGATATAAAATCGACGTTCTTGCTCTGCAAATTGGCGTTACTTGACAGAATTAAACCTTACGAAATTCATTTAAACAGACAAGATCGAAAATAAAAGAAAGGAACACAACTTAACAACTAGACATACAATTGAAAACCTACACTAAACCAAAAGAGATAAATAACTGGAAATTTATAGATTAGATATTGAGAACCTACACTTATGCACAGGCACAAGTCTTATTTCAACGTACTAATATGATGATATGTAAGGTCAGAAGTAGCTGGTAATAATCACATAATTATATCAGAGGGAATCCGTCTGTTTTTTTCATCATTCCCACATATCATCACATATTCATACGAAAAATATTTGGCGACATACTTTTAGACAACAAACATGAAACATGGAGAAATTTAATAGAAATAAAAGGGAGGCTCAGACATCCAAGGAAGGATAAGGGCAGCATACGCTCTCAAGCCTGGCGAAGGCGAAAGCACTTAGTCGGCCACTGCGAATGTTTTGAGAAACAAGCCTTCAGTTTAGCATCACCGCGTCCCAAAAACAAGTTACAGCATCAAGAAGCATATCAACCAACAATCGAATTAAATTAAAAAAATCGAGTTATTTTAAAAAGGGGGCCATTTAGAAAACATCGAATTGTAAGACCAAAATTAGTTAATTTGGAGAAAAGAGGCCTCAGAGATCTTGGTGGAAGAATCATCAAATGGGAGAGTAATTCACTCCCATCAAGAGTAGCAAATATTAGATAACATCAACGGCCAATAAAAACATTACAAATAACAACGCCAATTGAAAATAAATGATGATAAATCTAGGTCAGTAGTAGCTGGTAGTAATCACAGAATTTCAGTGGGAATCCGATTGATTTTTTCATCACCCCTAAATATCATCTGTACAACCTTAAAAATCGGTAAATTAAGAAATGTATCTACCTTGTCACCGAATTTCCTATAAAGAAGAATCCGGAGCTAAAGGTAGAAACATATATATAGGAATAAATATATATGCTATTGGGTTCAGTATGGCCTAACGATAGATCCATTGATCTACCCAAAATAAACCAATGGATTTGCAATATTAGGCTTTAAACACTATAAAATTAATAAGAAACGAAAAGGATTGGGTGGCTCAGACATCCAAGGAAGGATAAAAGCAGCATACGCTCTCAAGCCTGGCGAAGGCGAAAGCACTTAGGCGGCCACTGCGAATGTTTTGAGAAACAAGCCTTTAATTTAGCATCATCGCCACCGAAATACACAATTATAACATCAAAAATTTGATTATCAATTAGCGAAACAAACAGAAAACAAGGAGATCGAAGATGGGAAAGAGTGCAGAGCTTGTGAAGACAATTGATTGAGAAAGAGAAAGAGAAAGCTGTGGTGATGGGGTATTGGTGATAGTCGAGGGCTATTTATGAATTATGAGCACGGGAGGAATGGAGGATAGGCTAATATTAGGGTTCGGAGGATATCGACGGCGGTGAATGGGAAATGTATTTGTATTGGGCCGACAGCCCAGCCCTCCACTCTAGTGGGTTAATGGAATGGAATATTAAGCCCACTGTGGTATATGGAGAAGGCCACGGGGTCTAAATGCCCCATGTTTCCACCCCGGGTTGAGTTCACACACCGATTTTGAGTTCACTCCCATAAAATACCATAATTACCCTCCTCCATTTAACTACTCTCTCACTCACCTTAACCACTCATACACTCCCTTCTCCTTCCTCTATTTAAACTTTTTAAATTTCAACCACTCATACACTCCCTTCTCCTTCCTCTATTTAAACTTTTTAAATTTCAACCCTTATTAAAATTACTATCGTCCGTTCACTCATTGACAATCGGTGTTCGTCCCTTCACCGATGTCTATCAACCCATTCAAACTGAGTTTCTTCATGAAAATCGCTAATTTTTTTTAATAGTGTCGACACTGTCGAGTTTTTAACAAAAACTCAACCAAAGTTTTCTAATTTTTGTAAAAAAACCCATAAAAACAAAAAAATTAATATTTGTGGATTTTTTTTTTTAAAAAAAAAAATCTCAATAAACTAGGAAATCTCAACCCTCGTAACTACCAAATATTTGATCCCTCGTCATTTTAACGGTTTATCGTGCTTTCAAATAGGGTATATCCAAACTTCTAACCCCACTTTAACCAAACTTCTAACCCCACTTTAACCTATAGTTGATTTTGTTCAAACATTTTGCAAAACTAATTCACCCATGGTCATGTATGTTAAATAGTTAACACAATCCATTAGTTGACATGGGATGTTGGTGTTGGACGGCAGCATTGGAAGTGAAATGTGTTGTAGGGATAGCTTAGTAGTAGGTGAACTTTTTGTAGGGAGATTTGTGTATGTAGCCTATATATATTATAGGGCATAGGTACGAGAGTAGATTCAAAGCATGTACGAAATTGATCGGTTTATTCCTATTGTGTTTAATTTGTACTTTTTTTTTTTTTTTGTACTAGTTATGTATTAAATCGATTAATATTTTCACAATCAGGTGTTAGAGGAAATGAACTGCCAATATGCTATGTATATCAAGATCACCTACTATATATTATGATATACTCCCTCCGTCCCGTAGGAACTTGCACCCTTTTACCGGCACACATTTTAAGAAATGTGTAATGATTGTTGTTTTGAGAGGTAGTTTTGTAAACTTTTATAAATAAAATAAAGTAAAAAGTAGATTGAGTGTGGAAAAGTAATGTCATATGAGTAAATATGAGTATATTTTAAGGGTGAGGGTTGTGAAAATATTTCCTTTTATGGAGTGTGCAAATTGGTATGGGACATCCATATATGGAAATTGTGCAAATTCCTGTGAGACGGAGGGAGTACATGTTATGCTAAATTATTAAATCATAGTATGATGTGACAAATATTTTCACTTAGTATGCAATTTAATAAAAAATGGCACAAAGTGTAACAATATTATTTAATAGAAAATTGTGAATTAAAAATTAGTAGTAATTAATAATTAAGAATTCTAAAAATCACATTAAAAAATTTAAAAATCTCAATAAATTTTATAAATTGTGTAAAATAAAATTTCCAAATTCTAAAAAATAAAAATTATAACAATTCAAAAAATTGAAAAAAATATGTAAATCCAATTTTTTAGGAGCTTGAGAAAAATTTTAACGGCGGATGAGACCAAATCAAGTTTGTTTTTAATAAAATATTAATACTTTTTATTTTTTTTGCGCTTTTTCCTGAATTTCTTGGGGATTTTGGTGATGAGGAAGGAGGTGGAAAAGCTGGCGGCGGTGGCGGCGGAGAATAAGTGATGAGGTTTGGAAGGGTTTAGGGTGGTTTTGGAGAAGAGGCGGAGAAGAGCCATGACGGTGGAGACGACGGCAGGCGAGCCTCCGCTGCTGATATAATATAAGGTGGTGTTATTTAAAATTTGAGATTTTTATTAGAATTTTTAAAATATCACCCTAGAAATACCAATAAAATTCAATCTCTTTTTTTTTGAGGATATATAGGAATAACAATTCGCACATGGGTTGTCCCTCATAAATTTCCTATGCTCTAGATCGACTACTCCATTTCAATCATGTAAAATGGTAGAGTGTACCGCTCGTTGGGCCAGTTGATGTGCCCTCTCATTTCTTACTCGTGGTATATGCGTGAATTTGCACACTACAAACTCATGACTCATTCCAATAATTTTTTCTGCAATACCACTTTCTGGTCCTACTCCCTTATGTCCCCCGTTTATCATGTTGATTGCTTGTTTTGAGTCTGTCCGTATCACAATTTTTTCATAGCTCATCGCTTTCACCTTTCGCATTCCTATCTCAATTGCCTTCAATTCAGCACCAAGCGAGCTACGTTGTGGTGGAATTTTTTCAAAGAACCTGAAAAGGTTCACTCCATCCATATTACAAACAATGCCTCCAACTCCAAATCTTCTCTCCTCCAAATTGAATGCACCATCAACTTCTATAACAATGCCTTCTTGTTGTTCCACCGGCTGCTGATACGTTCTCAAATTCACATCCCCTTCCGACGTGGAATGATTGACGTTTGAGTTTGTGTTACAAAAGCATTCCAAATATTGTAAGACTCTATCCCCAACACCGTTATTAATCTGGTTTGTCTTCTTATGAGTGTCATGGATTAACATACATCTTTCTCGCCAAATACCCCAAGCGATCATTATCACCTTCTCCAAATTAAGTGGTGGCAACTCCTCCTTCAAAATTTTCATAACCTGAATGGTTTGTAAATTCTGTCCTTTCTTTAATATCCACCATAGCCCTTGCTTCTTCCAGATTTGTTTTACCCCCGTGCAGTAAAAAAGAGCATGTGTTGTTGTTGGCCAGTAGTGTCCACATAAGCCGCAATGTGGTTGAATTTGAATGTGTCGTTTTGCCAAATTTCCTTCTGTTGCAATAAAATCCCAACACATTTTCCAACCAAAAATTTGTACTTTAGGTGGTAATTGCATTTTCCAAATCGACTTCCACCATTGTTTCTTTGTCTCTTCGTTAGATGTTGTTGCCTCACTTTTTATCCTCCTCTCTTCTTCCATTATTTCCCAATAGCCCGATCTAACAGTGTACCGTCCACTAACCTCATGTTGCCAGAAACGTTTGTCTTCTTCATGTGCATCTCCGACTGGCGTTCTAAGCACCGCCTCTGCCTCGAAAGGGTAGAAGACCTGTCTGACCATATCTTCATTCCATTCTCTCGACTCTGTTAAAAAGCGTGATACATTATTCCCAGCTGCTATCTTTGATGTAATGCACCCCATTTGTAGTCCTTGGACCCAAGCATGCTTATGCAATTTTATCGTATTTCCATTCCCTAAAAGCCATCGGATTCCGCGTTGTAATACCGGTCTACTTGAGCATAGTGATCGCCATGTGAACGAAGAATTACTTTCGATTTCTGCCTCCATAATATCCACATGTTTGAAGTATCGGGCTTTAAAGACTCTCGCTAATAATGTCGATGGATTTTCAATTATTCGCCACACCTGTTTTGCCAAGATAGCTTGGTTAAAATGAACCATTTTCCGAAATCCCATACCCCCTTCCTCTTTCGATCGACATAATGCATTCCAGTTTTGCCAGTGGATCTTATTTCCTCCTTCCTTCATTCCCCACCAGTAATTTGCAATCAAAGAATCCATTTGTGCACATGTCTGTATTGGCAATTTAAAGCAGGTCATAACATAGGTGGGTAATGCTTGCAGCACCGACTTGATAAGCACTTCCCTTCCCCCTTCCGAAAACTCTTTATTCTTCCAGTTATCAATCTTCTGTTTTAGTCGATCAATAAGATATGAGAACTGAGTCTTTTTTGCTCTCAAAGAGAAAGTTGGTAAGCCCAAATACATTTGATGCCCTTGTGTCAATCGCACATTTAAAGTATTTTGGACCTCCATCTTATTCCTTGAACACGTACCCGGACTGAACATGATTGTTGTCTTGTCTAAATTAATCTTTTGTCCCGACGCCCACTCATACTTCTTCAGAATTCGTTGCACTGTGTTTGCATTGTTTTTTGTTGCTTTGAAAAATAGTATGATGTCATCTGCAAACAAAAGATGTGTAATCGTTGGAGCTCCCCTTGCTACCCTTAATCCTTGAAGATTGCCTTTTTCTGTCGCCTTATTAAAACATGTTGAAAGGCCTTGTGCACAGAGCACAAACAAAAAAGGAGATAGCGGATCTCCTTGTCTCAGGCCTCTCGTCGGCTGGACCCTTCCTATTACCTTGTTGTTTACCCTGAATGCATATGTCACTGTCGTTATACATTTAAGAATCAGGGTAATTATCTTCTGAGAAAAGCCCATTTTATGCAGTTGGGCATCGAGGAAACTCCATTCCACTCGATCATACGCTTTGCTCATGTCAAGCTTCATTACTGCGTATCCTGATGAACTGGTGTTGTGCTTCAACCAATGCATACACTCATAACTAATGAGTATGTTATCCGAAATTTGCCTATCTGCAACGAAAGCACTTTGTTTATCATCAATCACCATAGGCATTACCTTTTTCAACCGATTGGCTATTGCTTTAGCTACAATCCTATAGCTGACATTGCTCAAGCTAATAGGCCGATAATCAGTAATTGTTTCTAGTGTTTTGTTTTTTGGGATCAAAGTGATCAGTGTTTCATTCCATTCATCTACCCCCTTTCCTTTATTCAAGATATCAAGGACCGCCTCCGTCATTTGTGGCCTAACGACCGGGCATAATTCCTGATAAAACTTAGCATTAAAACCATCAGGACCTGGAGCTTTATTCGGATGCATATCGAACACCGCTTGCTTTACTTCGTCCCTTGTAAAATCCAAATCCAAGAAGTTATACATATTTCTGGCCACAACCGGCTCCGTAAATCTGGTTATCTTATTAATCTACTCCGCCGTCGGGTTACTAGTTTTGAATAAATTCTCGTAGAAGGAGTTTAGAAGTCGAGTAATTTCTGTCTCCGAAGATATCCACTGGCCTTCATCATTCCTAATTTTCATGATTGCATTTGTACTTCGTCTTTCTGTTGCTCTTCTGTGGAAATATGTGGTGTTTCTATCTCCACTTTTGATCCAGTTGACCCTTGCCCTTTGTTGCCACTTATCCTCTTGCTGAGAAAATAATTTCTCTAATTCAACCTCCAAAACCTTAATTTCATTGTCATCACTTTCCGATTCTTCATTCTCCTCTTTATTCAGTATCAAGTTCGAAACTGTTTTTATGCGTTCATCCACATTTCCTACATTCTTCTTTGCCCACTGCATAAGCTTCTCACTGAGAAACCGTAGCTTAGAAGGCAATGATATGTTTCCCGAATCCAAATTCCAAATTTTATTCACTTCCTCTTTTAAAGACTTCTCTTGAAGCCATGCATTTTCAAAGCGAAACAACATTGGACTAACCTGTTTCCACCGGACTTGTCTCATATTTATTGTGAGGCTTACCACCCTGTGGTCCGACCCGAAAAATTGGTGATTCTGAGTTGAGAAAGAATCAAAGAGTGTTCTCCAATTTGTTGTAGCAATAAATCGGTCAAGTCTTTCTTTAATGTTATGTGGCCTTCTCCTTTTATTTGTCCAAGTGTACTTTGGTCCCTTAAAACCTAAATCATGCAAGTCTAAATCAAGCAAAGTTTGTCTAAAGTTTTCCATATTCCTTCTGACTCGTCCATTAATCACACCTCCCAATTTTTCCTCACAGTATAGGACCTCATTGAAATCCCCACCTACCAACCATTCATGCGATAAATCATGTGTTCTCCTAATCTTACGTAAGAGTTCAAGAGAGTGGTGTCGAAGATTTGCATTCGGATTTCCTTGAAAACCTGTAAATTGCCAAGCCACCCCGTTCCACTGAATATTAACATCAATATGTCCACTTGAGAAGGACTTCAAGTTAACTAAAACATCATCTCTTGCATATAAAATTAAACCTCCACTTCTTCCATGGGCATCAACCGCAAAACAGTAATTAAAATTCAACAAGGTTTTCCAAAGGTGAGCTACCCTAGAATGTAATTTCGATTCCAAAACAAACATCACAGAAGGGTTATTTAGGGCGATAACTCGCCTAATTTTTTGGAGTGTGTTTGGCCCCCTCAAGCCTCTCGCATTCCACGATACAATTCTCATGTGGATTAGCGGAGTCGAGAAACACCAGTCTTCTACATAGAAGTTGAGGCTAAAACCGAGTAGACGCACAAAGTCTTGAAGAGCCGCACAGAGGCATTGGCTATTGTACAGCCACAAAGAAGAGTAATATGTTCCTGAGCGCCGTCGCCACTCCTACGCGTATCGTGTCTCAATAAAAGCTCTTGGTGAGAGGAGCAAAAGCCCTCAATTAATTTAATGATCGGGCACGGATAAAGCCGACGATTTTCTGTTGGAAGATGATGCTCAGCGTATTTGTGGTGATGATTTTGTTTGGTGATAGAGTCGCAACAACTTTTCTCTTTAATTGCCCATGAAACTGTGAGGAACCCAAAAAATTCTACCACATTTGTTTACAAATTCGCGAAAAAACGTACCTACCTCGCGGAGAAATCGCACCTAGAAACGGTGTAATTCGCCCATAGTAGGCTCCTTATACCAATTGTCTCTGCCGATGCAAAGATGGGAAGGAAACAATGGAAGAAAGCTTTGTACAGTGTGCAGAAGTTCAAGAATTCAAGAATTCAAGGATTCACTTAATTTCTACCCAAGAGATTGTGTGTAGAAAAGAGGGAAAAAACCTAAGCGTGAAATCGCACCTCTACTATGTGTAATTCGCACCCACAACATGGGGAATTCCGCCGCGTCGCAGGTCGCGATATCAGTATTGATAGAAAGCCCTCGTTGAGGAGAGCAAAACCCCTCAATTATATTGTGGATCGACCTTCGATTCGGCTTTCAATTTTGCCTAAGAAACTAAAAGTTTCGCGCAAGGTTACAGTGTTTCACGAGGAGAGAGAAATTCACCAAATCAATTCTTTCTCTACCCAATAATCATCATGATACCAACTACTAGTTACAAAGAGCTTCTTCCTCCTTCACAGTACCTAAGAATATACAAAGATTGATTTTGGTTGAAACGCTTACATCTTGCGAGAATCACACCTAATGATGGTGTGAATCGCCCCTACATCTCTCTCTCTATAAATCTTTTCCCGTTCCAATAAAATTCAATAATACTTTTTATTATTCTTATAAGATATTTAGAATTTTTAATTTTTTATATACCCATTTTTAAAAAAGGATATTTTGAAACTTTAAGAGTATTTTTAGAAATTTTAATGTGATTTTATAATTTATTAATTTTTAAATTACACATTTTTTTATTTTTTGAAACGCAGAATTTTTTATTTTGCACATTTTATCATTTTTAATGAAATTTTTAGAAATTTTAATAAGATATTTTAAATTTAATTTTGACACATTTTATAGTTTTTTAATGAGATTTTTAGATTTTTAATGATATTTTAAGATTTTTTAATGAGATTTTAAAAAAATTTAATTTTTAAACTTAAAGGACATAAATTGGACTATTTTGCCGGAATCCCAATTTATTTCTCACACTCCGATGAGTTTGAAAAAAATTCGATCAAAATGATGTATATTAGACAAAAAGGAACGTAAATTGAAAAAATTGAAAATTTAAAGGATATAAACTGAAATAGATATAAGTTATAGGACGTAAAATAAAAAAATTTATTGAATAAAAATGTTGAATTGGTCTAGCACATAGTGCGCGCTCGACAATTTAGAGGTCCCGGACCGTCAATTAGCGATTCAATTTTATTATTCGACAATACGTCATATCGATATCTATTTTATTTAATTGTTCTAATATTAAAACGTTAAGATTTTTGGGGCAACCTTTGTTTTAAAAATAATTAGACCTTTTAATATAATTAAATCTTAAATATTTAAAATTTAAAATTTTAAATAATTAGACCTTTTAATTGTTTTTCTTATTGGATTTTGTTGGTGCTTTGTATATTAGTTTCTATTAATCCGTATTTTGAGTCATGTTTAGCGTAGACGAGAGTTACATGAACATATTTAAATTTATGGTGTGAGTTGTAAGTATACAAATGCGTGTATTATGCTCTTAATTCGTCGAGAGAGGGTTAATCGTATTAGAACCCCATTAGGGAACATTAATTACTTGAATGGTTATTTGAGTAGTTTGTGAAGATTAGAAAGGAGTCTTATTAACGAGTTTGGGAACACATTAGACGTAAGGTTATAGTACCTCAAAGGGAAACAATTTTCATACTAGCATTTGATGCTCTTAACAAATCCAAATTGAAGTGATTCATCGTGGACTCATACACTCCAGTAAGAGCTGTAGTGATTCACTATGGAATTAAACACTCAAGTGATAGTTGTTACGATTTACACTACATTGTGAGTTATACTAATTCATTGTAGTAATCAAAGCAATTAAAGCTTACACTCGAGATTTCAAATATCATGAAAAATTAAACAAATTAGATACAATGTTTGGACTTTATAGAAACATTAAAAGAAGAAAAGAGTGATTTTTAATGCATGACTACTAACTTGATGTTTGTTGATCCTATTGGCAAACATATATTTTAGAGATGTTTTGACATCTAAGATTTTTGTTTTGTGTGAATTTGAACATAATGTGTTGTAGGTGTTAATGTTGTTGAACATTTTGTATTGTGAATTATATGGTGATTCATATAATAGTATGTCGACAAGTGATTGACTCTCTCATACGAGCAATCGCATCTGACATCGAGGCATGTGCAGAGATGAGGTTATTTATAAATAATCGTAATAGAATTTACCACAAATCTATTTAACTTGTTACAAAGCTAAATCAACGAATTTCTGGATGAGAGTGGGAGAAAATTCAAGTTAAGTGTTGAGAATACACATAAACTGTGATTTATACGATGTCAAATAAAATAATGACATACGCTTCCATGCTGGGAAGTTAAAACATTGTGACATATGTTTCATACCACATGTGCTAAGTTGATCATAAGGAAATGAGAAATGTATCCCTTATTTTCTCATTGTATGAGGCCTTGGGGGATAAGAAACCCTTTAATAAGTACCCTGAACACTTTTGACTATATTTTTAAGTTTTCACTCTAGTGTTGCTACTTTAGCATGTTATCAATAACTATAAATTATATTGCAATGCGGTGCATGTTTAGAAAAACAACTATAGTGGGAGTCTGGAGATATTAGTGTTAAAGGTAGGACGTCTTTTATTAACTTGTTCTATTGTGATTCATTGACCGGTCAATCAAATTTGAAACTTGATTATGAATACATAGATTTGATGAAAAGTTGAATATGCACTTATGTTCAATGGATTGATAAAGATATGTAAACTTATGTTAAATTGAAAGAGTTTCGGAGAATAATGAGTATTGAAATCTTCATATAAAATTGGCTAAGTTCGAAAGAGGAAAACACTTTCAAAAAGGTAAAATGCATTTATGGTTCCGAGAGAATGCATTTATGATTTCAAGAGAATTCGTGCTTATTTTTTTTAGAGGACTTAATTTTTTTTGGGAGTTTGATTTTCAATTTTGGTATGTGCCGGTAAGGTGGCAGCTACATTTTAAGAAGTACTCCTGATATTTAAAAAAATGTATAAGATATTTTTTTTATAATTTTACAAATAAAAAAATAATATCTTCAAATTTTATTTAAATTCTTTAATTTGATAAATTTACATAAAATATTCTTAATTTTTAAATTTGACATAAATTATTAGGGCTGATCTTATATTAAATATTTTAAGTATGCATCATAGCCAATTTAGACAAAAGCCCAAAATTTCGACCCATTTAATCAAAAGTCAAAGTCCTAAGCTAATCTCACGGATCATCTCAATTCGGGTCCAAATAATCTGGCGGATCAACTAAAACTAACGGGTCCGGTTATTTTGCGGGTCCTAGGATGTCTAAACATGATAGAACATCAATCTACCCTCCTTTTCATGGAAATAATATTAAGTAAGTGCAATGAATAGTGTGAAAATTGTTTGAAATTTATGTATTTATTTTGTATAATTTTGAGGATTTTATTGCATTATTCACACTAAATTGACTTATTACACTTAAAAATAAAGAGGGGAGTGTTTTTCTAATTTTGTAGGTATATTGAACTTATTTGGAAGGAAAATACATGTCTGGAAATTCATGAAGTCAAGAATGTAATTGCACAATTGGATGCATCTCGAAAAAAAATGAATGGAATGAAAAAAAGAATTAAGTCAATCGAAGGCAAGGAGCTCAATATGTGATCGAAACGAGAAAATGTGAAGTTGCAGTAGAATCCACTCGGGCAGCTAAGTCAACCCTGATTTTAGAACATTTTCTACACTGTCATCTCACTCGATTGACCGATTCAACTCACCCGGTTGACCGAGTAAACCTGTTGTTGAACGAAAATTCGAAAATTTTAAAGGATTTCAAAAGTTTAAGTGCAATTTCGTCTCCAACATTCTTTCAAGCTATAAATAGCTCCACAAATCAGATTATTGCGAGGCTGGACGCGTGGACCTCACTTTTACACACTCAAACCCTAACTCATTTTCATACAAACTGTGACAAAGGGAGAAGCACTTAGTTGAGGTTTCGAGGAGCTTATCTCCTCAAACACCATTAGATATATTTTTTTTAATGCTTTCTTAGTTTAGAATCATTTCAATATTTCATTTTCATGTAAGAATGGAATAACTTCAAGACTCTCAAGATGATATTTTTCTTTTATTTAATCTTCGTTTGGTAAATTTTTCATGTTTATTTCAATTTCTTTTGTTGTTTTAGTCATGGGTGTTTCATTAAACAACATGAGTTAAGTTTTTTATGTTTTGGGTGTTTAAAATCATATGCATATTGAGTGTTGAAATTGATGATATTTATATTATTGCTTTTTTTATTAGATTTTGTTGGAGCTTTGTATATTAGTTTATATTAATCCGTATTTTGAAGCATATTTAGCGTAGACGAGAGTTACATGAAATATTTAAATTTATGGTGTCATACGTCTAATGCCGCATCTTATCAACTTCCCAATGCACGTATGAATAAATGGTTTTACAAAATATATGTTTGTTTTGATAAACCAACCACATTTGCTATCCAACTACTCGTTACAAACTACATGAATGTATCTACCATATATATTTCTACTATTCAACACTAAACTAGATTCCACTAAATATCACCTGCAATTTGAACATCTGAATTAGAATCCATTAATAGATGACCTACATCTTGATCATGTGAGGACTTCTTACCAACATACCAATTTGAATTAGGTCACAAATCAACATTCACAATTTTTTAAAGAAGTAAGCTGGCACAATAATACAAAGTTTCTCAAAACAACATTAGAGTTTAAGCAACAATTACTAATAGTACCCTCATAAAATCTAACCAAGTGCAAAGAACATTAGTTACTCACCATATGATGTACCTATATTAATAAAAATCAATTTGCACCTACCCTTGTATTGCATGACTTCAAATTCCATTTTGAATTTGAATCTTTGTAATTTTTGGCATCTTGCCTTGCTTTTCTTATTGGGAATCTCCCAACCGCTTATGATAATTGTGATTAAATAGCAACAATTGAAAAATCTGAAGAAATTGAGTGAAATTTGAAGATTTTTTCTTGGAGGATCTCTAAGTAGGATTGGAAAAAATTAGTGTGCAAACCGAGCTCTTGTACTAAGAGATGAAAGAAATTCAAATTTTGAATTCGTAGGGACGATGGAAAAGGACACCCATAAGCTACAGATGGGACGTCGGACATGGCAGGTGAGGATGGAAGCAGGGAGACTAGGATATATTATACACATTTCGTACCTATTTCATGTGAAGAGAATCTTAACTTAATTTAACAAGACCAGAAAATTTCACATTACTGGAATGAATTTACAAAATTTATGTCGCAAACAAAATCCAGCCCACAAAATCTTCCAATTCTTTGATCGGGGTTCATCTGCGTGTAATTCCTGTGGAGCCATTTATTGTACAGTCGCTTTGAGTTTCACTTTGAGAGGAGGCTCAGCCTCGCTATTTAGTCTGAGCTCCTTGATGTAAGTCCTCAGACAGCCATTTATTATACGAGGCGCAGCCCCATCACAGAACCTCTTCGCAAGATCAACAACCTTTCACAAACAGACATGTAGCTTAAGTCAAGCATAGGTACTAACAGATGAGGAATCAGCAACAACAAGACTGGATTCCCAAATTACTCAAGCTAAAACATCTTTAATGTTTAAATGACTACAAAGTGTGCATTAAACTGTCGTGAAAAGTTGGAAAGATAAGAGAGGCTACCAACCTCATTAATAACTATTTGATGCCTTGTCCCAAGAACTGCTATTTCTGACATCGCCAAATGAAGAATTGAAAACTCCAGGATTCGACCAGCTGGTTCACTCTGGAGTGGCATCATTTGACAGATAATTAGTTTCTCAATGATCCAATAGATAAGTGTAGTAGAAAAACAAAATAAACAAGTCAGAACTGAAAAAATTTGATAACTAACATCAAAAGCAAAAATAATAGTACCATATATACTTCTAATAGTAAAGACACCACAGAGCTCTTCAACATGCAAGTTAACACCTAGGCCCAGAAAAATAAAATGGACTCTAAAAAGATTTATCAGAGGAGCTTTTTAATTTTTTTTTTGAGAAAAAGCATACTCATCCTAGCATAATCACCAATGCCAATGCTCAAATAAATTGTATTAGCTTCCTAAATTCTGAAACTGAACTAACAATCGAAAAGAGCTAGTAGCCCAATACAAATGACTGACTATTGATATCAAGATAGGAAATTTAGAGCATAAGCACAACACATATCAAGATTGAATTCGTGAGGTAGATCAGGGGGTATCTATAGTCTATACTATCCAGTTGAGGTTGGTTGTCATACCCAGAGAGTAACAAACTGAATGGTACTTAAGTCACTTGTGCATCTCCGAATATTATTAGTTATTCCCTTGAATGCCAAAATTTTCTTCTGTGGCTGAGACTCTGAGTGCAACTTATATAAACAGCCTTTTCTTGAAGCAAATAAAAAAGAGCATACAAAGGGATATATCATAGAGTGGCAAAATCAAACCTTCCAATTTTGCGGTGCAACTTTATCAATTGAAAGCACATTACTGTCCCACTTCTCTGCCACTGCTACCAAAAGTTTTCGGGTAAAACTGCATTTTATAGATAGTCGTATCATCTTAGTTCTGTACACTCTATCACTGACACATGTGCAGCACATCATATAAACTTAATTTACAATAAAGTGGCTCACCGCAATATTAATTTGCTGTAAACCAACTTTGGAGGTGCTGAAAGAACTTCAGCTTCTGAGATGAGAAAGCTACATAGTTAAAACTAGTTCATTGGGGAAAAAAATATCAACCACATATATTGGGAGTTCATGGGCAGTCTATTGGCATACATACATAAAATCATAAATATTAAGCAGTAATAAGATATCACCTACATTAAGAGAGAATATATCCGTAAGTCTAACAATATTGTTTACTTCCTCCTTGAGTGAATGGTTATGAAACAACGAATATTGATCATAAATAGCCACACACTGACCTAAGTCTAGCCCAGCAATTATTGATATAAATTATGAATGTCTCCAAAAAATTATAGCAGCACACATATATAGAATTGTAAAGTTTAAAACTCCACTCCCCCAAAAAATAAAATCTCCTTTTCAAGGAAGTTAGCATATCGGCATCTGAGTAGACGTATTCAGCAGTCTGCAACAAGATTAAATTGAGATAGTAGATTTTATATTTGAAAAACAATGAGATAAAAGCTCTTCTATCTACTCTTCATTAAGTAATTTACTACGTATGTACAGTTCAATTCAACGTTTCATATCAAGAGTTGTATCTATACAAGAATACATAAATGGGGTATCCATTAATTTGATATTGTAGACAGGGCAAATTACCAATATCAGACTCCTTTTGATCATTTTGCAATAACTCATCCGCTTCTTCAGTGGTCTCAGTGGTAACAGGAGGCCCTCCAAAGCTCATGTGATCATATTCCACCAAATACCTCTTATCAAATTCATATCCAATTTCTGAAGAATAAATATATAATGCTAAAAGGTAAGTGTAACAGATGAATGAGAAAAGATTGTGAAGAAATGATAGTAAGTGTAACAACCTCTTCTAGCATTCAGCCTCTTGTCAAAAAGGGAAACTGGGTCAGACCCTTGTAAACAAGCGGAGTACAGAGTCATCCTAAGAGAATAAAAGTTAAGAAAATATTGCAATTTAGGCCAAAATATATAGAATTTTGGACTAATATCAATTTGCAATATGAAATTAACTGATTGCAACCTAAACTCTATTCTTTTAGGTATTTTTCGGCCACACGTGTCTTCCACGCCTACAATCAAGGCTATATTTGCCCATTCACATTCATAATTTTTTAAAAATAAACGTTTATTTTCGTGTTCTCCTCCAAATAGTCGTAAAGGACAATTAAAAAATACAACAAATACTTAACTTGAATCCACAATTAATAACATGTTTATTAAAAATAATACAATTAACAAATGTGAATGGACAAATACAACAAAAACATGTGTTGGAACATACCACAAGAAATCAAATTTACATTGCATTCGATCAAATTTCGTATAATACAGGTTGCAATTAGTCAATCTCATACTTCAACACAGTTAGCAATGAGATAAAAAATATTGCACAGATGGCAAATTGAAAAAAAATACTATAGTGGAGCCCTAAAATAAAAAAAACAGAGCAAGTCATGAGAGAGAGGGAAACTTACAGAGCGAGTTCGCGGGCAGCTCTAGGGCTACAAAATCTGCCACTTTGGTCAATTTTGGGAAGCAAATCCTTGGGATTGGAAGTACCGAGTGAAGAATCGAGTGGCGTTGCAGGAGCATTATCAACGACTCGAGCAATTGTGAGAGGAGAATTCCTCCTGCGACAGCAAAAGAGGAAGCTTTCTCTGTTGCATTTCGGGAAAGAAATAGAAAAAGGGATTGCAGGTGAAGAGGTGAAGCTGAATCGAGATGTGGGAGAGTTGTTGGAGGAGAAAAGGTTAGTGGAGGAAGAGGAGCTCATGACTGCCTCCATAAATCTTCACACTCACAACAACAGAACAGAGTAGTATCTCCACGATTGCTTATCCGTAAAAATGAAAAATAGTATGATAAGACAAACAAACGTACACAGATATTTGACAGCCGCGGCTCCTCTTTTTTTTTTTTCTGTTTTCTTTTAAAACTTTTTTTTAAAAGAAATGTGAAAAAAAATATAATTCCCAAAAAGGTAAATAAAAGCATGGGTGTGGTCACATCTAAAATACAATGACTTTAAATTAAGTGACCTAATCTATTTAATAATTTAAAATTACTTATAATTTCAAAGATACAAATTTATTCTATATAATTAAAAAAAATCAACTCATACTATATTATCTTTTTTTTTTTTTTTGAACAGATATTATCTCTATTTTAATTTCAAGTTATTGCTTGAAGTTGCTACTAGCTGAAGTGACTTGGGTTTTTGCACTAATGTTATTATCAAAGAATTAGTAATTCTACCGTGCGTTGCACGACGGATTGATTATTAATAAATTTTAATTAATTATTTATAGAATACATTCGTGCAATTTAAAATTTTCAATGATTGAATTTTACAGAATTTGAAAAACAATAATACTATGTGAAATCATATCATTGATTTCATTTTATGAATGAAGCTTCAATAATAAAATGGAGTGTAGAATAATTTAAGAGTAAAAAGGTGGGGTCACAATGTATACACAAACAAAAGTATATGTACAAATATACATAATTTTTTTTTTTAATAATTAAAATTTATAGGGGTATACTTAATTACAAATGTTTTTTAATAATTAATTTGTAATTGGACTACGAATAGAATGAAAAAAAAGACTCAAGAAGTGACCAAAAACTAAAATAGCTTGACCTTTGCTTAAAAAAAAAAAAAGAAAACTTGGGGCTACAGCAATTTTGGCGGGAATTGACCAAAAGGCAACTATGCTGTTTTTATATATATAGGTTACAAGTTAAATACCCATCCCTTTTCCCCTCCCCATGACTCGAACCCAGGACCTAAGGCCTAGGTAGTGGTGCTCCAACCACTTGAGCTATCCCACTTTGTCGTTTTTATATATATAGGGCTGAAAATCAAACCAAGCTATTCGATACTCGATTCAAGATCGTTCGGTAAAAGCTCGTTTGAGCTCGATTCAACATAGATATCAAACAAGCTTGAACATATATTTACGTTCGGTATGGTCCAAAGCTCGGCTCGAGCTCGAGCTTGATAAGTAAAAAAAGTTAAATTTAGTGTAAAAATGTCAAGCTACTCGAGCTCGGCTCGTGTTCGGCTCGAATAAAGCTCGTTCGAGCTCGGCTCGTTTAATTATCAAACAAGCTCAAACACTAATTTCAAAGCTCGATAATATTTCAAACAAGCTTGAACTTCATCGCGTTCGGCTCGGCTCGACTCATTTACAGCCCTATATATATATAGATATTTTATTTTGGGCTTTGTATATTTTGAACTTGCTTCACTTTTAACATAGCTTAAGGTGTCATGAATGGACTATACCACCTCTACATCACTGAATTGGCTATCTCTTAGTTTTATGCATTGCACTTAAACTGTAGATGATTCCCAATTACAAAAATCACTCGTAGAGAATATGGAGAATGTTTGGTATCTTGTTATGGAACGTAGACTATAGAAAATAAGCTGAATTATGAAAAAAGAGAAATAAGAAAGAACGACATCAAGAGATAAGTATATTATTGCCCTTTCACCACTACATAGTTTCCCTTTTATGATACACAACATTTGTTAATTTTTCTGCTTAGTTGTGCCTGAAAGTAAATGTCCTAAGTTGGGGCAAAAATAATCCATATAACAAGTATAATATATCCAACTAATGAACTTTATTTGAACATTTGTCAAAAAAAAGGAAGCTTAATCAGAATAAATACAAATTTTTATTCTTTGATCGATCGGTATAAACACCAACAGCTTCGAATTGGATTAGTTTCTCCTCAACAAATAAGCGCTTGGGCTACTAAAATCCTGCCCAATGGAGAGATAGTTGGAGAGGTCACAAAACCCTATACTTTTCATTACAAAACCAATAAACCGGAAAAAGGTGGATTATTTTGTGAAATAATTTTTGGGCCCATCAAAAGTGGAATTTGTGCTTGTGGAAATTATCGAGTATCATTGAACATTAACTTATTTGGATATATATATATATATATATATATATATATATATATATTTTTTTATATATAGAATGGTACTACATTTTTTTAGTGTTACAAAGCTGTCGATTCGACACTGTTGTTCCAAATATGACAAAACTTGGAGAATTAGAAGAGGAATTGGCAAAACTTCAGTCTCAGGAGGAATGGTTTTGGAAGCAGAGGGCTAGAGTGTCTTGGCTTCAAGAAGGGGATCGTAATACAAAATTCTTCCATTTTCGAGCTAATCAAAGAAATATGAAGAACACCATTAGAAAAATTCAAGATAAGAATGGAAATTGGGTGCATTCTAGGCATGACATTGGAGGTGTTCTTATGGATTATTTCAAGAATGTGTTCTCTTCAAGTAGCCCATCAAGTACTGAAATTAGAAGGGCAACACAGTTTATTAAGACTAAGATCACTACTGAGAATTCCAATGCCCTAAATATCTCATTCTAAAAAATGGAGGTGTTAAAGGCATTTAAGGATCTTTCTCCATGGAAGGCCCCGGGCCCGGATGGTTATCCAGCATCTTTTTATCAACAGAATTGGAATACCATTGGTGAGGATATATCGAAGGAAGTTCTGAATATTTTGAATGGAGAAGGAACACTTAATAGCTGGAATCATACAGTTATATCTCTTATCCCAAAAAAGAAAGATCCTGCCTCTCCACAAGACTTCAGGCCTATTAGTTTGTGCAACGTTTTCTATCGCATTCTTGCTCGAACAGTAACTAATAGGCTGAAGGGTGTGCTTAATGATCTGATTGATCTTCATTAGAGTGCATTTGTTCCTGGTAGAAATATTACTGATAATATTTTGGTGGCGTATGAGGGAATGCATTTTTTAAAATCCTCGAAAAGCAATGTTGGATATGCGGCTCTAAAATTGGATATGAGTAAAGCATACGATCGAATTGAATGGTCTTTTCTTATGAAAATCCTCAATGCAATGGATTTCCCTGAAAGGTGGATACAGATCATTTGGAAATGCATTTCAACTGTCTCTTACTCAATCAAGATCAATGGTTCTTTCTCTGAGACATTTGTCCCCTCTAGAGGCTTGAGACAAGGGGACCCTTTGTCACCATACCTATTTGTGTTGTGTGCACAAGCTTTTTCTTCAATATTATCATCTGTGATTGAATCTAAACAGGTCTCGGGCATTAGAGTTGCTCGCAATGCGCCGATCCTTTCCCATTTATTTTTTGCGGATGATAGTATATTGTTTTTCAAAGCTTCTAAAGATGAAACACAAGCTGTGGCGAATTGTATATATGTGTATGAGAAGGCTTCTGGACAGGTGGTTAATAGGGAGAAATCATCTATTACCTTTAGTTCCTCAACTTGCCAAACTAATGTGGATCAAGCTAAATGCATTCTGGGTATTCGATCCTCTCAAGGTCATGATTTTTATTTGGGGCTTCCTACAATTGTTCCAAAAGCTAAAAGGTACAAGTTTGGCTATCTTACAGATAGGGTGCGGGGAAAGGTACTATCATGGAAGCACAAATCCTTTTCAGAAGGAGGTAAAGAGGTCTTAATCAAGGCTGTTCTCCAAGCTACGGTATCTTATGCTATGTCATGTTTTCGAATTCCGGTGGCAGTGTGCACGGATATTGAAAAATTGATGGCAGGTTTTTGGTGGGGTGATGGGGATTCAGGGAAGAAAAAACACTGGAGGAAATGGTCTAAGCTATGCATTCCTAAAAGTGATGGAGGTATTGGTTTTAGGAGTATGGTGCTTTTTAATAAAGCTCTTTTAGCAAAACAATTGTGGAGAATCATAACTAAGCCTGATACACTGCTGGGAAAGGTTTTCAATGCAAAATATATTAAAGGAGCATGTATTTCGGATATGGATATTGGCTCAAATCCTTCTTTTGTTTGGAGATCACTTTGGTGGAGCAAGGAGCTGCTGGATAGGAGAGCTAGATGGAGAGTTGGTTGTGGAAAAGGGATTAGCCTATTCAAGGATAGATGGGTGACTGGTTTGGAGGGAGGGAGAATTTATTCCAGAGTGGTTAGTGCTTCGACTGTGAATAGGTTTTTGTTGGAGGATGGCTCGTGGAATGCACAACTCATTCGACAAGCTTTTTACACATACGAAGCGGATCAGATTCTCAATACTCCCACTTTTGGCATGGATTATACTGATCATCTTTTCTGACCACACACATCTACAGGTACGTACTCTGTTTCTTCTGGATACTCTTTGGCTTTGAATGATGAAATTAGAGAGGATAGACGCTTTGTGGCGGGATCCTCCAATAATCAGATGAGTACGAAGATTTTTAAAGTTATTTGGAAACTTGAGGTGCCGCCGAAAGTGCGGATTTTCTGCTGGAAAATGGCACAAAATATCTTACCATCTGAGGGTAATCTTGTTTTGCATCATGTGCCTATGAAGTCAACTTGCCGATGCTGTGGAGCTTTTTTCGCAGACTCTATCCACTGTATTTTTAATTGTGTCATTGCCAAAAGATCGTGGAAAGATACAGGGCTATGGAATGATATTAGTAAAGCAACGAAAGGCAATGGTTTGGAGTTCATAAGTTGGTGTGTGCAATACTTGGGAATTGAGAAGATGGCTCTGGTTATTATGGTGGCATGGGCTATATGGAAGGAAAGGTGTGTTTACACGCATAGGGAAAGCCAAAGCAATGGAAGTGTGGATAAGAGAATGCTGTTCAATGTGAAGTGGGCAATCTCTTATTTGTCGAATTTTCAGAGCCGTATGAACATTGCCAACACTTTGGGTGATCACATATCAAAGAGAAAGGAATTGTTTGGTCTGATTCCGGAAGGCATTATTCTCTATACAGATGCAGCTTTTAATGAGGAGAAGGGTTTTTTTGCAGTAGGCTATGTGGTCATTGAGTCCAATTCGAAAATCTTATTTGCAGGATCACAGAAAATGAAGCATCTGGGCTCGGTTTGTAGTGCAGAATTAAAGGCAATGGCAACTGGTCTACAAAGATGTATTCGTCATAATATCAAAATCAATGCTGTTCGTACGGACTCCATGGATGCTATCAGTGCTATAGAGAATGGAAATCAGTTAGGAGCCCTGGAATTCAACGCAGCTAAAGAGGTTAAAGATCTCATAGTTAAGCTATTGTTATGGGACTGCCAATGGATTCCGAGAGAACAAAATCAAATTGCGCACGAATTGGCAGTTAAGTCGTTTAACACTTCGTATCCTCAAGATTGGATTGAAGATGAATGTCCTCAATATTACAAGGAAATGCTTGTTAGTCACTCTCAAAGTTGAGAGATTGTATTTGTTGTTCCTTGTTATGTTGTCAAAAAAAAAAAAGCTGTCGATTCAGAAGGCAATTTTTTGTTTTATTTTTTAAGAAATATCCTCAGAAATGAAAGAGTATAATCGAGTCTATTGTGCATAGACGTATTTGTATTAACTTAACCACCAGTTTACATCAAATTTTATTTATTACTGCAACATATTACTAATGCCAATCAACTTGATGCAGTCATGCAGACCACAAGGCTTCCGATCAGATGTACTAATACTTTACAGTGGATTTGATTGCATCTAATATCTGCAAGTAACATAAGCCACAAGGTGTCATTATACACAAGTTGTTCAGTAAATACGGACAGTGAAAACGACTAACCTTGTTTTTAGTTGGCATGTAGAATGGCTCGAATACAAGAGGAAAAGGGGTATCAAGGCCACATACTCTTGCTACTGGAGCTTCTAACTGCCAGAGTATTCAATCATGATTTACTACCCACAGAATAAAATGGAAAACTACATTAGATTATTATCTAACATAACAAAATGAACATCTTGGAACATTTTGCTTTATTATCGAGCACCATAGCTACAAATGTTCAAAGCTTGCCACAAGTGAGAACAGAATCTACCATTATCCAGTAAAAATGAATGTTACGACATTTTTAAGTGTTCCTTTGGATTTCTTCTACCATTTGGCTTTATCATCGAAAAACATTTCACTAAAGTTGGCAGTAGTTAACTACGTTCCATTTTCATTTCTCATTCATCCTTCTCTCACATTCTCCTTTTCCTAAAATGATTAAGGCTGCTTGAGAATTTTAGTTAATTTTCTCCTCTAGAATCATTTGATGTCAGCTAATCAAGTAACATTTTGCAGAAAACTATAAAGTCGGCAGGTGAAAATGAACTATACAACTTTAAGGCAACACTCATCAACCAATGTATATACTTCTACTGCAACTAACATTTTCTAATTGAAACACTGGACTTTCATTTATTCAGGAATAACAATGGTACGGTAAACAAAAGTAATAAGTAGAATGAGCTAATTTCGATGTTCGATGTTAAAGCTTACCCTCAGAAAGCATCGTTCAACTATGGAGGCAGAAATCTCAGCACCAAACCCACCTGTTATTGGAGCTTCATGACTAACCTAAACAAGAGAAGATGACAAAGATGAGTTCAGGGATGAGAAATATCTTCGTCAAACAACTTATGTAGTACATAGAAATGACCCTCACCAGGAGTCTTCCAGTTTTATTAACTGAGGCCTCCACTGTTTCCTTATCCCATGGAATCAGAGTTTTCAGATCTATTAGTTCACAGGAGATTCCATCCTACAAAATTTAATTTTCAAGTGACACATTGATCAAGTATTGCATGATAATTTGAAAATAGATCATATAGTTACAATGAAGGTAACTGAACAATGATTGCACCAATTCTACGATCCAACTGGCATCAAGCAAGTTTCAAAGTAGATGTAGATTCAAGTAAATCATTAATAATTCCCGTCTAAGTTATCAAGTAGGGCTAGGAAAATTATCTTTTTTGTGCATACCTTCTCAGCATCAATACATGCCTGCTCCATGATTGATAGTTGAGCCCCCCATCCAACAAGTGTTATGTCATTACCTTCACGAATCACCTGATATCCAAAGATTTATCAGATGCATAATCATTCATTCATTTGTCATAAAGGACAAAAAATCAGCAGCATACCTCAGCCTCTGATAAAGGCAACATGTAATCTTCATCTGGGACTTCTTCTACTGCAAGCCGGTACAGCCACTGAGACCATTTAAGCATGAACCTTATTAGATTGTGTAACTTAAAAGTATTAAGGGACTGATTACAATTGTGAAAAAACAAATATAAATATACCTTTGGTTCAAAAAACACTACTGGGTTTGGGTCGCGAATGCTTGACAATAGTAATCCTTTAGCTTGTTGAGGACTGCGAGGGATTACCACCTAAAAGAAACCTAATGTGTGAAATGAAGTAGATGCTCGACTCTTGCATACATACATGCACCCAGAAATATATTATATCAAGTTAGCATGGGCTTATTACACTCTGTACTAAGAGATGCAGCATGTTGATAAGAAGTGACATAATGTACAGTTTTGGTGCTTGGGGTTCATTCTTCTGCTATCATATCATATACTTCCCATTATGAATGACACAATAAAGGAAATTGCTTATATTTAATACCTGAATTAATTGAGTTCAATAAAAAAAGTTTCTAGAAGAGGATTAATGGTATAATACTGGCAGTGAAAAGTCTCACAATTTATTTACAAAAGGTTTTGCACACCACCTGAGACCCATATTTAACCACTTTGTTTGGGATTAACTCAACTCGAAGTGATTATTCCAAAAAAAAAAACTCATCTAGAAGTGAAATATACTGTCGGAAGCAAGAATACACATTTACACGAGTCTCAAAAATTGATACCTTTATACCAGGAACATGACAGAAAAAAGCTTCTGGGGATTGTGAATGATAATGGCCTCCGTGACCCACAGCTCCATAAGGTGTTCGGATTGTTAAGCCTGGGAAAATCTAAGCATGTTGGAAAGCACAAAAAAAATAGAATGTGAAAGATATGGTTTACAACTTGATTATTTACCTCCACAGTTAAATTGATTACCACTCCGATATCTAAATTTAGCAGCTTCATTCACAATCTGTAAATAATGAATTGATCAGTATAAATCAAGCAGCAATTTCATGGGAACCAGAGCAGAAAAGGCGGGGGTGCACATACCTGATCAAAAGCTGGAAAAATATAATCTGCAAATTGAATCTCAGCTATTGCTCGATTCCCCTAAAATTTGTGACAGCAAAAGAAGTTCAAGTGTCAAATATGAAAGCAGTAGTCAATTTCTATCTAGGCATTGATAACGACACTACCATAGCTGCAAGACCAATCGCAAATCCAACAATGCCCTGCATAAAAATCCCACTTGATAAATTAGTACTATCTCCTTCATGTATTCTAATGGAAAATGTAAACTAAATGATAGCAGATGGACAAAACAAAGGGTAGATACTAGATAACCTGCTCGCAAAGAGGAGTATTGAAAACTCTACGTTTGCCAAATCGATCAGCCAATCCAGTAGTACAGCGAAAAACACCTCCAAACCCCACATCTTCCCCAAATACATAAGCACTGAACAGCAGAAAGTTAAACATATAGCAAAGGCGATGTGCAAAAAGGTTGTCATTATACAGATACCCTAGCCTAAATCACAAAAAATCAGCGTTGCAATGGCTGAACAGAAATAAAATATCAAATTAAATTGCAGATTGCGGAAGAAATAGGGAATATAAGTAGATGAAATGGGAGGAGAGAAGTTACCGAGGGTCGGTTTCCAATGCAATGTGAAGAGCTTGATTAATGGCAGAAAAGAGATTGATGCTAGTGCTGTCACTTCCATTGCAACTGGTGTTACGAGTGGCAGAAGTTGAGAGTCCCCTCAAACTCAAACTGAGAGAGCTCCTTCCTCCGCCATGAATCAAGCTTCCAATTCTCCTCAAGCTGTTGGAACCCATTTCCAATGTTATCCGAATCAAGACGAAAGTGATGAAATCTACTCCAATGTATATGCTGATGCAATTTAGGCGTTATATATAATTAGGTCCACTAAGCACGAGCTTAACGCCGAGTTTGGCACACACTGTTTAGCTAAAATGTTGTTTTTAGTGAAATAAAGTTTTTTTTTTTTTGAGGATTTAGTGAAATAAAGTTTTTGATGTTAATGTGTTATAGAGACACGGAAATTATTTCAAGACATAAAATTCTGGGGCATTAATTGATTTTGGAAATATAATGGAGTAGTAGTAGTATTTAAATACAAATAAGGTAAAAATGGACATCTACAAGGAAAGGTGACAAGTTTGTCATGTTCGTTTTGATCACTCTTTGTTATTTTATTTTTCAAATAGAATAAAATTGGACGAAATAGAGAGGGAGGGGATAAGGATGGAATTCACAAGTTTTCTCTCTTTTATCATGACTCGGCAGCTATATCATAGAGCTGGGACAAGTCATGCTGAATCATAGAGCTGGGACAATTCTCTTCAATCTTAATTTTAACGAAATAGGTGACTATCAGATTATGGATAATCAATTTTTTTTTTTTTTTTTACTTTATACCTAAAGTTTTACTATAAAATTAGCGACGTCCTATTTTTAAATAACTCAAACAGTCGGGAAGATTGCGGGAAAGAAAAAAATGGTGTCCTTCCCACCGGCCACCAATCACTTTTTCAAAGTTGGGAATTGGGACTTTATTATGGACTTGTGGACCTGAAACAATAGACTTCTTTTATTACCACTATTATTATTATTTCTTAATTAAGGTTAGCACGTTACTTAAAGTTTGTCAACATCATTTAAGAAAAATAAAGTAGTAGTAGCATTCTTGTCACGCACAAGTCATCAAAGTCACGAGATGTCAATCCATTGTACATTTTAGGCATGTTTAATTAAATTTTAATTAAACCCTGTAGCTCCGCCGGATAGCATTTAAAATGAGCCAGCCTGCCTAAAAGAGTTGTGGAGTGTTACTATAGACTTGAGACTTTACAATCTACGTCCCATAGATGTTAAAAGATTTAAAATCTCACTCAATCCACCTACAACTATTATTACTCTATCAAATACAACCCACTTTATACACCCTAAAATAACTCATCCACCAATTGATTTAACATAGAGTATATTAAAATCTCACCCTATCAAAATCTCAAAACAATAATACACTTTTACTATTCATCTAAAATTTCAAATCCCAGAATACTCGTATAGATAAATAGTTTAGATGAGGAATGATTTTAACTTGTGGTTTGTAGCTACACCAGTATTTTGAACAATTTTAACTTGTGTAAATCAATCACATCTTCGTGAGAAGGTTAAAGGATACTTGATGAAACTTTCAATCAATCCATCAACCTGAAAATCAGTCCCCATTTCAACTTACACTTTGAAGGGCTTCTTGGGGCGAGGAGAATCTGATTTCACAGTGGAAATGGCACAATCACAAACGGTTTCACAACGATCATAAGCTTCTTCATTAATCCGAGTGAATTGAAAACATCAGAGAATTTCCTTCTCATCCTTCAAGTATCACTCGACTCAAAATGGGGTTTGGATGGGTAGACAAAGATGAGGGATGATGCAGTAGATGGTTGTAAACCAGCAGATTGTCTCACAGAAGTCACAGTAACCCTAGGAAGCTGAAGGGATCCTAACCCCAGAGGAACAAGCATGTAACTAACAGCATGAACTGACTGCGGCAGGACATGTATCGTATCAGTGTGGGGCCCAGACAAAACAAAACTCTGTGAATCTGATATCGAGCATTTCATCTCCTGCAGCTTCTCTGTCTGATTACGAATTTTAACAGAATATATGAACGGGTTTCCAAGAATGGCATGAGGTGGGCATTCCAAACTCACAACAAGAAGAGGCAGTTCGACATTCACATCAGGGAGCCTGTGTTTCGTAACTTGAGCTAATTGATCCCCCACACTTGAAGAATCCCTTACCCATCTCAGACTAACGGTACCAATCTTCAGCTTACTGGAATTCACATTAGGGTAGACAGCGAAAACCTTCTTAAACTCTTCTCCTGGCACATGAACGACAGGCTGTTTGAACTCCTCGTTCTGAGGTTGTACAGAACATGCACCATTACTCTCTTCTGTCTCGATAGATATGGACAGCAATCTTAGTGGCACCTCCGAACAATTCTTAACACCAATTATAAGCATTGTTAATTCGTTTAAAGCTAGTGATGGCATCTGATCGGGTTCAGAAACTGACTTGATCTTTGATAACAAAAGGGGATCTTGCCTGAATGGAAGCATGTAGCGGTGGCTGATCGTAACAGCAGTTTTGCCTTCGATCTGCAAGCTTTTATGTACGTGAACTTTCTGCGAACTAGGTTCACCGCTCTGAGGAAAGTAACCCAATGAGACATATAGCATGATAGGCTTGGGACGATTCCACTTGATTTTGAGTTTGCAGGACCACTTGTCCCCTACATCAAGAGATGGCACAGATATCAATCCAAATGATGGCTGGATTTTCTGAATTTTATCGGAAAGAGAATCAGACTGATCTTCAGGAACATCGCATGATATGTCAACAAGCTCAACGTGGAGATTGTCAGCTGAGAATGGTTCCTCGTCTCTTGGACTGAGCAGGCCACCACCTCTTGTATCTACCAGATTGATTTTTAATTCACCTGAATATAATGCATGCCCTTTAGAGGCAACCGTCACAGGCAAAATAAAGCTTTCTCCAACCAATGCAGGGCCAGCTGAACCTAAGATTAGATCTACACGTGGGTCCGGTTCTTCAACCTGTATAGCCTTCTGTCCAGAGGATGCCAGACCAGGATCCTTGATGGGAATAGTTTCTAGAAGATTCTCAAATCTCCAAAGTGGCAAATCATTCATCGAAGCAGGACTTTCAGCTCTGCAGCATATTGTAAAGTTTGGTCCTATTCTTGCAATCACATATATGCACTCAAGCTTTCCACTATGATCTGCATAAAACATAATATAATCATATTTTTTACAGCATGAATAATCATTAAATAGTGCAGCATAGAATAAAAACTAACTATAATATCCTTACCTACACCTGGTTTCAACATCAACAAGAGGACCAACATTGTGATGACATGAACCTCATTGTTTGATGTGAAAGACCTGGTATAGGCAAGTTTTTTTTCCTGAAGAATCCCAATACAGATAGCAGGAATTTGGCCACGTGTCTTCAATAAAGGCACCCGGACAATATCTGGGTTTTATGTTAGTCCTTTGTCAAAAAGGCGTAGGGTTTAGATTAAGTATTGAACTGGTTTTTTTATGGCTACACAATCCTCCCTCCCTCAGTAACAAGTAGAGATACTAGAAAGCAGCAGCAATACATAATTACACAACGAACTTACCAGACTTTATCTCGTATGTCAATCGCAGCCATTTGTTCGTAGAGAGAACCAGAGCTGGAGCTGTCTCAACTCTACGACCTGGTTGTACATTGGAAATTGCACCTATCTGTGGCTTCTGACCATTTACAATGGTAAAATTACACTCTGATTGATTAAATTGCACCTCCAGCTGATCAATCTCAACATTTATAGGCAATTGGGATCGAAGTGCTATAGTGATGAGAGCTGGAGCACCTGGCTTAACCATGGGCTGATGGAAAGCAACCAAAGCAAGAAGTACCACACGTAGGGGACTGACAAGATCAATCTCAAGATACAGAGGATATTCACTGTTTACTTTGAGGTGACTATTCTGTTCTTTGCTATTAAGTTCTGATTCCCCCCTAGCAACCTCAAATGCTTCTGTGTTTATCTTCGTTCTCTGGGAAAGAGATGCAGGCCCAGCTGGACCACAATCTTTAGTCAAGAGCTCAAAACCACCAGCTGTTTCTGGCAGTGCAGCCATTTCAAGTGAATATTCTATGAAGTCTTTTGCTGAACTCATACCCTTCGAGCACTCCCGTAAGTATCCCAAAACCTCCCACAATGACAATAGCCAGCCTTCCCGCCGATAAAGACTTGCAACATTGTCAAATATTTGCTTGGCCTTAGTGAAATCACTTAGCGAAAAATATTCTCTGGCCATTAGAAATCCACAATAGGCAGCTGTTCTCTCAGCCTTTGAGTTAGTGTACGCTTCAAAACTTCTTTTTAGGAGAGCAATAATTTCAAAGGAATCCTGGAACCTCTTCCCTTCAGCAAGTGTATAATGTACGTATTCATCATCAGTTAGACTGCATTGAAATTGATTTAAACAAAATGTTCAATAAATTTATATTGTATATTATAGGGTAATCTTAGGTGTGCGCTAGAATAGGAAGGAAAAACTAGATAAGTGGGCAGTAGAACTCACGGTTGCATTATGCAAGCATCCCCATGCTCAAGTAACCTAGAAAACTGACCGACATACACAGAAGCCACCACAGACTCTGCACTCCCATCAATTGGTTCAACAGCTTCGGATATAGATAGTGCAAATTCCAGGCGTGTATTTTTTTCCTTCAGGTAGCTAGCTGCCAGCTGTTTCGAGAGATGTTAAAACAAAATTGGAAGTGAGATCCCATCATTAACTAAGTTTGTTTTTAACTTTCAAAATGGAACGAATAATTACCTGATAATAGTAAGCTGGATGAAATTCCCATTCAGTTGGTTTCTCTGTAGGAACGGAGCCCATACTTGGAACTTGCAAACCAATGGCCGAGCTTGTCTCCAACAGTTGAGCGAATACCAGATATTGTCTGCTTAACCATTCCCAATGAAGGAAAATAACTTCTGGCGTTCCCACAAGTCTCCTATAACTAGCAGTGTGCTGGCGAAACCACGCGATTGCTTCGGCAACTTTTCCAGTATGCAGCAATAATGTTGACATTTTAAAATGCAGTTGTTCAGCTATAGTCTTGATCTCAACTAAACGTTGTATCGGGGGCATTCTTGTTGACGTTCCAACCATCTGTGATTTAAAAATATATTCACATAATGGGAAAAAAAGGTAGAATGACTACATGAAGGGAACACATAACTTTATGTCAGGGAAGTTAACCATGCATCAAAGCATCTATGATAGGCAAATCAAACTTGAGTCTGCAGCTGTGCTTGAATAAGTACCTCTCGCAGTGCGTGATATGCATCCTCATATAGCTTGAGAGCTTCGAGCCAGTCTCTTCTAAATTCTGCATATACAGCAACCTAGCAGTTGATAAGGTTTAGATAGCATAAGAGGGAAGATAAACATGGAGTAAATATAGCAGTTATAGGGCAATAATGGATATTTCAGAACTTTAATATCATTCCTAAAATTCAAACACAGTGACAAAGAGAAACTATAAACTGGCATTGTTTAATGGAACAGCAATAAGCATATAAACATTCATAGAGCTGTTAAGTTTGTGACGACTCATGATTGAACTCAGTAAAACTTCACATTAACTGCTCTAGGGCATGAAGACTCATCATACTGATTTTCTATGAAACAAAGGTGCTACAATGAAAGAAACACCTTACTTTGAAACAGTACCGAACATTTAGCTCTACTGAGGCAAAACTTTTCCTTTCAAGACGCACTTTTACTCTTCGGCTCTCATCTCTATAATATGCATTAGCCAGATCTCCAAATGCAGTCGAAAGCCTGCACTGATGCAGCTCGTTAGGCTTCACAAATTTCAAAAAACTTTTGAGAAAAGAAAACCAGAACTTGGTTTAAACATTTTCCTAAATTTCTGCATTCTGAGGTTTCAAAGAGGACTTGCTCAAAAAAAAAAGAAAACATAAACCTTACTTGGGTGCAAACCAGAAGACAAACTTATGATAGATGATGAAGGTCCAACAAAACACTTCAATAAGAACACAATTAAGGCAACATACCTGCTTAGAGACTGTTGAAGCTCCACCTCAGCATCTGGTACAAAAACGATAAGGTTCTTTGAATCCACTTCTGCACGTTTCCTCAAGGCAGTCATCCGATCTTCACTTGTGTCATCTGCAACAGAATATTACATACAAAAACTAAATTATAATATTTCTAGTGCTCATTCAAATAGAATTAGGGGACACACACAAAAAGATAAGAAAAATGAAAAAAAGGAAAGAAGCAAAGAAGAAGGAACAGAAGCATCTAAAACTTGTGCCTTTATTTTTGTTTTTTTAGTTCATCCAAATAGGACCACATAGTGAACAAGAATCAAGTTTCTAAGACTTTTTTAAGAACATCGTTCTAAACAGAAACAAATAATAAAAAGATAGCTGCTACTACATAGTTGAAATTATCTCACGATATTTTAGAGACAAATATAAAACATTGGGGGAACCGACATAAAAGAGCCATGCGAAGCTTATAGTTATAGCAAGATTTCTAACCCCCCCTCTTCTCTTTTCTACTCACTCTATTTCTTTCTTTCTTTTCTCCTTTTAGCAGTGTGAAATGACATACCTTTGCAAATACCAGCAACATTATAAGGGTGTACGTGTGAAGTAACGTGAAGGGAAAAGGTAGCTTCATAATCCAACATATCCTAAGAATGACTTCAGATCCATATATAACAAGAAAATTCAGTATCCTTCTATACCAAGCACAAGACAAAGCCACTTCAAACATCCAGGCAGACATGATATGAAAAACATCTAAAATGAAAGATCTAAGCAAATAAAATGTAAAATCATATAATTGAAGAGCTAAATTAGAAATTCAAGCACAGGCGAATTTAAAGCATGAACTCAAAAGAAACCACAGAAATAATCATACTGTGCAGGTGATCAATATTCTGAAATTCAAGTACAGATCTGAAGTGCACTAAGAAATACTGAAGCACACTGACCTTTGGGACCTGGAGATACAACAACCACCACCAATTTGATGTTTCTCCCACGAATCGTCGTCCTATCAATGAAATGAATTACAAAGTATAACAATCGTTTATTACAGAAATGGGCTAGTAATTTTTAATATACCATTACAATTATAAGACAAAAAGAGGGCACACACTTGAGATTTTCGACATCGTTGCAGACCTGGAGCCACTGAGCGGGGTCACCGGAGACATCACGGGAGCTATAAAGAGCGGCAACGACGGCGGGGATCCTAGTCCGGTGCTTGGAAAGCCAATCTCGCTTGATAATTCCGGGAACATGCTCCGAACTCTCTCTAGGAGGCTTTTTTGGGGGGATCACAGAGATCTTGGAGAAATCGGGCAATGCGATGGTATTGATAGGGGGCTGCTGTGAGTGGAGGTGCGCCGTGATCAGGCCGTGGACCTCCGGACAACCAACCAGACACGCTAAAGCAACTGGTGGCGTTCGCAGCTCCTCCGGGTACTCTTCCATTGATGATGTTGAATTCAATTGAGTTAACTTGGGATTAGGACTGAAGCTGAAAGAGAACATCGCTGTGCGAAAGAGGAACATATTTGGGCTAATGGGCCGCTCTAATTTTGCTGTTCGAATGATACTTTGGGCCGAATGATTAGTTTCAGTTGGACAAAATTAAGGCCACGGCTAAATTCCCCTTCCTTTCATGAATTCACACCCCAATTTTGAGTTTACCCCCTAAAATTCCACAAATACCCTCCTCACTTTTTCACTCTCTAATCATAAAAAATCTGATGGTCCCTTTCCAGGGTATAAATCAGACGAGTTGGGAGTGTAATAAAATAAATTATCTCTATCAGATGACTTGGTCAGCTAATTCACTAGTAGTCTAGAACTAGTTAGTTTGCTAATTTAGTCAAATATTAGAACAGCGTGCGCAATTGTAGTGTGCCCATTTTAAAAGATTATATTCGTCTAACGGCTTGTAACAAAATATTTTACTTCTCATGCATAAACACATTTTATGGTATCAACTGACTTGATGTCGGTTGATGATGAATTTTCGAATTAGTAAGTCTGATATGTAGTATCAGATGATACAAAACATTTTCTTGTTGAAACTATGCTATGTAAATATGCGTGCTAAAACAGTAAACAACAACATAGATTTATAGTGGTTCGGACCAACTTGTCCTACATCCACTCTCACGAATCATCGTGATATTAAATTCCTTGCTAACTTTAACGTCCCAAGAGAAGACGTATTGCTAACTTTATAGTCCCAAGATAAGACTTTTGATCAAGATACACTCGCCTTGGTGTATACGGATCCACTTGTTATTGGGAGAACAAGTACTCTTACAATGGTGACTTTGATGTTCCTAGTGTGAGAAACTCGCCCTGGCTTCTAAGGGTTTAGGATAGAAGGAGGATTCGAGTATCGATTACGTATGGGAATTTCCCTTACAATCTAATTTAGCCTTGAGCTAGGATTGAGAAATTCTCTTCTAAACTTTGGATATGTATGTTACAATATTGGGTAAGGGTATGAATGGCATTGGATGCTTGCTGGATTTCTTTTATGAAGGTGTTCTTGAGCTCTGCTGATTGATGAACACTTATCCACTTTGCTCGGCCTTGGCATCCCCCCCCCCACACTGTGAGATATGAAATGAACTCATATTTATAGATGGAATTATGAATGTTACCGTTGGAAAGCAACAATCAAATTCCACTATTTCGGGAATCACAATCTCTAGGTAGATGCTATTTATTATTACCGCTGTCAAGTAATAATCAATGCATCATAGACTTTCTTGAGCTTTGTGTCTTGTCAAAATCTTGATGTTTGTTGTCGTCTTTCTATTGGCCCACGTCAGCTCTGATTTGACTCTTCAATGTTTGATAACAAATGACCTTCGACTCAGCTTATTCTGAGATCACCTCCTCTGATCTTAACACTTGGCTTCTGATGATTGTTTCCCCAGTTGTATAGACCTCGTCTAGTTAGTCAGACATACTTAATCTCAACTGTGTTTGATCTACTCAGCTGATAGTGATACTCAGCTGATAAGTCCTCAGTTGATCATACTTAGCTCATAACCTCTTCTGATTTTGGTCTTCTTCTTTTTTCTTCTCTTCTTGAGCATTGGCATGTCTCTCCACTACATCAACTGAATTTTCCCCCAACTGATGTTGACCAAAACCTATCTATTACAAGATGAATAATGAAGTTGTCTATACAATACAACTTATTCTATTACAAGTAAATTTGGTTTATCAAATCAAAATCTACTTTGACTTTACCCTTCCTTCACCCCATAAAAACCTATTTTGACTTCACCCTAATTTGAAAATAAAACCCACCCATCCACCGCGTATAATTGTTTATAATTTAACTGTTTAGTTTTTTTTTTTTTTACTTCAGTTTTAAGCTTGAATGTTGTTTAATACTCCTAATTGTTTTTTGACATAATTTTGGTCGAATATCGTTGAAAAAAATGAGTTTTTTGAACAAAACAGAAAGGTTTGAACCATGTCGAAATTCATTGGTTGGCCGAGTAAATCACATAAACTAAGAACTTTTTGTCGAGTTTTGTGAAGAAACTTGATCAAAGTTTTTTAGCTATGTGAAAAAATCAAATTTCGGTATTGTTTGAAAAAAAATCCGAGAAAATACACATTCCGTGAAACATTTTTTTTTTTAGAATTCTCAAAAAACTCAGAAACTATAACCAAGAATTTTGAAAAAAAAAATATAACTATGCTTTAAAAAAATATAAAGAAAATTTACATATATGTACCAAACATTCCGTTTTTCAACCATTATAATTAAATTCATTTAAGTTGTTTTCAAGGTTTCAATTTTTTTTTTTATAGTTTAGACGATATTTTGGAGTTTTGGGAGGAAGAAATAATATAGAAAGCTAGCGAACTCAGCACCAGAGTAACATTGTCTTTTTAACTAATACTTCAAAAAATAAATTGAGGTGGGGTAAAAACATAAAAATGAGGGGCATTTAACCGTGGCCCAAAATTAAGTACTCCTACAAAATTCAACACCCACTAAAGTGACTCTTTAGGGTCGAACATACTAAATTCTCTAGTAGAGGTTGCGTACATCGCTACAAAAAAAATCTTTTGACAATCTTCTTCTACTAAATGAAGTAGAGATGTCTTTCGAAACTTCTTGTTCCACCCTAACCTCTCATAGAAAAATAGACATTTTATCTTTTCAACTCAGACGCCATCATCTCAAAAAACACTATAAAAATAAATTCAAAAGGGGATAAAATCGCAAATAATATACAATAAAAATCTCACAATTCTAAAGTCCGCGATAAGTATGTAATATGATTTCTCTCTCCCCAAATAATTTCACAAAAGACAGTGAAAAATAGACGGTTTCTCTAGCATATTAGCTAACTTGATTATTTCTACAAAATATAAATTTTCTCATTAGATTAAGAGCTCACTTGACTAAGCTTATTTTAAACATAGGATAAGCCTCAACTTGATTATTTTTAAGGTTATTCACACCTTCATTTTTAGTAGATGCACACACCAAATTAATTCATCTACCTATATTTTCGATATTAGTGGGTACACCCACCCTTAACTATCAATATTACCCATCTTCAATCTACATTTCCTCCTTCCCTCAAATCAGTTCAAGAAATAAGAATACACCCACCTTATCCTTAAAATTTATCGCAGTCTCGAGAGAGAAAGGATAGTCATAGAATACGATGATAATCGCACCACCAAAGACTAGGATTTACATATATTATGTTGATGATTAGGGTTTAAATGTATTGTTGAAAATAATTAGTACATTAGTTGGGTTGTTTAGCGTGAAAACATTCTTAATTGATAATATTATCACACAAAAAGTGTTTTTTTGGACGAAAACAGAGCATCACGATTTGATATTGTTATTTTGAAAATGCACACAAATTTTGACCACTTTGTCATAAACACCTAGGAGTATATATCCCACTTATTTTGTTACCGACAGTTAGTAGAGTAAATAGTAAAAAGAAGTAGTTAGTAGAGTAATTAGTGAAAGGAAGAAAAGCATGAAAGATAATTATTGTGTAAGATCATGTTTATCCATGTCCGACCACCAACGTGTCATCAAATATAAAATTTATTTCTCACTTCTCCACCTACACATTTTACACCACAACCCAAACTCATCTTTTTTCACATTTTATCCATAACCACCACAAACACAACCAACATTTAATAATTTTTTTTATAATAGTAATAATTATATCTATTATTAATTTTTATAATATTTACACAATATTTAAAAAATATATACAATTATTTAATATTAAAAAATTCATAACTATAATAAAAAATTACCATACACTTAAAAAAATATTACAACATTCAATAATAAAATTAAAATTACAAAAATTGAAATACAACTGAAAATAAATAAATTGAACTACAAATAAATGCTTAATTACAACAAAGCAAAAGATGCAAATTACATATTTAATTATCAGTGCCGAATGACCGAATTTTTGTCATATATGCTCAATCAAGTTGTTCTGAAGAGCGGCATGGACTTTTCTATTACGAAGTTGTTCCCTACTAGTCATATATGAGGATAAACTTGTAATGCGTTCAATAGAGTACTGAAATGACTGATCATCATTTACGGGGCAAATCCACTAAAAATTCAGTGGGATCATAATAATTTTGATATGTGTCTTGTTCATCCTCCACTATCATATTGTGCATGATGATACAAGTCATCATTATTTTTCTCATCAAAATTTTATTTCATACAAGACATGGGCGTTTAAAAATTGTGAAACGAGCTTGTAGAATTCCAAATGCTCGCTCAACATCTTTTCGTACAGTCTCTTGGTGTTGAGCGAACAATTTGTGTTTTTGATTTACTGTATAATTAACACAATTAGAAGAGAAAAAAATTAGGAGAAGAGAAAAGGGAGTGTATGAAATTGTGATCCAAAACATATCAAAATTGGTCTCGAATTTAATTTTATGAATTTTGGTATTTTTTTTTTAAGTAGATAAGTGAAAATAGAAAATTATCTAAATAAAATATAATCAACGAGTAAAATCTGGACATGTGGCATACTTTGATTTTTTGGGATAAAAATACTCCACCCAAACATTGAGTTATTCTCGGTTGTCAGTCCACCGTGATTATTGGTTAATATCCAAAAATTTTTTTTTGTCTTATATGTATAATTAGTTTGTGAGAATACCGATAAATATACACTAAGAAATATAAGAGAAATTTGAAAAGAAAAAAAGAATGATGCAAGTGTATAAAAATAAGTGTGCATGTGTGTATTATATAGGTTAATTGAGACATCCTTTTCAACCCTAGCTAGCTAGCTAGAAGCTGAAAAAATAAATTTCCCCATGTTTTGACTCCTTCATGTCAAGATTTTATTTGTATCAATTTTAATAGGCAGGCCTATTTTCCATTAGATTAGTATATACATGCATCATCTATATACATGCATCAATGACTTGTGTCGCCAAACAGTACTTAATTGACACCTTCACACCAACATTACCATATTGAAAATTTGATCTTTTCCTGTTGAAATAGGAATATATATATAACAAATCTTTACAATCCTTTTATTCACTTATTTTCTCCCCTCATTAAAAGTACCTATCATTTTAAATCTCTACCATTCATCTTCTCTACCTTCATGATTTGACGTTTATTATTACTATGATTATTACATTCTTTAGTTTTCATTTCACTTTCATCTTTAATTATTTCTTCCGTCTTTCTCCTATCTTTTTGTTATCGTCACCAACATTTTATATAAAATTGTGAATATTGTGAGGGTGTAGTTTATATATATTTTTTAATGGTGTAAAAATTATTAATGAAGTATTTTATAATATTATTCTATATAAAACATATAATTATATATATTTTTAAAAGTATGTCTTATCTTATTCTTCCTTTTTTATATTAATCAAGACCAACAAAGATGGTGAATTTAAATTTTAAAGAACATATATGCAAGCCCCTCAAAAAAAAAGAAAAAAAAGGGATATATATGCAGGCCTTAGTCGTAATATTTTCAAACAAGGGCCACACCACATATTGCCTCCCCATGAATTTCTACAAATGTATGTCCATAGTATACAATCTTAATTATGACAAAACTGATCATATACAGCATGCATATTTGATCACTTTCCACTACACCACCATTCCTACAATTGTAGTTGTCCTTTAAAGTCAATGACTACTTTGTATATATTCACACTTGTTTAATTTGAATCATAAAAAAAATCAATGGACATACATATGTCATTCAAACTAAAACTAACATATTAAATTGATTCTTTTCAAAAAAAACATATTAAATTGACTTCTAGAAGTGCTAACATGATGGCACACAAGTTTGTTAGAGCAGTTAGATTCTATCCAACTCCTTCCAGTTGGGTCGAGCCTCCTTCGTATTGAGTTGTGCTCTTGTTGAATAAAAGCAATAAGTTCTTTGCTAAAAATTAAAATATATATATATAAAATGAATGTGGTGTGTTATTGAAAAGTAATTAATATATATGTATATTGATTAATACAAAGTTTTTATTGCAAATTGTCATTTTCATCTCATTACGCGTTAACCATAAAAAATGATCAGGTGGGTCATGTACAAAATCTCAACTTCAGAATTTATAAAAGGTCATGTCTATGATTTATATAAAAAATTTAAGGTAATCTATATATACCTTACCTAATTTATTTCAGTTAAATACTTACATTTGCAATTAAAATATGAGCAAAGTGAAAATTAAAAAGAGTATCTAAAAATCTGTTTAGATCAAGTAAATATGTTTAAGAGAAATAATAATTGAATGTATTTATTTATTTTTTGAAGAACTATAATTTTTTTTTTGAGGGGGGGGGAGGTTTTTTTACAAGATTATCAAATAAAACTACAAATTACGAACTAAGATCTTGATCTTCAAATCAATGCGGATATCGCCGTCCACTTCAATCGTGAGAAGAGGAAAAACGAGTTTCCCTTTGTCTTACCAGATGTCCAGGTCTCCAATCTTTAAACGAGACAACCCCACACTAAGGGATCTTCAAATCAATGCGGATATCGCCGTCCACTTCAATCGTGAGAAGAGGAAAGACGAGTTTCCCTTTGTCATACCAGATGTCCAGGTCTCCAATCTTTAAACGAGACAACCCCACACTAAGGGATCTTCAAATCAATGCGGATATCGCCGTCCACTTCAATCGTGAGAAGAGGAAAGACGAGTTTCCCTTTGCCTTACCAGATGTCCAGGTCTCCAATCTTTAAACTAGACAACCCCACACTAAGGTGTTTTATGTTAAAAATATGAAACAAAAAAAATAGGCAAAGTTCCACCAAGTACCAAGTACCCGATCCCAAGGACTCTCGAGTCAATCTCAAGGAGTCCAGCAACCAAAAAAGAAACCCACAAAAAACTACACCAGATCTCCAGATCTACACTCAAAATCTGCAGATCTGAGTTCCCAACCGCAAAAAGAAACCCATAGGAGAACTACAACTCAAATCTGCAGATCTACAACTCAGATCTAGCAGATCTACACATTAGATATAACGAAAACTAAAATACCAGAAGAGATTGGAGAGAAGCAGAAAGCCCACCGGACGAAAAGACAACAAAGACAGCAAATGAATCAAAGACGATAACGGCAACGTGAACGACGACGGATCGACAGCGGAGACCGATGGAAAAAGGGAGGAGCAACTCTATAGAGAGAGAAGCTCTCCTTTTGAAGAACTATAATTGAAAGTTAAAATTGTACGAATGTGCACCTTACCAACACGGCCTGGCAAAGCTTGTGGTTAGTCTCGTGGGTTTATTTGCCCGGGTAAATTCTTGTATGTACAAATTGAACATCATGCAGCTGGTGTAATTTTTAATACTCCCTCCGTCTCGGGAAAAACTCCCCACTAACTTCGAACAGGAAGGTTAAAAAATACTATTCCCTCCGTTCCAGAGGAATTTGTACTTCTGGGATGACACACATTTTAATAAATGTGTAAGAAAAAGTGTAATGAATGATGTTTTGAGGGGTAGTTTTGTAAACTTTTATAAATAAAGTAAAGTAAAATGTAGGTTGAGTGTGAAAAAGTAATGGCATATGGGTAAATATGTGTATATTTTGAGGGTAAGAATTATGACAATATTTCCTTTTATGGAGTGTGCAAATTGGTATGAGACATTCATATATGGAAAGTGTACAAATTCCTATGGGACAGAGGGAGTAACATAATAAGTAAATGTATTAGAGGTGATGTAATTGAGAGAGAGAAGAATATAATTAAATATGAGAGATATTAGTTATAAAAAAAAAAAGTGTAGCTTTCACTGGAACGAACGAAAAAGGAAAGTTGAGTAACTTTCACTGGGACGGAAGAAGTACTACATTACATCACTTATCAACTGATATCACTGTCATTATAAATTAATATTACAACATTTTTAACACACGTTTGACGCACTTATTCGTGCACGTAAAATGTTGTAGTAATATTAAGGTTATGTTTACTTTTAGTTTTAAAATTCAGGTTTTGGATTTCAAGATTGTAAACCCGTTTTACTTCGGGATTTAAAAACCGATTTTCAAAATTCACTTAAAACCACCCTATTAAACATATTGATTTGACATAAAGTGAGGAAATTTTATTTTTAGTCCTATAAGTTTGAAACATTCAAAAAATAAATCTTTTAAGTTTCAACTTTACAAAATACGTCATTTACCTTTCAATTTTAATTTTTTTTTACATCAATTTTAATCCTTTATGTTTTAATCATTTACAAAATGCCACATATCACTCTCTTCAATTTTAATTCTTTATGTTTTAATCATTTACAATATACCACATCACTAAAAATAAAATTTCCTCACATAAAATTATATCTATATAATATCATTTCAATCATTATATTCTTTTTCAACAATAATATAATAATACTATAATAATACAATAATATATTAACACATTCAATCATTACACAATCAACTAAGGGAAATTCTTAAATGCACCATGTGCATGTGCACCCTATTTTTACCCTACCCGTATTCCATCCGCCTCCGACCCGAAAAGTTCAAATCTCTACAATTTCAGCAACAATCGAAAATTGAAGAGAAAAACGGGAAGATGAGAGTTCGAAAACAAGGTGACAATGGCGGCACCCATCTCTCCGGCGATCTGGTTCGACGTGTTATACCTCATCTCTCCGGCGACATTCCTCCCATGAACAAAAGACGAACGGTGAGGGCTACGGCGTCTTTCACGGCCCACCGCGACCTCCATCTTCATCGTCGTTTACCGATCTGTTTCAGTGAGTTACAAATCTGAGCCTTTGCCGGCGGTAGCTTCGGCGCGTGAGACCTCTGCCGCCCTCGCCGGAGATGTTGCACTACTTGCATTCGAAGATGCCTGCAATTGCCCCGTTGGTGAGCTGCTAGCTATATCACAGCGCCACCATTCAAAGCCATGAAAAAAGGTTAGTACGATGATAGGTTAAAAATAAGAAGCACAATAAATTATTCTTTCTAGGTTGAAACTATGACTGAAGCTGAACCGCTCTCCATTCTTTTTTTTTCTACATCTGTAATCGCAATTTAACTGAAAATTTCGTCGGAGAAGACGATGGATTTCGTCGGAGGAGACGATGGATATCGCCGCGGTAGAGTGTTTTCCGGCTAGAGCGAGGGAGAGTATGGAGATGACAATGGATTTTGCCGGAGTCTCTACTTTCATCTCTCTCTCTCTGTGTTTCACTACAAAGTTTGGGGGGAGCAGGCAGGCAGCAGATTAATGAAGATGGGAGATATAAACAAGTACGCAGGTGGAAGTAATTTGATTTCCGACTTCAAACCCCACTTCTCTATCTTCAGAACCAAAGCCCCAGTTGCCATTGCCTTCCTCTTCACATTCCTTGCCTTCACCACTTTTCAATATTAGGATGATGTATGTATTGTGTAATTTTGTTAGTTTTGATTTATTATTGAAAAGTGGAAAATTTATTATTGAAAAGTGGTGGATATTTTAACTGAAAAGTGGAAAAGTTATTATTGAAAAGTGGTGGATATTTTAACTGAAAAGTGTAATTTTTATTATTGAAAAGTGGTGGATATTTTAACTGAAAAGTGTAATTTTTATTATTGAAAAGTGGTGGATATTTTAACTGAAAAGTGGAAAAGTTATTATTGAAAAGTGGTGGATATTTTAACTGAAAAGTGTAATTTTTATTATTGAAAAGTGGTGGATATTTTAACTGAAAAGTGTAATTTTTATTATTGAAAAGTGGTGGATTTTTTAACTGAAAAGTGTAATTTTTATTATTGAAAAGTGGTGGATATTTTAACTGAAAAGTGTAATTTTTATTATTGAAAAGTGGTGGATGTTTTGAACCTGTGACCTTATATCCGTTTCCAAGTATCGTAACTGCCAGTCCAGCGGTTACTTTGTTGTTGAAAATTCGTGTTTTTGTGTCTTATAGTTGGTCACTGGTCGCATAGGGTGCACGTGCACCCTATGCACAGGAGACCAACTCATCAACTAATCATTATAATCTCATCAAACAATAATATAATAATACAAACTCATTCAATTTTACAACTTGATTTTACATAAAGTTAAATCCTCCACTATTTCAAAATCCAAAAAAACACTCATATTATTATTTATTAGAATTTCAAAAACCCAAATTTTAAAACCACCCAAAACCCAAAGTAAACATAGTCTAACTGAATTATAAACATAGTGATATCACTTGTGGGTTTATTCACCTTGCTGTAAATTCTTGTATACATAAGTCGGACCGTAGACAACTGATGTAATTTTTAATGTCACAACACTTTCAACTGATACAACTACGTTTATAAATTAATATCACAGTATATTTTCATAAAAAACAATTTGTTTGTTCATGTAAATGTTGTGGTGTTAGCTTATAGATGTAGTTGATAAATGACGTGACATTAAAAATTGAACTTATTTTACAAATATAATTTGTGTTTGGCAAAAACTTGTGTGAGACCGTCTCACGGATCTTTTTCTGTGAGACAGATCTCTTTTAACCCATATTTCAAAATTTTGGGTAGGATAACCCATATTTTTTTTCAGATTTTGGTTTGTAAAAAAAGTGATAATGTTTAAGTAAAAAGTTATAATATTTGTAACAAAAGTGACTGTCACTTTTTACTTAAACACTATCACATTTTGCTAAAACATTATCACTTTTATATATGAGGGTCATCTCAAGGATCTTATTTTGTGAGATGGTCTTACCCAAGACTAGTCATTTATGTTTATTTATTATACTGTACTTGTGTGAGGAACTCGATGAAATTGTGTGAGGCGTAGATTAGGTAAGACATATGATATTTAATTAAGTTTAGTTATAAAAAAAATGTTTTTTGTTTTTTAAATTTATGAGAGAGATTTTATTTTAAAACATATTGAAATCTTAAGATAAAATAACACAATGCATGATTTTAAATGCTAACTGACAATTAACAGTAATAATTTGGTCATAAAAATGAAGGAACAGTTTGTAAGAGAGTTAATTAATTTGGAAACACGTTACTTCCCGTTTTAAACAAGATCAAATGAATGCAGTCGTACCATATTAAATTTTGATGTAACTTGTAAGTTTGTATTATAATGACTCATCACCATCATCATTTACATTTTCATAATGCTTTCTTAAGTCTTTAACTATAATCATAGCAAAAAAAAAAAAAGCACTCCTATACTTCTTTTTTTTTTTTAAAAAAGTAGTAGGAGGAAAAGTTTTTCTATTTTTTTTAACATTTTTGTCTTTAACTATAATCATAGCAAACAAAAAAATAAAATTGCACTCCTATACTTCCTTTTTTTTTAAAAAGTAGTTGAGGAAAAGTTTTTCTATTCTTTTTTTAACATTTTTTTTTTCATTTTTGCTTTCAAATTGAATTATGTCTTGTTAATTTTCATCCCTTTAATTATGTATATAGCAATTAAGTAAACAAAGGAACAAATGGAGCACTAGAGTTTACATAGTTGGGGCCTTCTAAGGACAGTTCAGTGTCGCCTGGACTATCAATAGTCCAGTAATCTGAGCCATCAGATCTAAAATCTAATGGCTTATATTTGATGACCTGCTACCTGTTGCCTTTGGCGTCGCAGAATCCATCGCTTTGCATTGCACTTATTATCGTTTTTTGTCGCCTTATCACACTTTTAAATTAAATTTAATAATTTTAAATATATAATTATAAAATTACAAATTTATCCTCATTATTAATAAAAAAATTAATTGATAATATATAATCTTTATTTTAATGTCAAATTCTCCCGTACACACCTAATTTAAATTTAAATTTCAATCTTATAATTGACTACACCCCCAATTTTGTTAACTTTACCCTCATAAATTATATAAACATTTGACCACAGTTATTTACACCTTCACTTTTGTTGACTTCACCCCCACAAATTATATAAACAATTGATCACAGTTATTTACACCCTCACTTTTGTTGATTTCACCGCCTAAATTATTATTTAAAAAAAATTATACCTAAAATTACTATAGTACCCTTCTATTAATTTATATATACTGTATAAACAATTGACCACGGTTATTTACACCCCCACTTTGGTTGACTTCACCCCCAATAATTATTATTTTAAAAAAATTACATTTAAAATTACTATAATGTCCTTCTATTAATTTACATAAAATATAATACAATCAATCATAATTTATATATAAACAATTGACCACGATTATTTACACCTCGCTTTTATTGACTTCACTCCCCGCCCCCAAATTATTTTTTAAAAACAATTACACTTAAAATTAATATAATGCCCTTCTATTAATCTAAATAAAATATAATACAATCAATCATAATTTATACAGACAAATTTTTATATACACTCTATTGTTTATAAGGATTTACGTATTTTTTCATTTGAATCTAAGTAAATATTTTTCAATTCACTTTTAACTCTAGATGCTGCAACATATAATTGTCTATGCATTAACATGTTTCAGAAGGTACACATTACCCACCTACCATGAAAAGATATTTTCCTTTAACTTTTATTTATCGTCATTGTAAAAGACAATAGAATAAGAAATTATCTTATTCGAAACTTTATGGGAGTCGTGTCATCGAAACACTCAATATAATTTTCAGAATAAAAACTTTACTACCAATATTCTTTCCAAAATTAAAAAAACATTCTTTCCAAAATAAAAATGTGTCCTCAATAATGTGATTTTCAAGTCTTGTAACAATCAATCTAGTTTCATTGTACAAATCGGACTTTAGGTCAATGTTCTTAAACAATATTATATGAACACATATTTTTTAGAACTAATCGATGGTCTGAGCATGGCGTTTTTCTATAATATTATTTTGTATTAAAATTTAAAAAAATACACATGAAAAAATGGAAAATAAAGGCAGGAAAATAAAAAAAAAGTAAAAGGAAAAAAACGAAAAAAAATTAAAAGTTTGGAATAAAAACTGAAAATGGGAGAAAACGAGGAAGGGGAAGAAAAATTAAAAAGAAAAAAAAATCAAGATTTGTGGCTAATTTCGATAGTTTTTTCTTTTAAATTATGCTTTACGATTTTTTTTCTAGAAATATGGGTGACTTGATGGTGAATCGACGGTAATTCGATAATGACTCGACTACAAATTGTAAATATACAAATTAAGGTTGATTTTATTATATTTTTTTGTAAATTAATAAAAGGATAATATAGTCTTTTAAATGTAATTATTTTTTAAAAAATATTTTGGGGTGAACTCATAAAATGAGGGTTGCAGATAAACGTGGTAACAAAATAATTTATGGGTGAACTCATAAAATGAGCGGGTGCACATAACCGTGATAAAAAAATGATTTGGGAGTGAACTCATAAAATGAGCGGGTGCAGATAACCGTAGTAAAAAAATGATTTTTGGGTGAACTCATTAAATGAGTGGGTATAGATAAAATATAAATAAAAAATTAAAATTGGTTTGATTACAAGTTAAATACCCATCCCTTTTTTTCCCCTCCCCATGACTCGAACCCAGGACCTAAGGCCTAGGTAGTGGTGCTCTAACCACTTGAGCTATCCCACTTTGTCAAAAAATTAAAATTGGTGGGTACCGGTATCTTGCATGTACCCAACTATCACCCTACAAATTAGTGTTGATTTTATTATATTTTGTATAAATTAATAAAAGGATAATATAGTCTTTAAAATGTAATTATTTGAAGAAAAAAAAATTGGGGTGAACTTATAAAATGAGCAGGTACAATTAACTATGGTAAAAAAATAATTTTAGGGTGAATTTATAAAATGAGCGATTGTAGATAATTATGGTTAAAAAATGATTTTGGGTGAACTAATAAAATGAGCGGGTAGCGACACAAAGCGATACAATTTGACATCCGAACTATTAATAGTCCAGGCGACTCAAAGACTATCCTAAGAAAATCCCTACCTGGTTATAAGTAAGTAAACATATCTTTTTATTCAATAAAATGACTTTATCAAATCTAGCCACTTGTAATTCACATAGTCAAGATTCTTCTTATTTTCTCGGATGACAGAAGTACAAAAAGAACTCTTACATGAGTCCCTCAATTACTTTGACAACACATAAGTAAATAAACATATTTTTTTATTCAACAAAATGACCTTATCAAAGCTAGTCACTTGTAATTTACACGGTCAAGATTCTTCTTACTTACTCGGATGATAAGAATATGAAAAGAATCCTTACAATGAGTCCTTCAATTACTTTGATAACACATAAGTAAACAAGCAAACACATCTTTTTACTCAATAAAATGACTTTATCAAAGCTATGGTGCAACTTGTGTAGAAGAGATAAAAAAAAGTTCCAACTCACAAATATTTTAATATCAAACCCCCTTTTGACATAAAAAATTTGACATAAAAAATAATCACATATAGCCAATTATGTAGATTAATAGTACTAGTATTTAATGAGCATGAGTGAATGAATAAGAAATAAATTATGATAGAGACGAAGATATGTATGGTCAATTTGGCAGTATACTCTCTAACAACCCACCCACCCACCCAGCCCTTAATATTAAAAAAAGAAACAAAAAACATTTTGCCAAATGAACAGTCAACAGATGGCCCCACCAACCAGTAGCCATTCTTTTTCACATTACTCATGATCCAATTTCTCAAAACTCATTTCACAAATCACAACAATTTGTTTATGATGGGGAATTTCTGCTGTGGGTGTGGATGGGAAACTTCAATATACAGAGTATCATCCAATGCAAAATCAGGTCTGTTTTTCTTCTCTTTCTGGGAATTTCACACACAGATTCACTCCTGTTTGGCTGTTACTTTTTAGTATCCTTTTTTCATGCCTTTTTTATTCTCCTATATTATGTATGGCCAAATTCAATATCCATGTCCCTTTTCAAACTTCTCTTTGGTGATACATACCTTGAGTTTTAAGTAATTTTTTTTTTTTTTTTTTTAAATTCTAAGAGTTTTAAAAAAATTATTTAAAAAAATGATATTGTATTATTATTTAGTATGTTACGAATGGAGAGAAGAGTTGTAGGAGTAGTTTTTCAGAGTTGATTTTTAAATCTCAAAAGTAAATTAATGTAGAATCTTTAAAATTTAAATTCAGATTTTTTAAACTCAAATAAACATAGTTTTGCTTCTTGTTTTTTCAACTTTGGTCTACGGGTGATTTAATAAATTAAAGGAATAATTCCCTTGCAATTCTCTTAATGTATTTTATTAGCACAACTAAATATTATTTCCTCTTAAAATTAAATAATAACGCAGTTCAACTCATTCAAAAATAAAGAAGCATATTCTTAGTTTTAGACTGCATTAGTTTTTTTTATTTGATTTTAATTTTGTGTTTCTTGTAAATAGAAAATATGAAATTTGTATTTATTATTTATGTATTTTTTTTGTTGGCATGATTTTGAATAATATAACTATATACTGTATTATTTTTTTCTTAAAATTAGGGATTTACTATCATTTAACTATATCAGTTGAAAAAATATAAATGGGAAATTTATTTTTTGTTCATCGAACTTTTAACAACTTATTTGCATGTGAGATAAAACTTAATTTAACATTTTTTGTTAAATAAAATAGAATCCCCTGTAGAATCTCCAAATGATAAAAATCCAGAGGTGGCAAAACTGCCATCAAATCCAGAAGAAGTGGAAGATCTGCGTGGATCCACAGCCTTGAATCGACTAACAGTTTTCACATTCAACGAGCTAAAGAATATGACTGATAACTTCAGACAAGATTACAGGTTAGGGGGAGGAGGCTTCGGAAGTGTGTATAAAGGTCACTTTTCTGATCAGGAACTAACTGTTGCTGTTAAGGTTCATGATGGAGATAACAGCTTTCAAGGCCACAGGGAATGGCTGGTAATTAACTCAACAAATATCTTGTCTCAATACTTCATCACATCACATGTACAATAATTCTCTTGCAATTTTCAGGCTGAGGTGATCTTTTTGGGGCAGCTTTCTCACCCCAATTTAGTCAAGTTAATCGGATATTGCTGCGAAGATGAACATCGTGTTTTGATATACGAGTACATGGAACGGGGCAGTGTCGAAAATAATCTCTTCTCAAGTAAGTAACAACCTTATGTATGTAAGCAGAGTTAGCTAAAAAGTATCACTTTGTATGCTAAATAGTAACTCTGATAGAATGTGTCACTAAAAAGTACTATCACTTTGTATGTAAGCAGAGTTTAACTCTGATAGAATGTGTCACTAAAAAGTATCACTTTGTATGCTAAATAGTAACACTTCGTGTGTAAAACATTCACAGGAGACGTACTAAATAGGAAATTCTTCTATAATCTTTGATCCTTTTGTTTTCGTGTTCGCTTTCTGCAGGAGTATTGCTTCCTCTTCCCTGGTCTACTAGAATGAAAATAGCATTTGGTGCAGCAAAAGGACTTGCCTTTCTGCATGAAGCTGAGAAGCCCGTCATCTACCGTGATTTCAAGACATCCAACATCTTATTGGACCAGGTTCGTAAATCAAAAGGAAGGTATTATGTGAACTTTGTTTACCGTACATTACTAATACTATTGTTTATTAAGAACTATAACTGTTATAGTATTAGTTCTTACAAACAATAGTATTAGCATTGTATGTTAAATAAGGTTCTCATAAATCATAATTATGTAGGTTCTGATTAGAATGAACTCTGAACAGGACTATAATGCAAAGCTGTCTGATTTCGGTCTAGCTAAAGACGGGCCAGTCGGAGACAAATCTCACGTTTCTACTCGAATCATGGGAACATATGGCTATGCTGCACCCGAATATATAATGACAGGCATGTATTTCCATATCCTATTCATTTCTAAACTGATAGTTTTACCATCTTTAATTGTTTATGCTTGTTAAATATTGACAGGGCACCTGACTCCGAAGAGTGATGTGTATAGCTACGGAGTTGTTCTACTGGAGATGCTTACGGGAAGAAAATCTTTGGACAAATCGAGGCCAGCTCGTGAGCAGAATCTTACAGATTGGGCTCTACCGTTGCTCAGGGATAAGAAGAAATTGTTGAGCATTGTGGATCCAAGACTAAGTGAAGAGTACCCCATAAAAGGTGTGCAAAAAGCAGCCATGCTTGCTTACCATTGTTTAAATCGAAATCCAAAAGCAAGGCCTTTGATGAGAGATGTAGTGGATTCATTGGAGCCTCTACAGGTTCAATTGTGCGACGACTGACAGGACGATAACGACAACTCCCCCGTTTTGACTCTAATGTTTTGTAACCGTACAATCTTTTGTAGTTTGTTTGCATGATAGCATACATAACGTACATTTTGCTATAATATAGAGAGAAAAAATATCATGACAATACATCATCATTAATGTGTTATCCACTAAATCATCCATAATGATTTTACATATGAGAGTGGAGATGAATGGGAAGTCCCTCCACTGGTGTTGGCATGGGATCATATGCAATTCTCTCATCACCATTCACCACATTCCACTTGAATCTTCTTACAACATTGTACAGAAATATCAGTATCTCCAGCCTAGCAAACTCTTTCCCCAAGCACATTCGAGGCCCCCCTCCGAACGGGATATACGAGAATGGAGCAGGCCCTGCTTCTTCAAATCTTGATGGATCAAACTTCATGTAGTTCTCGTACAACCCCGGGTCCCTATGCGTATATGACGAACTCCAAAACAACTATAACATCATGAATGTTATTAGCATCTATATATTTTTTTATATATAGAGAGAGTTTAGGATGATTTTATTGTACCTTCCATCCCTTTGGGATGTGATAGCCTGCATAAGTTATATCAGTTAAGGCCTCTCTAAAGGCACCCATTACAGGAGGTGATAATCTCATTGTTTCACATACTACATTCCATGAGTACTTCATTTTTTGTATATCCTCCCATTGCAGAAATTCCCCTTCCTCTTTTCTTGATGCAATTTCATTCTGCTCTGATGTAGCAAAACAAGATTAATAATTGGAATAATATCAATCCAATGCCCGAAAGTCGGTAAAATGATCAATTTATGGCCTAAAAGACCATATTTGACATCTTATAGTTTATATCCTTGTTTATTTAAATACATTGGAGTATTATTTTTCTTATTTTTTCAACTCGTGTGAAACTAATACGGAGTATATCTTTTACCTGCAAGCACTTTGTCATAAACATGAGGAAGTTGTGCAAGATTCTTCATCAGCATCGTTATGGAAACGCTTGAAGTGTCGTGACCAGCAAAGAGTAGCATGAGCACGTTGTTTACGATCACTGATTCAGACATGAACTGCCCGTTTTCATCAGGAGTTACAAGTAGATGTGAGAGGAGGTCTTGTGAAGGTACAGCCGTTTTCTGTTCCAAGGCAACTCTTCTCTCTTTCACTATCTTCCCAAGTTTATTCTTTATAGCTGATGTCGCTTTCTTTGCATTGTGGAATCTTGTTCCGGGGAAGTCGAAAGGGATTGAGATTATCCCTTTCAAGAAAATATTGAACAAAATAGCAAGCTCTGAGATCTTCTCCTCGTCTTCAAGGCTCATAAATAGACGACATGCAAGCTCAAACGTGTATAACTTGATCGTTGGAAACACTTTCACCTCATCTTTACCTTCACCAACATTAGATTCCAAAACTTACGTTTTATTTCATACATGAAATATAATTAATTAAGACAAATTGGGCAAAAAATCGTGGATCCTAAGCGGGGAACAAACGGATTTGTTCTTACAATAACATATTTTCACCTTATAGTAATACAGATCTGGGATCAGTTGCTTGTAACCCTCAAATTTTAAAAATTGTCTTAATTAGGCATATTTCACAAAGTGTTGGTCAATCTTAAATGATGAAAAACAAGTGTGTAAATGTAATAAACAAGGAATTAAAGTACCTTGCCAGTGAGTGTTGATATGTTGTTGGGAGACCAAATCCATAGTCTTGATATAAAGCCTGGTGAAGGCATCAGGGCTCACAAAATACGAAACCATCTTCCTCATTTGCTTCCCTTGGTCTCCCCCGCTCGTTGCCAAACACGGCCCTAGCAGTTTTCGAACAGAGCTTGGCCACCAAACTGTCACCAGCTTATTCTCGTTACTAAACAAGAATTTGTTGCCTGCCCTGCCGCACAGAACAGCCATAGCCTCCCCCATTATTTTAGTTTTGAAGACATGATCACATTTATACTTATCCATTCTCTCTTTGATAAACTTCTCCGGTGTTCCATCTAATCCAGTACCGAGAAACTCCCTTGTTTCTCCAAGAATCGGCCATCCATAGCTGCCTGGAGGAAGATTCAAGGATCGGTTTGCTGTTTTCCGTATGAGTTTTACAGAAAGGATCATCAGTAGGACAAGAATTATCGAAGCTGCCAAGATAGCCATAACTAAGCACAAACTTGACAGTATTTGCTTCTGGTTTGTGCAACAAATGCAACATATATATGAAAATGTATTTACTGTTGATTAGATTCATCTACGAGTTTCTGTCGGTAATGGAGATCCCCACCACCTATTGCTTTGAGTGTAACATATGTAATGGAGAAAAGAAGATATTTTATGAAGAGACATTAAGATAAACAGCATTAACGAGCATAGTGGGAAATATTGACCTTGTTGTGCACAATTCATTAACATGTGTTTTATTAGTTGATCATGATTTTTATTTGACTCACTCAAGTGGGCTTGCAACGTTTCTTTCTTCAATAAAAGACATTTTAATGGCAGCTTACATATGGATGAAGCAAGAGATGAAGATATGATAATTCATTATCAGTAGAAAGAATCAAGAACAATTACATGTGAAGCAGAAAACATCATCAAAGACGAGGAGGCAGCACTCTAGATCATGCCCCGATTCTTGATTTGAGAATCAGTAATCCCTATTCAATCCTCTGTCGATGAGCCTTCTAAGTATCCTTTACAGAATGATGCAAAGACAACGGCTGCTTTCGTATTCATTGTCGGTGTCCCCTGTTTCACTGACCCAATAATCACATTAGCCAAAAACACTAACTATTTCATTGAAATATCAAGAATGCTACACTATCAATTAATTTTTATCCCCTAAAATCACATTACATTCAAGAATGAATGATCACAGCATTTCTCATTAACTATAATCCAGAGCATTGAATATAAAAATCAGATCACTTATAAAGTAACAACCTGGATTCAAACTCCTTGATTTCAGCAAGTTCTTTCCCAAAATTATCCACCCATTGTACTTTTTTCTTCCCAACCGCTTTACCGTTTTCCGATGGCTTCCTAATGCAGCTCCTGGCCCTATTCTCAGGTTCTTCTTCCTTGCCATTCTCAGCTTCATCTTCTTCTTTTTCTTCTTCCTTCACATTCACAGTCCCTTCAGATGGCTCATCAGAATCAGCAAAAGGTGTTGATGGAACTACTAAGTGAGAAGTGCTTTCCAATTTCAATGGAGCTGCTGAGGAGTAGAGACGAGGTTTGCAGAAGCAGATGAATGGACAGTGGATCTTGCAAGACGAAACCCTCATCAAACTCCCCTCCTTCATCAACACTTCACCATTTCTTATACACAACTTATGCTTATTTCATTGAGTCATTAAATCAAACACCTAGACTGCAGAATAATTCAAGAACCAACAACATATGCTAGATGAAAAAGCACGTCTCTTCAACTCTAGGGAGCCAATCAAAGAAGACCCAGAGTTTCTATTCTTGCAAATAAGATCAGAATTCAGCTCTCTCCCCTTTAGGAAAAGAAAATCTAAAGACTTAGCCTTTGAAGATGAAAATTTCAAATTAAGCAAAAAAATACAATTGTTGAAGGTTTCTGAGCCAAACGTCAGAACAATTAAAATAAGTAACCACTATTTATCATCAGGAACCTCAAAGCAGCAGTAGTTCAATAGATACATTTGTCAGGACAAGAAAAAGACTGTCCTGCCCTCTTTCACAGAAAATGCCCAATCTTCCATGATTCAATAATCAAAACAAAACAAAAGGCCTTGGTGAAAAAGAAAAAAAAAAAAAAGTCACAATAAAACAAAAACACACATAATGGAGTAACAGAAATATGAAGAATTCTGAAAATCAGGAAATGAGATTAGAAAGAACAAAAAGAAAGCAAATGCTTAGCTGGAAAATTCAGCTATGATAGGAGAAGGAGATGATGCAACAATTTGAAAGGCACCCAACTCTCCAACATTCATATATACACTCCTACAATATATTTGTACAGATAACTAACACTTGACTTATTTCTTACCCAATTTACATGTTCTATAAAAAATTGAAAGTTCAATCATTGAAGTGCAATTGATGACAAAGATAAGTCATGTTTCTTACCATTTATGTACTCCATATTACTTTTTTAACTTAAATAATAAACAGCCCCCACCCCTCCCAAATAATTTAATAGTGCCTATGCCTTAATTCCAGTGTCGATATATTATAGCTGATCTTTTGAGATTTAATTGTTCCTTTCTTTACCAACCAACATAAATTTATAATCCATTGTAAAGCCAAAAGAACCCAATTTTATAAATCCTTTTTTTTTTTTTTTAGTTTATAAGAGTTGAATTAATTTTGAACGTGTCAAGTAGTGATGGCTGAGGGGAATCACCGTGGAAAAGTCCTTACATATAGAAATGAGTATTTGATAATATAAGAATTGTCCTTTGATGTGACTATATTTTTAAGAAAGATACATTATAAGTACATCCCACCAACCTTCATAATTTATTTACACATATAAAAGCTCCAACTTTTGCTAATCCTATATTTCATTTTTTTTTCTAATTCAGCTTCTTCACAAATTTGAATAATTTAACTGAAAAAAGACTAAATCTACTGAGCACCCTTCACCATTCTAAAGTATGTGTCTCAAATAGTATCTTCTATGAAAGTCATTAGCTCTTTTTACAAGCCAAAACATACATAAATATTGGGGTTTCTCATCCAATAAAAAAGAAACACACAATGGAGAGGTGGGGGAGGGGCTGATTTGAAATGTCGGCCACGGTTGTCCTTTTTTACAAGTGTAATCATAAATCTATATGCAATTATGCATTTGTAAAATGGAAAGTGGGACAATTAGTGGGGCTTATTTCACTTCAATTTGATACTCAATTTACAAAGCCAAATGGTTTTACATATATCCAAATATTGAAATTTTGAAACTATACTATGAGGAACATAAAGTGAAATAGATAAAATTGTCGACTCGTTAAAAAGAAGAAAAAAAATTCCACGCAATATTTCCAAACCATGGGAGGGTTTCGTGCAATAAACCCGAAATTTTCACTCTTGGAAGGACAAACGCATGCTGATGTAAATGATTATGGGGGCAACTGTCCTTTCCTCTTGCTTTCTCTTGTCTTTCATCATACCTACATTGCACTCCAACCTTTTCATCATATGCTTAAAATCATGCCTAACTTTTTTTTCCCTGTCCAAAATCAGACCTACTAACGCAATTTAATCAAAAGGCGACATCTCATCTTGTCCAAATAGCCTAAGTTCCGAATCTAACGCATCCAAGATACGGTGAATCTTTCCTGATGACGAGTGACGATCATCGCAAGCAGCAAACTGATGCGTCGTCTTTTCAACTTCAATCCAACTCGAGCCAGGCAATGCCTTCTCAACTCCACACTCCCTCATCACCCCCCTAATCCTCGCCACTTCGTCCCATCTATTCGCCTCAGCATACATGTTGATTATAAGCGTGTAATACCCGCTATTATTTGGTTCCAAAATCATTAATCTCTCAACAGCCTTGTCAGCAATCTCTAAGTTCTTGTGAAGCTTACAACCACTCAATAAAGCACCCCAAATAACAGAATTTGGTTCCATTCTCATGCTTTTGATCAATGCTAGTGCTTCTTCAAGTAAACCGACTTTTGATAAGAGGTCAACCATGCAACCATAATGTTCGATTTCAGGAAGGATGGAATATTTTGTAGTCATTTCAAGGAATCTGCGCTTTCCTTCTTCGACCAACCCTGCATGAGTACAAGCTACGAGAGCACTGAGAAAAACAACACGGTTTGGCTCAATCTTCTCCTTCTCCATTTTGTCGAACATGGCTAAAGCTTCTTCAGCGTATCCATGATACGCGAGGCCATCAATCACAGAACTCCAACAGAAAATATTTTTCTCCTGCAATTTGAAGAACACCACGAGTGCTCTCTCCAAAACCCCGCACTTGGCGTACATATCAATCAACGCGGATCCTATATAAACGTCGATATTAGACCAAGTTTGTGTAACATACAAATGCATCTCCTTCCCCTTTTCCAGAGCTCCAAGATGTGCACAAGCAGATATCACAGTTGCCATAGTCGTGTCATCAGGCGTAATTCCCGTACCTTTCATTTCATCAAAAAGTTGTAAAGCTTCTCCATATAGCTTGTGTTTACAGTAGCAATTAATCATGGTCGTCCAAGAAATCACATCCCTTTTGAGCATTCTACGAAACAACGCCTCAGCAGCAATCACGTCCCCTGCCTCAGCATACCCATGAATCAGGGTATTCCACGCAGCAGTACTATTCTTTTCAGGCATTTCATCAAACACCTTCCTTGCATTATTCAAATCTCCAGCTCGGGCATGGGCAGAAACCATCGTAGACCAAGCAAAAGCATCCCTTTCAGGCATTTCATCGAACACCTTCCTCGCCTCAACAACCCTGCTCAAACTTGAATAAAAATCAACCAACGCAGTTTGAACATGAATGTGTGATCCCAGCCCATTTCTCAAAACCTGACTATGAACACATTCACCGAATCCCACAACGGATAAAACTCTACAGCTCTTAATTACCGGTGGGAGCGTATAACTGCTAGGGCGCACGCCATTCCTCAACATAACAACATAATGCTTCAATCCCTCGAGGGGGCGAAAGCAATTTAGAAAGGCTCCAATTATAGCATTATATACGAATACATTGGGATTATCCATATGGGTAAAGGCGAGGATTGCAGAATTTATACTGCGAACGTTGGAACAAGCAGTTATGTATTGATTCATCAAGAAGCAATCTTGGGCTGTGTTGTTCTTGAGCAACAAGGCGTACCATGATTCCACTTGCTTTAAAGTCGAGCATCTTTTCAACTGGTAGGCTACGAAATTGAATTCGAATCTTGCACTCCATTGCATGGGAATGAATCACAGACTTGTTGAACTTGGCCCAGAATTCCTAGGGTTGCCGACAATGAGTCATTCAAGCAAGTCAAAATCAAAACAGGGACGTTTTCATTTTTAAAGTGTCACTGATGTTAACACTTTCTAAATATATAAAATGAGTTTAAATATGAATTAACACGAATATTTATATGATTATAATGCAAAACAGGGACGTTTTAATATTTAAGTATGAAATCATAAAATACAATTTTTTTTACAAGAAAATAAGTTCTACAATTAATGATTTGTCGATAATTCACGAGCCTCCTCTTTAACCCATAAAGGGACATCTGCTCCAATTCAAGCTAGAAAAAATAGAATCGATTACATACTTAGCTAATCTGTGTATTAGCATCGTCTTCATACGGGGTAAGTAGTGTGTGTCACATATTCCTTCACTAGAATTCAATATAGGGTTTCATATCATTAGTATCTAAAGTAAATCTGTCATTTCTCTACCTTGATAGGGTTTTATACTTTTATTATATTTCAACTTTTTTATTTTCCAATGTTTATAATTTATTTCGTCATAAATAAATGAGCTTCTAGCAGTAGTTATAATATAATCCACCAAAATTTTGAGTTATGTAGTTAATTATCATGTTCGAATAATAGGTGATTGTGATCAAATAAATGGACAAGTAGAACAAGCATAAATAAATGTAAACTAATTATTGACCAGTTTTTCTCACATATGCTATGACTAGTCAAGAATCTTCAGGAACAGGTTTTTTTAGTGAAAAAGAAAACCAAAATAAATGTTTAAATCTCACCCCTTCTTTCTCTTTAACATCCAACACCAAGCAATAAAACCACCAACAACTTTCTGTTTTGGTTGCTGCCTATTTGTCAGTTTAATTCTCTGTTAAAATTGATTGATCAGGACTTCAGGCTTAAATCCTTTTTTCGAAATACTACTTTCATTAGGATACAAGAATTTAAATAAAACTTGCATACCATTGTAGTTTTCATATTTTAGGTGTGTCAAATTATACTTTACCCATTATTGAATGTAATAGTAACTTACATCATGAACGCATTATCTCAGCTATGACCTATGCATATACAGTAATAGTTGTTTATATACACTAATACGAAATTAGGGGATAAATATTTGTCTATCAACCAGCATCTTTCTTTTTTCCTTGTTCAAATCATTGCATATCCTTGTAAATGTCAAAAGGTGTAATAGAAATAAGATACTCATACCAACTTGCTGATATGATAAGCATTACCATTCAAACAGTGGGATCTACTTAATTTCTTCTATATCTCCTCCAAAGATTATCCTACTAAATAAATGAGTTTCAATTCATTTTATGCAGCAAGTAATTGTTTGCTTGATTGGTCCATTCAACTCGACCAGTCAACAGAGGCAACCAACGAATAGGACGAAGACAACTAGGAAGTCATTGAAGACTTGACCATGTTCAACGGGTCAAAGCTTACTTGTCAATGAAGATGCAATCGGTAAAAGAGATGAGAATATTTGAGGCAAGCACTGCATAGTGGCACAATTGTATTAATTACAATATTTCATCATTCAGTCCCTAAAAAAGAAATGAAATTGTAAAAAGATTATACTCACCATTCATCAATCAGCTTGTTTAAACTGCAAACTTATCTAATTCATTCATCAATCAGCTGTTTACAGTTTACACTGCAACCTTATCTAATTCATCAGCTTGTCTGCCACAAACCCAACCTTGCCAACAAAGTGTATTATCAGATCTTTTTCAGCTTTGTGGAGTATATATAATCACACTGATAACTTTGATGCCTTTTCTCACTATAATATTAAATGAACATCATTAGTACCTTACAATTAATTGAAATCTACTAAAATTTCAACAGTTTTGTCGCAATACTATACAATTGTCCAAAAATTTGTCCAACAAGGTAAGACTAGGAGCATATTCATACAGCTAAACTCAACAAAATACTAGCTCACAGTAGTACAACTTATGAGAAGGTATATAATGGTGATAATTGTATGTATGTCAAACACCAGCATGTAGAGTGTGGAGTCCTCAAGGATGAAATTCTCTAATTATGTAATTAGCCGTAAGATGAATCTAGCTTCTGAATCTAAATCAACGAAGCTTGGAAGTAAGAAACTTACAATGATCAGCGTATACAAAAAGCCCCACCAGGCATGGTGTCATTTGAAATTCGGAATCAGCAAATGCACTTGCATTCAAATTAGAAATGACTTCAAACGCATTCAACCCAAAATTGATTTAAGTAAATTTGAATTGCCATTTCTGAAGGCCAAACTCCCAAATAATATTTGCTCCCCAGCTGGCAGTCGAGTCACCAATAATCATTGCAAGAACATAATCCATCCTTAAAATGATGAAATCTATTAGCATCCCTCAGGATGATCTCACGACCAGTGAGACTTGAAATTAATTTTATAGCCGTATGGCAATCCCCACAAACCCTCAGGTTTTTCATGACACGAATGGGCATCCCTTGAGGCAACTTTAGAAGTCCAAACGCCACAGCCAACTTCTCACTGTGATGTCTTAAGCTTTGTGCCTTCTCTTCTTCGTCCACATCATGCAAAACAAAAGCACCATCAGGGTTATATCCAGCTTCTCTCAACATTCCACTTAGCTTCTCCCACATTTTCGCAATCTCCATATGTTCAGGATGCAAAGTGTTCTCTCCGCCGGTGAACATATGCACTTCCTTGTCCACTTCAATCCAGCTACACCCAGGTTTCTTGCTCACCTTCCTAGACCTCATGCTCTTTCTTAATTTCGCAACGTCCCTCCATTTACCCTTTGAGGCATAAATATTTGACAGCAAGACATAAGGGCCAGAATTTTCGGGCTCAAGTTGGAGAAGTTTCTTGGCAGCAACTTCTGCCAGATCAGAGTTCATGTGGTTTCTACATGCACCCATTAGAGAACCCCAAACAATAGCATCAGCCTCTACAGGCATTGAATTTATTAAATTGAAAGCCTCATTCAGCTGGCCAGCTCGCCCAAGCAGATCAACCATGCAAGCATAATGTGCTGTGGCAGGCTCAATACTATATTTTGACTTCATCGATTCAAATATTTCCTTCCCTTCTTTAACTTTTCCACTGTAACTGCAAGCTGAGAGAACTCCAATGAATGTAACATCATCTGCTTGGACACTTGATAAAGGCATTTCTTCAAACACTTTCAAAGCCTCATCTCCTAAGCCATGTTGGGCATAACCTGAAATCATAGAGTTCCACATTACTATATCCTTGCAAGAACACCTATCGAAAACTATGTTGGCCTTGAGAACATCACCACATTTCATATACATTGTGATCAAGACAGACGACAAATATACATCATCATCAAGCTTGTACCTTAGTAATTGGGCATGAGTCTGTCTGCCATAATCCAGAGTTGCAAGACTGGCACAAACTGAAAGAATGCTGATCAGTGAAGGGAAATGCGGCCTAACTCCTTCACAGAGCATCATACGAAACAAATTAAGGGCCTTCAATTCAAAACCATTTCGCTCATAAATCTTAATCATGGCACTCCATGTTGCGTCATCTTTTTCCCTCATCAGGTCAAAAACTTCCCTTGCTTTGGATACATCTCCAATCTCGCCCAACCCTATTATCATTGAATTGCAAGCAACTATAGATCTGACTGTCATAGCCTTGAAAAGCTCCCATGCATCCTCAGTCCTCCCACACTGAATGTAACCCATGAGCATTGCCGTCCAAGTGACCTCATTCTTTTCAGGCATGACCTCAAAGAGTTTCCTAGCGACATCCACCTTCCCATTCTGTACATAGCCCGAGATCATTGCTGTCCAAGAAACCACATTTTTTTGCTGCATGCTGTCAAAAATCTCGCGTGCCTCATCCAATTGACCATTGGAGCATAGCCCACCTATCATAGTAGTTCTAGTGTAAGCATCCTTCACAGGCATCAAATCATAAAGTCTTATAGCATCATTAATTCTACCTTCATGGATCAACCCACCCAACATTACTGTCCATGATATAACATTCTTCTCCGGCATACGCCAGAACAATGCCTCTGCTTCAGCAATCATCCCTTCTTCCACATACCCTCTAACCATAGCAGTCCAGGATATGACATTCCTTTCAGGCATTAGGTCAAATACTTCTCTAGCTTTCATTACCATCCCATTCTTTATGTAACCAGAAATTAATCCATTCCAAGAAACTACATTTCTCTCGGGCATTTTGTCGAACAAGCATTGTGCTTCACAGGGTTGGCTATGTTGGAAGTACCCAGAAATTATAGAGTTCCAAGAACCAATTTGTTTGTGGGGAGTTTGATCAAACAACTTTCGTGCAGTTTCAATTTCTCCCATGCGAACATAATAAGTAATTTGAGAAGAGATTGGCATTTCAGTGCTGGCATAGTATCTTCGATACTGGATACCGTAAAACTGCAGTGACTGAAATGTAGTCAGGTGATCGACTTTAACAAATCAACTATAAACTGTATATATAAATAACTTCTAAAATCTAAATCAAGAAAATTATAGCATTGCCAAAAATTATAATTTTACTAGCCAAGCCCAATTTTCTAAATTTTCAAGCGATCATGAAAACGCTACTGAATTATCAAACTTATTATTCGTTAGCATGTAAGAGACAATACCTTTCTCAAACAGATTTCTTGAACGGGCTCTTCGAAGGAGATGGTGGAAGTGGAAACAAAGGTAAGCTTGTGGTTGAGGCAAGGTGGGGCAGGAGTGGCTGAAGTGGGTGTGGAGCGGCTGAATGGGTTTCTATTGGCTTTGGAAGAAAAGGCAGCAATGTGGAGCAGCCGCTTCAGTGCCAATGGGTGCAGCGCCACCGCCGCTTCCATTTTTCTGTGTTTGCTGCAGTTTCGATTCAAAAAATATTTGTACAATCAAATACAAATTAAGTTGATATACATCTACTATGCCACGCAAAAGATGAACACAATAATATGTCATGTTTCAAGCCAGGGAGAAGCCCTAGTGGGTCAAGAAACAATATGTGAAAGAAACCATAAGCTAGAGAAAACTTTCTCAGTGTGCATCTCAACTTATGCCTATAGACAAGATAAGCTGATATATAATTCATCATAATATGTCCCCAGTTCAGAATAACTGAGATAAGGTTTTAGTGTTCAAAAATGGCTTTTTCCTTTCACCAAAACCATGCACATATTTTTCGCATCTAATAAAAATTTATGTTGCCTGATTATGGATACACTACCAAACAAGAATTTAGCTGAAACTAACAGAAACTGAAGGATGTGTTGTTCATCGGATGCTCAAAAAATTCAAGAGAGCAGCACATTTTAAACAAACAACTCATCTCCTTTTAATTAACCATAAAATAATTACATATATAAAAAAATTAGGAAAAAGAGAAATGTTTGCCAATAGAACACATCAACACAGAAGTAGCAGATGCTCGTTCCTTAGCTGGTTTTTTTTTTTTTTTTTTATCGGTCAAGAGGCAATTTTATTAAAAAAGAGTTGGGCATAAGGAATACCCAAGATACAGAATACAATTTTAAGAATCAAAGTAGCCTAAAGCATGTAACTTTAGTGAATCAGAAGCTGCTAAACTCAGTATGATAGACAATTAATCGTTCCTTGGCTGATACCTACTAATATAGTTTCAAAGTAGAAACCATATCAAATTCTTGCCTGCAATTTTTCTCAGAAATCGAATTCCCTTATTAAATGCTGATTGACTACACCGTCCCTTTAATGTAAGCCCCTAAATATAAAAGTTTCTCATTTTGATACTAGCACATTCTTATTAAAATTTCCACTTCATTATTTATACAACTCCATTACCACACCATTACTGTCTAAAATACACTATCTTCGACCTAATTCCAAAATACTGCACCTTGTCTCAGTTACGATAGCCATCACAATTGATCCTCATACGTTAACCCTAAGAGTACCCCATAAGTCCTCATTGAACAACTAATTTTGATTAAAACCTAACCACATAACCCTACACTCACCAAACGTTAAATTGCCCAATAGTAAATACCCAAACAGGAGTAACAAATAGTATTATAGATACAATGCAATGAGGGCATACGCGCATCAGAATCAATACATTGAACTTACAAAAAAAGGTTTACGGTTTTATTGTCAGCAAGAGGAGGAGAAGCAGAGTGGAGAGCCATGGAAACGTCGTGATTGTTGAGATGATGACGCTTTTATTGTGGCTATTCTTCTGCCTTGTGGTTCCATTTAAACTAGCACCGCCCCACTCCTAGCTGCAATGATAATGAGTATGAATCAACCATCACATGGATAATTCTGAATTTCTTATTGTCTCGCGTGAATAAATTGATTAAGTAGGTAAAATTCAGCAGTCAGTGAAGCATCAAATCAGGGAGGTGGTTTCTTATAATTTGTGTTCTGCTGCAAATTTACATGGCGGAAGTTAAATGGAAGAATACAATAAACCAAAAATACATCTAAACTCTCAGCCCCCAATCTCAACCCCACACGCCTACTCTCTCTCATTCATGCGGGAATCTCACTCTCTTTCTACAAAATTCTATATCTAAATTAGTTACACTAAGGTATATTGTCCAGTGACACACACCAAAATCCAAAACTACAGTTAGATGGAAGACGAGGCGGGCAGAAGAAACCGGAGACTTGGGAGCAGAAGAAGCTGTACCTTGGGGTGGAAATGCTGGACGCGCCGACGGGGCTGAGCTGGCGCGAAGGGGCCGCGCGGCGGGACGCGAGGGGTCGCGACTGGGCGGCACGACGCAGTGGGACGCGAAGGGGCGTGACGGAGACGGGGCTGGAAGCGATGGCACGCCGGCGACGGGGACACTCGGATAGATGGCAACGCTCAAGGAGTGAAGGGTACAAGGAAATGAGTTCTAAAGTGATTAATTTTTTTTAGTTAATGTACTAAATTAACACTTTTTTTTTATTTAGTCCACACAATTATCACTTTTTTAATTCACTGTATTTTATGATTTTATTCAAAGTTAATTGATTTTTGAATTGTTGTCGAAAAAAATTAATTTTTAAATTTTAGTGTGATATATTTAGCATTTGAATTGTGTATATTATTTGGAAAAAATACATATATCTACAATTGGTCCTAGTGTATGACATATATCTAGAATCTTAAAATTGTAATACAAATAACTTCAAAAGTGTAGTTAAAATGACAATTTTACCCTTTATTTGAAAAATCAACATATTTGACTAAATCAAACGAAACAATTTTTTGTCTGAAAAGTTACTGATCTGTCACATCAAACGGAATACTTCACCTATCCACTTCTTTCTCCCTTATTGATTTGTGAAACATTTCAGTTCTTTCAAGAGTTCTTCACATATTTTACTTATAAATTTTCATTGCAATTTTTTTATTTACTAAAGGGTTAACAGTTAACATTAAATAATATAATTTTTTTAGTTCATATTTATTAATTGTAATCATTAATATTTGTATACAATTCACATATTTGCAACACACATTGCATATACTGAGTAAGACAAAGTGGGATAGCTCAAGTGGTTAAAGCACCACTACCTAGGCCTTAGGTCCTAGGTTCGAGTCATGGGGATGGGTATTTAACTTCCATAAAAAAAAATTGCATATACTGAGTAAACATTGCATACTAGCAATAAACGATGCATTGCAAATAATAATGCCATCAATGAAGAGAGTTTAACTGAAACTGGGGGTGCACATAAGGGTCTACAAACCCTAGCCCATTGGAGGGGAGAACCCTAGCCCCTGCCCTAGGACCTGTGTGGCCGCCTGGCAACGTGATGGGAGTGCCCTCTGCTAAAATTGATTTGAAATGAGGGAAACAATTATTTAATTGAATAAGGGTAAAATAGGAATTTTGTGTCTTTTTTGTATTTTTTTTTTTTGAATTACATTAAATACCCATCCCTTTTCCCCTCCCCATGACTCGAACCCAGGATCTAAGGCCTAGGTAGTGGTGCTCTAACCACTTGAGCTATCCCACTTTGTCTTTGTGTCTTTTTTGTAGATGATAGTAATGCTAAAAAGTTGTGGTAGTTTTGAGTGGGAAGGGGGGAAATGTTGTAGATCTAAGTAAATAATCACATATTATTTTATGAGGTGTTAGTTAGATCTATGTAATAAAATAAATGTTAAAAAGGAAAATTAAAAAAATTAATCCCTTTCTTAAATCTGTAATTAAATTTTAAAAAAAAATTATATTTGCACAATATTATTGAATCCAAATTGAAAACCTAATGAAAAAAATGAACCGAATCAAAAATTGAATAAATCAAACCAAAATAATCAAACGGTACAGTTAGATTTTTATTTTTTTTAAATTTTGTGCTCACCCGGGTCACCCCTATCTATCGTGGAGGGGGGAGAGGGGACAAGGACAACAAACTGGGTCAGCCGTTTAATTTGGGGCTGACTATTTACACCTCCATTTGCGTTGAGAACACATCCCCAATTGATGCACCTTCCTAAATTTTCTCAGAATAATATTTGTTTAGTGGAGGACACGCAATTATGTTGGGCGATTTCACCGACTAAGGGTAGGGGTGTAATCGAGCCGAGTCGAGCCGAATAGTGCTGAGCTCGAAACTCGACTCGATTGTTATACTCAAAACTCGACTCGACTCGATCGAGCCTAAAATTTTAAAGATCGAGCTCGACTCGATAAGAAACTCGATAAACTCGAGCTCGGCTCGACTCGACTCGACTCGATTACATATACGGAGTATAATTTATAAAATTAATTGTAAAATATATTTTTTCTAAAATAAACTCGACTCGGCTCGACTCGATTACTTGAATATAAATATAAGGGCTAGTCTTGGGTGAGACCGTCTCACAGAATGAGATCCGTGAGACGACCTTTATATATAAAAAGTGATAATATTTAAGTAAAAAGTGATAGTGTTTAAGTAAAAAGTGATAGTCACTTTTGTTAAAAGTGACTATCACTTTTTACTTAAACACTATCACTTTTTTTACAAATCAAAATTTAGAAAAAAAATATGGATTATCCTACCCAAAATTTTGAAATATGGGTTAAAAGGATCCGTTTCACAAAAAAAGATCCGTGAGACGGTCTCACACAAGTTTTTGCCTAAATATAATTATATATTAATGGCAAAATAGTAAATATTTTTCAAGCTCCATTAGGCTCGCGAGCCTTTCGAGCCGAGTATTTATGAGCTCGAACTCGAACTCGGTAGCTACTCGAGTAGCTCGAAACTCGACTCGACTCGATTAACTTCGAGTCGATTTCGATCTTTTTTCGAGTCGAGCACGAGTAGCTCACGAGTAGGCTCGACTCACTTACACCCCTAACTAAGGGGGTGATTTCACACAGTATAGGGGCGATTTCACGCTCGTGTAGGTGCAATTTCCGAGTCGGCTATCTGATAGTTTTCTTCTAGGGTTCTTGGATAATCCCATTTTCAGCCAATATGCATTTCGCATCAATGATTACTTCTAGCCTATTATCTAATCCCTAATCCTTTTTGTGTGTTATTTAATTGGTCGGATTTTGGGTGAGAATTCTGAAATCTCTTTTGAGGGTCTTTGCGTGAATCACCATGCGTACTCAGTCGAATTTTCACTTCGCTCCACGAAACGTTTTAGCTCCCCTCGAAGGTTTTTGCCTGATTGTAATGATTATTGTGGGGATGTCAGTCAGTAACATCTGCTTATTGGTTGATTTGGAGGTGGAAACTAATATATTAAGGGGTTTGGCCGATGTTTTTCTCACAAACCCTACCTTCTTCTCATTATCCATTTGTGTTCCAATGGCTGATGATCTCAGAAGCCCGTTTCGAAAGGTCTCTCTATCTGAAATTGAAGAGGAACCTCTCCTGGTTGGGGATCACGAGTTGATTCTTCCCCGTTTTGCTCTGCTACGGAGATTCACCATTCGAAAAGCTATCAGTATCAAGGAACTGATCGTCACTATGAAGAAAATCTGGAGATCTGAAGCAAATGTAAATGCGGTTCACTTAGGAGAAGGCTACTTCTTGTTTGATTTCGAGGATGAGTTTGATTGGAGCAAGGCCTTCCATCGTCAACCTTAGGTGGTGAATGGCCAAATGCTCGTCCTTTCCAGAGTCAGGGGAGACGAACAGCCGAGAGACCTTGTCATTAACATAATTTAAATGTGGCTCCAGGTTCACGGGCTTCCTTTATTCTCTATGACAAGGCATATCGCATACTAACTGGAGGCGAGATTTGGTGAAGTGGTTGAACTTGACTGCCCGAATGGAGAAACGGCCTGGGGTCGTTGCCTCAGAATCAGGGTTCTTATGAATCTCAATAGGTCGTTGCATCGTAGCACACACATCACAGTGAGGGAGGAGACTATCACACTCCCCATCAGGTACGAAAAGCTGGGAGAGTACTGCTACTTTTGTGGTCTTCTGACACATGTGGAAAAGGAATGTACGGAAAGATACTATGAAAATGGACATGAGCATAACAACATCAAGCGGTTTCCTTTGTGGCTACGAGCAGATGGGCAAAAGGGTTTAGACCCGAAGCTGTACGCGTTTTTTAAGAGGGAAAACAAGATGCAGGCACCAAATCAGGAACAATCGGTTGATGGAGAAGTAGGAGGAGCCTCATCCTCTCAACAACCTCGAAGAAATGCATCATACTTGGGAATGGAATTAGCCTCGGTTGTTTGGAGAGGTAATATTAATAGGTTCTCAGATGAAGACATGTACTTTGTAGATTCTGTTGCAAGATGAGGATATCCACTTAATGAATAATGAGCACGCTCGCCTCTATCTTCAAGATACTCAAATCCCGAACCAGGATGATGATGACTGTTGACACGTGTTTTTACCAACACGTTCCCCTCAAGTATAAGAGGTTCGTGTGTAATAAAAGCAAGGCCCGGTTAAATTATCGATCTGTGGGACTAGTATGCTTGCGTAGCCTTAGCGGTATGTGTCGTCACGTAATTATAGTGATAGAAAATGGGGGTGAGCTAAAGACTAATTGCAAAAATCAACAAAATAAATACTAATGAAGAAAGCAAGTAAAGTGATGATCAAATATCAAATAAAGAAGTAGTGTTCGGGTGTTCGTCATTGTGTCGAAAATTGAGTTAAAAGTCGACTTTTATGTGCAATTCATTAGGTGGAACTTGATAGAAGCAATCACGAGTGCATTTGTCTACTAAATCACCTAGGATCGAGAGGATGAATAGAAGGTTTCTTACTCGGGTAATCACACGACTAGGGGGTTCGACTCTACCTAAATTATACTAAACTAATCCCTAGTTATGTTTTTCCACTTGAATACTAACAACCAAGCTCCTATGGACTTCTCACTAATCACTCAAATGTTAATTCAAGCTATTAATGTAGATAAATGGGGTTCTAATGAAAATTACCCAACTCTCGTTGCGATAACCCAATATTTACTTATTCACTCGATTCCCAACCCTCAATTATACTATCTACCCCGATTAACCAACTCTCGTTGCATTAATTGAGCTTCACATCTAACCTACTAATTGAATTCTAGCAAATGATCTATCAAAACCCATAAACCTAATCAATATTCCCTCCAATGAATTACACAATTAAAATTAAACTAATAACACAAATTCCATCACAAATCAAAACACCCAAACACCAACAAACCTAGTCAATAATTAAATTAACAATTGAAAGCAAACTTATGAAACATAAATAACAAAGCATTAAATTAAAGAAAGGTATCACCTCAAATGTCTTCAAATTCTCTAAGTGCTTGCATAAAATAAAAAATACTACATTGAAATCTATCTAAGAAATGATTAAACTAAACTATTAATGGAGTTGAGTGGAGTGTGAGGTGGAGGAGGGTTCCCCCAATGAATTAGTGCCCTGTTTCTGCGTATCCTCCTCACTAATTGCTAAAGCCCTTTTTGTTCTCCTCTTAAAAAATATGCGTGGGCCTCAATTGATTAATTATATGTGTGGGCTTAATTAATTCAAGCAGCTGCCTCCTTCCAATTGATGTAAATGGCGTGGGCTTCCAATTAATTAGGCAGCTGAAATGAAATGGGCCTAAATGAATGGGCTTGCAATTAATTCCAGCAATTCACGTTTTTTGGAGCTCGGCCGTGCATGGCATCTCGGCCGTGCACTCTTGATTTCCCAAATTTTCTGTCTCGGGCATCTCTATTCCGAGACAGAGGCTCGGTCGTGCCCCTCTTCAACCCTCTTCTTGTTTTGCTCATATCTTTTGATTCAGGTGTCCGATCGACTCGATTCTTGTCTCATTTCGACCCTCACTTCACCTTCTTTAATGTGGTCAACTCATGGACTCGATCCAATGGCTGAATTTTTCATGATTTGATTCAAAACACCTCGTTTTACCTACAACAATAGCAAACTACACAACTTCTCCAAATCGAGTGCAATTAGTCAATTTAGTGTAAATAATGCACGAAATCCTATAAAATTATGCAAATTAAATACAAGAATTTCGAGCAATTTTCAACTAATCAACTGTATGATTAGCAAAGTGTACGGGCCTCCTCGCAGTCTTCAAATCAGGGAAGGAGTAGGGGCGGGTAAGGGACCTATGGGCAGGATTGATCCGAAAGATGCAGGGAAGAAACTCAAGGGACCGATGTTTCCGGAAAAAGGAGGGCACTCCAAAGCTGCATCGAATGGACCGAGGAAAAGGGGACGTCCGATCGAAGCTATGATGATTGGGGATGGACAAAGAGTGGGAAGAGATGAAGAAGTGTTTACTGAATTAATGAGTGGGAAAAAAAGGCACAAGAGCGACGACGATGCAGAGAGCTCAAGCAAGGTGGAGATGGGTAGTGCTCACCTCCGCCGTTCTGAATGAGAATCCTATCTTGGTATGCGCTTGATTTGAAGGGTCCACAAGCATTCCATAAACTTAGGCATGTCATAGCCATAAATAAACCTTCCTTAATGTTTGTTTTGGAATCGAAGGTATCTACTAGTTTGGTCAAGGCTTGGAATGCCATCTTTAATTTCAAGTTTTGTTTTGTTGTAGATGTTATTGGTAGGCAAGGTGGTCTCATTTTATTTGCAACCGATGAATTTGATGTTTGTTTGCAGTCTTATTCTTTTGGCCATATTGATGTTCTAGTTAATTGGAATGGTTTTTCTTGGTTTTTTACGAGTTTTCAAGGAAACCCTAATGGTGATCTTAGTCACTTCTCAATGGATCTTCTTGCAAAAATTAAAGAAACTCATGGGACTATAAAATAATGGATTGTTGGGGGAGATTTTAATGAGATTATATCCTGTAATGAGAAATTGGGAGGGGTTAACAACTGGAAAACTAGAAAAAGGATAAATAATTTTAGAAACAGTTTGAATTCTTTAAACCTGTTCGACCTGGGCTTCTCTGGCCCGTGCTTTACCTGAGATAATAAAAGGAAAGGCTCTCAAAACATTAAGGAACACATTGACAAATTTGTTGCTTCATTGGAATGGAAAACAAAATTCATCGATTTTTCGGTTCAGAATTTACATTGGTATGGGTCGGATCACAGAGCCATTAGCATTACAATCAGACATAATCAGTACATTTGGAAAAATGTAAACACGATCAATTTCGGTTTGAAAACGCTTAGCTTATTGATCCGTCTTGCAAAGTGTTAATCCAGAACACTTGGAAAAAAATCGATAAATTAATTCCTTTTACGGATCGGCTCAAGATTTGTACTAAATAATTAATTGACTGGGCTAGATGTAATTTTGGAGCCTTGGAGAATAAACTGAAGCAAGTTTCTGACAAAATATTAGGAATGGATGAATTTTACTTGGAGGAACACCAAGCCAATAACTTGGCTAAACTGGAAATGGAATTTGAAAAGCTCTTGACTCAACAAGAAGAGTATTGACACCAGAGATCGCGTGTCAATTGGATGCTAAGTGGTGATAGAAATACGAATTATTTTCATAAGAGAGCCTCTGAAAGATTCGGAAGGAATTCAATCAAATGTTTCCAAGATGATAAAGGGGACTGGATTTCTTCCAAAACTGGATTGAGAAAGAATTGTTAAATTTCTTTCGACCCCTTTTCACATCCTCAAATTCGTCGGTCTCAGTAATTCATCAGATTACGAAGCATACACATACGAGTATCTCGACGGATATGAACCAGATTCTTGATCGGGAATTTTCAAGACTTGAAATTAAGGAGGCGGCCTTCAGCCTTCACCCGAATAAATCCCCCGGCCCGGATGGATATAATGCTAGATTTTTTCAAGAAAACTGGGATTCAATTGGGGATTCTTTTCTGGATGCAGCCCAAAAAAATTATTAATGATCATGGTGACTTGCATGATTGGAACAATACAACAATTACTCTGATTCCAAAAATTAAGAATCCTGTTTACCCGACTCATTTTCGGCCTATCAGTCTTAGCAACGTCGGTTATAGAATCATTGCAAAAACTATTGCTAATAGACTGGCTCAAATTCTTGTTGAGGTGATTGATGAGAATCAAAGCGCATTTATAGATCAACAAATATTTTATAATGTTCTGATTAGCTACGAATGCATGCACTGGCTAAGGAATAACAAAAGTAAAACGGGGTATGCTGCTCTCAAATTGGACATGAGTAAGGCGTACGACAAAATTGAATGGGCTTTTCTGGAACAACAGGTGAGGAAAATGGGATATACCGATAAATTCATTCATCTTATCTTGAGATGCATTTCTTCGTTTTCTTATTCGCTTAGGGTTAACAATGAAATTTGTGGACAATTTAGGCCAACTCGAGGCATTCGACAAGGGGACCCTCTGTCTCCATTCTTGTTTGTCTTATGTGCTCAGGGCCTTTCTTCAAGTATAAACCAGTTGGCACGGCAAGGATCTATTGAAGGAATTAAAGTGGCAAGAAACGCGTCGATGATCACTCATCTCTTGTTTGAAGACGACAACATGGTTTTCTTCAAAGCTATACCAGAATACGCGGATAGGATCAAGACAACCCTTTTTTATTATGAGAAGGCCTCGGGCCAGCAAGTGAATTTTGACAAATCATCTTTAATGTTTAGTCCTAGTACCAGCGATCTTCATCAGATCCAAGCCAAGAATATTCTCCAAGTGAATCTTACTCAGGGACACAACATATACCTTAGCCTTCCAACTTTTTCTCTTAGGGGTAAACGTATTCAATTTGCTTATCTTGTCGACAAGCTTAATAAAAATGTGGAAAATTGGAAATATAAAAACTTTTCGGAGAGAGGCAAGGAAATTCTCATTAAGGCTATTCTTCAAGCAATCCCTACCTATGTGATGTCATGCTTCAAAATTCCAGTTCAGATTTGTGATGAAATGGAGAAAATTATAGCGAACTTCTGGTGGGGAACAGATAACGGACGCCACAAGATGCATTGGCTCAAACGGGACAAACTTTGCAAACCAAAGAATGAAGGTGGTATGGGCTTTCGTAAATTGAAACAGTTCAATCAAGCCCTCCTTGCCAAACAAGTTTGGAGGATGATAGATAATCCAAATACATTGATAGCTAAGCTCTTTAAAGCCCGTTATTTCAAACATACGGACATTCTGGAAGCCCATCTAGGTATCAATCCCTCTTTTGTTTGGAGATCTTTGGTCTCAAGCTTCCCAATTCTTCATAGCGGAATTAGATGGACGATAGGGAATGGAAGAACCATTACACTTTTTAAACATGCCTGGGCTCAAGGCTTGGATGAAGGGATGATTAGATCAAGGATTGCGGCCGAGAGCAGCCATTCTTTTTTCCTTGATGAGGAACGTCAGTGGAAAACTGACCTGGTGAATTTGACATTTTGGCCTTTCGAAGCTGAGGGTATTCTTCGCACTACGGTAGGGAATCGAGACGAGGATGATTGTAGATTCTGGAAGCATGAAGCCCTCGAAAATTATTCAGTTAAAACTGGATATTGGGAAAGTATCAAAATCCTCCCAAGTATCAAGGATAATGCGGGAGGATCAAAAGATGAAATCTCAAAAGCGTGGTGGAGGTGTTTATGGAACCTAAATGTCCCTCTGAAAATTCGAATTTTTGGTTGGAAAATGAGCCTCGATTTGATTGCTTCTGAAGGAAATCTTGCGGCTAGACACATCCCTTTTGACACTCGATGTGGCCTGTGTGGGAATGATAATCCCTCCACTATACACGCAATTTTTCATTGTCCAGGAGTTAAGAAGAAAGTTTGGAAGCAAATTGAATGGTGGAATTTTATCAAAGAAGATCCGTCTTTATGCTCCTTCGACTTCCTATGGAAATTCAAAGAGAACCATTCACCCCTGGAGCTTGAGCAGTTGTTAATGGTGGCGTGGGGAGTTTGGAAGGATCGATGTCGAATAACCCATGATACTGATCAAAAGAGAGTTCAGGTTCAAAGAAACATTGGTTCCCAGGTAATAATGTATTTATCAAGTTTTCAAGAAGTCCAGACATCCAGATCAAAGATAGTTAAGTTGGGAGGTATTCACAAATCACCTACACGAAATTACACAAGTAGAAGTAACGAGAATGATAGTTTTTGGTGTTGTGAAGTTGATGGCGCATTCAATAGTGATGAACTTAAGTTTGGAGTGGGTGGTATCTTGATGAATCATGAGGGTGAGATTATCGATTCTTTCTCCAAAAAAATACCCCCTCAGAGAAGCCCATTGGGATCTGAATTGATTGCCATTGAAATGGCAATGCTTTTGGCATGTGCAAAAAACATCTGTTGTTTTGAAATCAAGTCAGATTCACTCCAAGCAATGACCATTTGCGCGCACAGCAAGCCTTTGGGGTCGAATGTCCCCGAGTGTATCATTGCCCGACGCATTATCAATCTCAAAAGTAAATTTGTGGTGTACAGGTTTACACATATTTCTCGGGACATCAACAGACGCGCTCATTATTTGGCACAAAGACCAGTTATTTCTTCCATGCCTCTTGACAGTCATGGAGAATCCATCTGAGGAACCTAAAGTTTTTTTCTGGAATTCAATTTCGCTGCTATCACTGTATTTAGGCTACTTTTGTACAAAAAAAAAAAAATCTCAGAATAGATGCACCCCCCTCGTATTGTCTTAAATACTATTTTCTCTCTTTTGTCTATATAATACGCATTTACTAACCACACCCTCCCCAAACTCTAATTCATCTCTCCCTCATTTTCCACTTTCCACCTTGGCGCCGCCATCCCTCCCTCGGCCGCAACGACCTGCCCCTCCCTCTCCGATTTTCTACAAGTTTTTTTTGTTCAACCCGTCGCCGCCTCCTGGTCCAAGATGTCGGCCACCCTCACCCCAGGAATTTGCATCGGCCGCTGCCGCCTCATAAAGATGTTGGTCGGCCGTGATTTTTTTTTAGGATTTTCTACAATAACCTCTTTTTTTCGACAATGTAATGTCGACCATATACCATTTCGTCGACAAACAATTTGTCGACGAGAGTGTATATGGTCTACATTACATTGTCGATTTAAATTTTTTCGACCTTTTTAGGTCCACCATATATACTATCATCGATAAATTGTTGTCGATGAGAGTGTATATAGTTGACACTAGTTTGTCGAAAGTCTTATTTATTTATTGAGATTTTTTAAGTATTTTTTGAAATTTCTGATTTATTTTTTTTGTTTGGTGGCCACCGGAAGTGGAGGTGGTGGCGGCGGCAGAAATTAGGTTTAGATTTAAAGATTGAACAAAGTGTATAGTTAGTAATGAGGATATATTTAGTAGTGTAATATTACTCAAAGAATATTTTGAAGTTTTCACACTATTATTAAATTAATAAAATGATAGGGGAATGCATCCAATGCAAATGAAGGTGTAAATAGCCAGCCCCGTTTAATTTGGCACTTAAGAGTAGAAAAATAAAATGGGCCAACCTTTTACTTGTAAGGCCCAATAATGTGATGGATTGGAGCTGATTATTTGTACCTTCGTCTTAGCTTGATACACTTCCCTCCTTTATTTATTATTTTAATAATGTTATAAAACATCCACAATATCTTTTTAGTAAAAATTCAATTAGTAGATACACTCCCTTTGTCCAAAAAATTATAGCCGACATTGTCACCGTTTCGAAATCTCACGGAAAAGTTCAGAAATCTCAAAATAAATCTTAAGAAAACTGGCATATTTCGACATTGATTTATAAAAAAAAATTCAAAAAAAATTGACAGGTTTCAGCAAAAAGTAATAAAAAATTGCTAAGTTTGTCAACAAGAATTAATCAAAATTAGACATAAATTTGTACCCTGATGCAGAGAGGGGGGGATTTTGCAAATTTTCTGAGGGTATTTTCGTAATTTAATATATATATTTAAATAATATTAATTATATATGGTAGTATGGATTATATATGGCGGCCCAGTACTTGAAAAGTGGATGCGTAGTCGGCTACTAATATTCGCAATTTCGCTTCATCCAGCAAAGTAATTAAATAAGTGATTCAATTAAAAAAAGAGTGTCCCCTCCTTTTCATTCAACGCATGCAGCAGATCGCTTTCAAGACAGAGATCAAGAAAAATATGTCCCACTAATTTTAGATATTGAAGGTAAAATTTGTTTATTATTAATTTAATTTTTTTTATATTTCTTTATTATTTTGGTTGGTCCACCACAATTATTTTTATTCTATTATTTTGTCTTCTTATTGAATTTAGAGTTTTTCAGATTTTAGGGTTTCTCAAAACTGTCTTCACTTAAAATTTTTGATATGAAATAAATTCTTTATATTTAAAGTTCAAGAATATATATATATATATATATATATATATATGCATCTTTTCATTTTTGAATTTTTTTTTTTATTGTTATTATTTGACCCCGACTTGAAAATCTTGGGTCCGTCACTGTTCATCAGGAAGAAAAATCTGCAAGGATCAATTTTTTTTCTTCGCATAAGAAATAGGGGAAGAAGGGAGGAAGTGGGCTAGTTGGGGGCTGCTTGGGGTAGGGGTGGCAAAAGGCGGGTGGAGTAGACTTTTTTTGCATAAAAAAAATGGAAAGAAGAGAGGATAGGGTGATGTGGAAGAGACAATTTTTTTTTACTACTTAAGAAAAAATGGAAGAGGGGGAAAGAGGAGAAAGAAATGAGAGAAATTATAATTTTATGGGAGTGTATCTACTAAGGTCGATTCTAGAGGGAAAGTGGTAGTTTGAACAATTCATGATGACTGTATATAGTAATCTCGATATTTTGGGGAGTGGGCGCTAATCGGGGGAGAGCATCAATCAAAGATGAAGGTGCAAATAATTGTATCCAATGAGAAATAGTTTAGATAAAAGACAAAAACTTAAATTAAATATTTAAGTGTAATATAGTTAATTAAGGTGGAGCATTTTTAAAAAAAAAAAAACTTACATAGTAAAATAGATTATTTTGCTACAAGGACTTGTCTTACTACAAGCATAGGCTTATAGGCAAATATGCACTATTGTCCGTACAATAATATATACTTACTCATACAATAGTTAAGATATTGAAAAATTGTATTATTACGTACATAGAAAAAAATGACACTATAAGGAGAATTGTATGTTATTGTATAAACAAATGTCATTAATGAATGCTAATAAAATACACCCAATACAAAATATAAAAAAAATCAAATTTAAAGAACATTTAAGGAAATTGATATGTTCTTATAGTAACATACATACATTAGCTATTACAATAACATATTTTGGACTTATGTAACACGAGTATTTGGAATCATTTGCGTGTGATCCGTGAAAAAATTGAGCGACTCAGATCTGTTGCTTGTGAAGATAAATTGTGTGAGTTTTGTAAGGACAAATTGCAAGAGAGTATTGTGTTTTTATATTTTTTAGTTTTATTTTCAGAATACAAGCTCTAGCTTGAAATGTAATTTTTTTAACTTGTAGATGTGCAACAGTTGTATAGATCTGGCCTTCTCTATGAAAGTACAGACTGGGACATCTGCGTAAGTCCCAATTTCTTCAATCTAGCTAGTTGGGTATTAGTAGAATTTAGACGTTGAAATTTAAAATAGTAGATAAAATATGGAAAACAAGTTTTTACCAAAACATGTAATCATGACTTGTGTTCCATTTTAATTTTTTAAAGTTTCGGTGTTCGCCTAAGAATCAACTTTGTTTCTATAGTGATGGATCAAAATGATGCATGTACGTACCTATCTAATTAATTTGCATAACAAAAAACATGCATGTAATTATAATTAGAATTGAATAAGAAAGATGTTAGTATTATACATTCCCTGGTCTTCCCTTACCTAACAACTGTTTACAGCCAAGAGAACAACCAAAGTCACAAACCGAGTCACCCGAGGCCTCTAACTTCATACATATCACCTTACAATCTTCCATGCACTCTGGCGATACCTCCGACTCTCTCCCTTGTGTTGTTAATGTACCACTAATCACCAAAATCCCTAATAAAATAATGCTGCTGCTATACATTTTCATCTAATTCTATTTCTCCATAATTCAATCACCTAGCTTACGTACCCTGCATTTGCATTTTGGCCAACCCAACTGAAGGTCAAGAGTGTAACCAGGAATTTCCTCATATTAGAATACCCACGTCCCTGTTTAAAAATAAAAATGTGTGGAGAGAAAATATATATAGAAATGGTCTTCAAGAAAATTGAGTTCTCTAACTACAACTTAATTAATATTTTACCCATGGATGTTTATTAATGTTAGTTTTTAATTAAATTATTCCATGAATCAATATTGCTACACCTATATATTATACGTAATTAATTTAATTTTTGTAAGCAAGATAAAAATAGTCATGACAATCACACACGTACATATGTACATGAGACAAGATTTTATTGTGATATTTGAGTACTTTCTTTAAATTAAACATGATTCGGCTAAATAAGAGTGGAGATGTCGAGCCTTTAGTGGAATTTGAACATGTGAGCTAGCGTTAGTAAAAAAAAAAAAAAAAACTCTGATATTTTTTTAAGAAAGTTCAATATTTTATCTAAAAGTTTAAATTTGTAAAAAGATATGAAATCAATTCATTTATATTAAAAGAATTTCCTTATGAAACATTAATGCAAAAATAGTGTTAGTATATTTAAGAAAAGATAAAAAAAAAAAATCAATAATTTTATTCGGGTCGAATCGAGTCAAATGACCTTTAAAAAAAATCGTGCAAAGTCAAACAAAAAACTCACTTTCAAGTATGTGTTATTATAAAGATAAATATGTATTACTCTAAAGGTAAATATATGTTACTATATATACAGATAAATATGTATTACAATAAAGATAAATTGAGTATTCAAAAGTTTAATATATTACTTTGTTGGAGAAATATGTGTTTCTGTGTGACCGAGGCCTGTAAAAAAAATGTATAAACCATCCATCAGATTGAAACGATCAAAATTCAGCATATAAAGTAAATTAACAAAACCATTTAGCAAAAAAAATTATCATGGAGAAGCGAAAACGAAGAAAAGTGTGTCTTATATTGGTTCCCTGATACTTAGTGCAATTAGTTGCATGCACATATACAATTGGAATTAGACTTAAATAAAATGACTCAAATATTGGGTTATAGATTAAGAGGGTGTATTGGTTGTGAATTTTGTAGAATTTTTTTTAAACTTTCAAAGTGTGGGGTATTCAATTCGAATTTTCAAAAGTCTTTTAAAATTCGGAGGTATTCAATATGGATTTTAAAAAGTCTTAAAAAATATTTGAGAGTCTATACATTTTAATACTCTATGAATTTTGTTGTATTATCTTCAAAAAAGTATAAATAAATTACACTATACAAAATCTCTTCTAAAAACCAGAGATTTCAACGGATTCTCTCAGAGAACTCTAAACACAAAAGGTCAGAAGTAAGGGATGACAATATTGACCCAACCCACGGTTACCCGTCCCGTCCCGTATTGAGAACGGGTCGGGTCTGCCCTGCCCCGTATGTGAACGGACTGAATCTGGGTCTTATGTCCGACACACGAGTATCGGACTTGACCCTAATTATTATATAAACTTTATATAGTATATATATATATATATATATAATATATATAACATGAAAAATATGTATATTATTGTTAATTGTTTCAATGTATATATGCATGAAAATTATTGTTTTCAATTGCAAGAAACAATTTAAATAAATTCAACATGATATGAAAAAATGGGACGGATCCGTCTCGATTTTCACGAGGGGCACGGGGCGGATCCGGGGCATAATACATTAGAACGGGTCTGGAGCATGTACAAGTGTGTTCCATATACATTTGCATCAATTGTTCCAGCGCCGGAGTTTATGAAAATCTATATAAATCAATAAAAAATATATATTTCACTATCCTTTCAAGTTTATGAAAATCCATATAAATCAATAAAAAAAAATTAGTCAAACTTTGCATGGACTCTATAGTCTCTATAGATTTTCTAAATCCATAGACTTTTTAAAGTTCAAAAAAATTCAATTGAATCTCAATTGTCTGAATACACCCCTTTAAATTTGATAAATTGAACATTAAAATCTAAGGTTGTGTCTGGAGGAGGGGATTTGATTTGAAAAAGTATTTAAAATGAAAGAATTTAGCATGATAAATCTAAATATTTAAAATTCACTCATTTACTCTTTAATTCAAATAAGAGAAGTGAATTTAGACTATAAATTTAAAATTCATAGTCAAATTCAAATAGACATAATATGCACTAAATTGTACTGTAAAATAATTTGTCTGATTATATATATTAATATACTAGTGCACGCGAGATTGTAAAAAAATAAATAGCATGGAAAACTCTTTAAAAAGATGAAAAAAATGTGAATCGGGAAAAAAAACAAAAAACAAAAAAAACTGTAAAAAGAGAGAGAAAGAAAAGAATTTTAAAATTAAATGAGTTAACTGCAAAAAAAACAGTTTAAAATAAAAAAAATCAAGGCAAAAACTTGTGTGAGACCGTCTCACGGATCTTTTTCTGTGAGACGGATCCTTTTTAACTCATATTTCAAAATTTTGGGTAGGATAACCCATATTTATTTTCCAGATTTTGGTTTGTAAAAAAAGTGATAATGTTTAAGTGAAAAGTGATAATATTTTTAACAAAAGTGACTGTCACTTTTTACTTAAACACTGTCACTTTTTGTTCAAACATTATCACTTTTTATATATAAAGGCCGTCTCACGGATCTCTTTCTGTGAGACGGTCTCACCCAAGACTAGCCCAAAAATCAAAAATTCTATAAAAATGGATTGAGAATTAGTATATTCTAGTAAGACAATATTCCCAGTTTAAAATAAAAATAAAAATAAAAAATTCTATAAAAATGGATTGAGAATTAGTATATTCTAGTAAGACATCTTGTGCATCATGCAATATTCCTTTATCATACACAACTATTTTAAGAAATCTAAACTATATGTCTCGCGATCCTCGTAGACACATACTTTTCACACAAATATCGCTATCACGAGTTCCTCGTTCCACATTCAATCATTAATTCCATGCAATTTACCTAATATAAATATATCCAATCACATTCCAATTTCCCAACAATTAAACCAAGTAATTAATTTCAGGATATATAAATAAATAAAAATTGTAGTACAAATTAAAATGGCCTTTAACAGTGTGTTGGTGGTATCAGTGGCAGCAAAAATATGGCGGCAGATGGCCCTGTCCCCTCGCGGTCGCCGGCCGGCGACCTTTGCCTTCCTACGGCGGCTCCGCGGCTGGGCTCTCGATATCTTGACCTACTTTTGTATTATTACACCTCATCACCACCCTACTACTAATACGTACAGCGCTGCTCCCTCGACTTCATATACTAGGTATGACTATTTTTTTTACAATCAAGATTATAATAACTACGATTATACCATACCTTTGATGATGAGACCCTGAAAATTATCGGATGCAATTGAGTATATACAATGTAATTGAATTTTAAATAATTTAAATATATTATCAGTTGTCAAATTAAATTGTTGATCCGTCATATTAGTAATTAGTTAAACTACGATTTAATTTCATTAATTGCACTATACATGTGACTATGTGAATGTGCACAAGTGTGACTCATATTTTTATTTTCCACCTATATGAATAATTAATTTGAAGGTATATTCAAGAGATTTAAACTTCTAATCATCAGTATCCTCGTCACGTTAATTGTACTTTGACTTCTTCATTTTTATTACATAAGATCTCATTGTTTTCTTGAATATTAAAACTCTTATAATATATGGTTATGTTGTAATTGATAAGATTGTATACAAATGCTCACATAAATGTCAGATCAATAAAACATTATTTATTTATTTTTTATTTTAAAAACGTTTTTAAATAAAATAATATGCAAAATTTTACATTATTTTTTGTGGACTATGATTTGGAGAACACGATCCTATTCTTTTGAGTTTTGGAAGAAATGATAATAATTAAATTAGTTTATTATTTATTTAAAAATAATTTTTTTAGTATTGTTTTTAGTTTAAAACAATTTTTTTAGTATTTTTTTTAGTTAAAAACATTTTAAAAATTAAAAAAATAAATTATTCATCATTAGTGACATTTATGTGGCATCTCGACAGTTCTGACAATTACATCATGATTTAATTGTTGTCAGAAAATTGATAGATGCATTGAATTGCAAAACTTAAAAATGTGGTGTATCAAATTGCAAAGAAAAAAAGAATATGGTGTAATGGATAAAAACTGTAAAGTTTGTGATTTTTTTTTTTTGCAATTAACCCTATATATATCAAAAAAGAAAATATTTGTGATTTCAATTTATAAAATTTGTCACTTTGACCACCGTGCAATTAATATAAAATATTATCATCCCTAAAATATATCATGAAAGAGAAATTTTTCGCTCCAATTGAAGCAAATTCCTGAATGCGTCCGGATTATAGCTAAATCTTCATGCATCGATTATTTCAATTTCGTCATTTTTTTTAAAATTGTACTCCCCCCGTCCCAGGATAATTTGCATAGTTTGACCAGCACGTTGTTTAAAAAAATTGAATTTAGTGGTTGATGATGTAAGATAAAGGAGGGGTATTTTAGGTAATTTGATGATGTGTAAAGTGAAATGTATGGAAAAAATGAGTGACAAATTTGAAAATAAAATGATGTTGTGAGGTTATTAATTTTGTGGGGTATTTCCATATTAAGAGTGTGCAAGTAATATTGGGACGTCTCAATAAGAAAAGTGTGCAAGTAATCACGGGACGGAGAGAGTAATACTTAGCTATCATTATTATAAACACAAACGGAAGCGGATAGTACCATCACAAAATTTGATGAATCAACCCAACTATTTTTCATTTTTATTAAATGATGAGCTTCCCTAGTCAACGATGCGCCAAAACATTAGTGCAACGTCTAGTAAATTGAGTTTTCAGTATATTTCAAAATAATAGTAAAATTACATATCACATGTATTGAAGCAGAGGTGATCCTATTCAAAATTATGTGTGGGAATATGGGGCTAACTGGCAGGACTATAAACAAGAACCCACCCCACACACTGCACACACAAAAATAAAAGTTTCAATGATCAATTATCAGTGTACACACACATATTGATATAGTGCACGACATTTTATTTTTCATGAATGATATAAATTGAACAAGCATCAATCACGGCATTTCTATGGTGGGCCAATGCGTGGAGGATGGGGTCAATCAGAAGGTGAAACTTTTATTAATTTATTAAGGATAAGATTCAATATATTATATTCAAACTATAAGTGGAGTAATAAAAAAGGCCAGCATATATATTATGGAGTACAACTTTGTAGCTCAATCATATAAGTAAAATATTCAAACACAAAGTTTCTAACTATATTGAAAAAGAAACATAGGAGAAGTTTCTAGCTTTCACATTAGTTAAATGAAGTTTCATTACTACTACTAAAGTGAGTTAACAAAATTGCACCCAACCTGGAATGGAATCACCTATAAAATTATTGACAAATACATATAAAGTAAAATAAAGATGAGAGTCAACTAATAATCATAACATGAAAATATAAAAAATGACACATGTAAATAAAATCGATTATATATAGTATGAATAAAAGCGTCAATATATTTTAATTTGAAACTAATATTCGTTGATCATCCAAAAATAAACCTTCAATTTTAAGCCCATAAATTGTCCAATAATATTATTTCACTTTCACCTTATTTATGGGTTCTAATTTGTAGGTAGCTAGTTATGGACAGGGTTAATAATTGTGGTTGGACTACTCTGGTGAATAATGCCAATATCTTTTATCACGATATATATTGACAGCTTCTTCGGCCTTTATTTCAGAATGAATATTCATGCAAACATGCCGACAAACACAAACTACACTATTGACTTCCATGCCCTAGCCTATTATACAGACAATAATATTGACAAATGATCGTACTTCACCTCCCCCTCTCCATATATAGTTTTCTCAATTTTGTTTACTTTCATAAATTTGTTTCCCCATTGATATATATTCATAAATTATCGTGCTTCTATTTATGAAAGTGTGTAAGGAGGCAAACTACTAATTGTTAGAACGGATGTAGAAAATATAAGAAATATTTAGTCACAATACATAGTTCACTAATAATGTGTTAGCTACCTTCATACAAAAAAAAAAAAAATTGTTTTATTCGAATGAGCATGATGATTACAAATTAACATTAGAGATACAAAATATATAAACCTAATCTGAGTAGATTGGACAAAAAATAAGCCCAGAACTGAAAACAAGGCTCAAACTCAATATAAACTGTTCAACCATGTATCTAGTCATTTATTTATGTGTTAATTTCAAATTAAATCATCACCTTTAACTATATTGTAATTTAATCTAAAATTTCGAATTATTGCAAATAAAATCATCACTTTAAATTTTGTTGCAATTTAAATTTATTAATAGTCTCATTTGTGTCAAAATCTATCGTAGTTAACTGATGTGACACCTCCTTAATGAAAGAACATTATTTTTTATTTCGATTTAATCTCGAAACGTCAACTTTGGGCACAAATGAGGCTGTCTAGAAGTCTAAATATTGCAACAATATTTAAAGTTAGTGATTTTATTTGTAATTATTCAAAAGTTTAGATTAAATTGCAATTAAGTGAAAGGTGGTGATTTAATTTGCAATTAACCCTTTATTTATTTAGGAAGATTTTTTTTTTTCTTTTCAAGGGTTTACAAGTTCATAACAAAGTAACATTACAAATCAAAGGTCAAGACCTCCAAACTAAGACGGATCAAGTGGTGTCGTTATCCCCTCCAGTTGCGAGGAAGTGGAAAGATGAGTATATCATTTGTCCACGAAAAAATTTCAAATCTCTATTCGCAATATCCACAAAAAAAATTAATCTCACACTAAGATGATTTTATACGAAAAAACACAAAGACACAAAAGAAAGATAAAGACACACCTAACACAAAGATACTAAGGACCATCAAATTCTACCCAAAAAAAGATCCAACAAAAAAGAAAAACCACACAAGAAGTATAAATCCCAAAGGCGCAGATAAAAAGAAATTTAGATTTCGTTTTTATTTTTGTTTAATTATATACCTATGAAAAAAGCAACTGCAAAACATGAGGCAATTTGGCCAATGCAATTGTTTAGTACCTAAGGCCCTAAATCAAAATATATACTTATTTTTTTTAACAAAAAATACTTTTAGTCGATAATTGAAGGTTACATCTAATAACAAAAAAAAAACATGAAATGTAAAAAAAAAAATTGATTGACTAACATGCATGAAATGTATTTATATATTATAAAAGTGATAAAATGTCACTTTATATATGCATGGTAGATATTTTACACACATTTTCAATGACAGTAATGATGTGATCTGAATAATAGATACTCCCTCTGTTCCATAAAAATTTGCACATTTTTCATATATGAATGTCCCATACCAATTTGCACATTCCATAAAAGGAAATATTGTTATAACTCTTACCCTCAAAATATACACATATTTACTCATATGCCATTATTTTTTCACACTCAATCTACTTTTTACTTTACTTTATTCATAAAAATTTACAAAACTACCCCTCAAAACATCACTCATTACACTTTTTCTTACACATTTATTAAAATGTGTGCCATCCCAGAGGTGCAAATTCCTCTGGGACGGAGGGAGTACTTTTATAGATAGGCTATTATCATATAATTCATAGGCAAGTTGATTTTTTTTCTAGATTATTTGTTCAGCTGCTCTACAATTCTTCTAATTCTGTATTTTTGTCAACAACCAATGTGAGATTTGTCTTATTTCATTTTATTTTATCTTCGAATTAATCAACTATATTAATTTAATGGAGTACTGTACTACTGTGGAATTTGGAAATTGTGCTAGCTCTTTCAGACATTGACCAATTAAAAACTCACTAATGCTCCTGCCATAATCATATCAATGTAATATGCCTGTAATTAACAATCATTATAAAATTTGTTATCAATGTAATATGCCTGTAATTAACAATCATTATAAAATTTGTTTTAACAGACATTCAGAGCAACATAACAGGAGAATCTTTGTCCATTGCATACATATATTTTTCTTTTGTAAAGAACTCAACGTAGCAATGATTCTCTGTTAGTTTTTGGCATTTTATTTTATACTTTTACGATAATTTCAATTCAATAAAAATCTATCGCGGAGTCCTTACGAAATTGAGAAGAAGAAAAAACACTTCAAGAAATACATTCTTTAACGACCATAATTAACGAGGGTAAAAGAGGATTAAAAGAACCTTTCAAACATCCTTTTAATTGTCACTTTTTTTTTTCGAGCCCACATTTGAATTGTCACTTTTAAAAATTGTTTTAAGATATATGTAGCTTTGGTTTTTTCTAAAGAGATATTCATTCCCTTCAATTCTATTTTTTTATATATATATTTTTTGTTATTTGTCTAATTTCATTATGTTTATTTATTTTAGAAACAATATTATTAACAATACTCTATTTTCAATTTTAAACTATCACTTATTTATTTATTTATTTATAAATGAACTCCACAATATCCCATATATTCATATCCTCAACTTATCTATTTTATACATACTACATCCGTCCCATAAAAATAGCCACGTATTCATTTTTTGGATATTTCAAATTATAGCCACATTTCATCTTTTACTTTAGTATTAAATGTTTTATTGTCAATTTTACCCCTATTTAATAAGAATAATTAATGCTTAGCAGATTTTGGAGTATTAGATTCTAAAGGTAAAATTGACACATTAGCTAAACTTAACTACATTTATTGATTTTTTTTAATCTGTGTGTAAAGTTAAATGTGACTATTTTTGTGGGACGGAGGGTGTAATATTTATTAAAATTCATGCCTAAAAATGAACATAATGGCTTTGAAAGAGAGACTATATTAACTTTATCTCTTTCCTAATGTTTGTAATGAATGGATAAATGGTCATTAATGAGCATATTAATCATTTATATAAATGATCATTAGTATTAAATGATATTATTAATATGTGTGAAAATCTAAAAATGATATTCTTTATTTCCTTTCATCCTATTGTATGATTATTTGGACACCTCCTTTTTCAACATTCAATTCGTTGAACGCTTTCAATATGAACACACAAAATTAATATCATTACAACATCATACTACTCCTTATTAAAAAAAATCAAAATTATTACTTATTTAAACATACATTTTATCTCACACCTTCCCACCTTATTAAATTTTTTTCTTCTTTATTTATGTCGTTACACTAATTATGTAGCTGATGGAGCAATAAATTAGTAAATTACTAGTAATTAATTACATAATTTTTCCAAAAAATAGACTACACCAAACAGTGAAGAGTTTAGACCGTTGTGCATTGGTAAATGTGAAAAAGATGAGGGCAAATTAGTAAAATAAGCATCCATTTAAACTCAAGGGGCAAAATCGGAAAGTAATGCCAAGTCGACAAAGCATGAGTGGTAGGCAGAGTGAGGAGTGTGGGAGGCAAAATTCTCCCAACTTTCCCACTTCTTCACCTTTACCTTTTTGCCCTTCGTGTTCAAAAAGCCAAAATCACTGATTAAAATTTGCAGTATTATAGACTAAAAAATTACCGAATAAAAACAGAGACATCTCTGCAACTTAATTGGCTTTCTCGAACCACCCAAACGAAGAAAAAGAGAGAGAGAGAGAGAGAGGTCATTCAGTCATTTCTCAGTACCTAAACAGCTCCAAAAAAGAGGAGGGAAGAAAGGGGATAAGCATTAAGCAGAATCTTGGGATTTCTTTTTCTTTTTGTAGTTCCACTTTCAACGGTGGGTGCTGCCATTGAAATTGAATCTTCGGATGCTGCTACCGCTTTAACCTACGCCTCGGGCTTCCCAAAAGATTCAATCTTACCGATTCTGTTCACTACAATGGGTTCTGCGCAGTTTAGCCACAGCCACCGGAGGAGAAATGGGAAGATGCTGGTTTTCTTCGTATGTTTATGGGGTTTGAATTTAATGTCGTTATCTTGCGCCGGGAGGTTGTCGGCGCCTTCAAGACAGAAGCTTGAAGTTCAAAAGCACTTGAAAAGACTCAATAAGCCTCCCATTAAAAGCATTCAGGTTTCCTCCTCTACTTCTCTGCACAATTTAATAATGTTATAGTTGAGTTTTATTGCACATTTTGATAGTATTTTCAGCATGTGAGCTAGAAATTGCAATTTTTTATCTCAACATTTTGTGTAATTTAACAGAGCCCGGATGGGGATATAATCGACTGTGTGCACATCTCTCATCAGCCAGCTTTTGATCACCCTTTTCTCAAAGACCACAAAATCCAGGTCCATTTCTTTAAAATAAACAGAGTCTGTGTTTTTATTTTATGTATGTATGTATGTTTATTGTTGATTTTGATTTGATATAGGCTCGGCCCGATTACAACCCGGAAGGGCTTTTTGGGGAGAAGCAAGTGTCAACATCAACAGAAAGAAGAAACTCAATCTCTCAACTCTGGCACATGAATGGCACGTGCCCTGTTGATACCATTCCCATTAGGAGAACCAAAAAGGATGATGTATTGAGGGCAAGCTCTGTGAAAAGATACGGAAAGAAGAAGCGTCGTAGCGTCCCCAAGCCAAGGTCCGCCGACCCTGACCTCATCAATCAAAGTGGTCATCAGGTATTTGCCCCGTTTGATAGATATGTTGAGATATATATGTCAATTGGCAATTGTATGTCCTTTGGTCATTTGGTATATAGATATGTTGAGATATATATGTCAATTGGCAATTGTATGTCCTTTTTTGGTCATTTGGTATGCACATATTAGGCCTGATTAGACGAATATCTTGTGTCAATAAACTTGAGTATCATAAAGAATTGATTCCAATATGCTAAAGTAGTGTCATTTGGTTGTGTTGTTAATCAGCACGCTATAGCTTATGTGGAAGGGGAGAAATACTATGGAGCAAAAGCTACAATAAATGTTTGGGAACCAAAAATACAACAGCCTAATGAGTTCAGCTTGTCCCAGATTTGGGTATTGGGTGGTTCTTTTGGCGAAGATCTTAACAGCATTGAAGCTGGTTGGCAGGTACATATTCGGAAGCTTTATTTCGTTGCGTAATGATGTACACAGTAGTATGAATGATGTATGATTCACATGCTTTCAGGTTAGTCCAGATCTCTATGGAGACAACAACACTAGGCTTTTCACTTATTGGACTGTAAGTCTTTTTTTGTGTGTTTTTACTTTTTACCATCATTTGTAAAGGTTTTCAAGTGGTTAACTCCAGTGTTTGTGATAATCGCAGAGTGATGCTTATCAAGCTACGGGCTGCTACAATCTTCTGTGCTCCGGTTTTATTCAAGTCAACAATGAAATAGCAATGGGTGCTAGCATCTCTCCTGTTTCTGGATTCCGGAATTCCCAATACGATATCAGCATTCTTATCTGGAAGGTAAAATCCAAATGAATTTCATCACTAGTATATGAAAAATGGATCATGTTTTTTCTTTTCTTGCAAATTTCCTTTTTTTATCAGTACATCATGTATATCCTAGTCTACCTTTTGTAAGATCATGGACAGCAGCCTTATTTAGCTGGCTCAATTCTTCAAAATTATGGTGATAATGATATAAACTTTTGTGCTGGAAAAAGTAATTGAGGATGACATTGAATAATGGTATTCAAAAAGCATCACTTTTCTCTCTAATTCATCATTTCTATCACATACATGTTAGTTAATACAGTTGAACATCCTACAATTCTTATCTGAAATTTTCGAGTTATTTGTTTCTAGGATCCAAAGGAGGGACACTGGTGGATGCAGTTCGGAAGCGACTACGTATTGGGATATTGGCCGTCTTTCTTGTTCTCGTACTTAACCGAGAGTGCATCCATGATAGAGTGGGGTGGGGAGGTCGTAAACTCGCAGCCTGATGGACACCACACTTCTACTCAAATGGGAAGTGGGCAATTTCCAGAACAAGGGTTTGGCAAATCCAGCTATTTTAGGAACATTCAATATGTCGATAGTTCAAACAACCTTAAAGCTCCCAAAGATCTTGGCACCTTCACTGAGCAATCCAACTGCTATGATGTCCAAACTGGTAGTAACAGTGATTGGGGAAAATATTTTTACTACGGAGGCCCCGGAAGAAATCCTAACTGCCTTTAAAAAAAGGACAAATTGAAAAAACAGGACTTATCATTGCCACTAATTGCACTTCGAGGATTGAATTTTCGACTTTTGCAGGGCAAGCTGAAAGTTCGATTCTTGAAGTGTAATTAGTGGTAAAATAAGTTCTGTTTTTGCAATTTCTCCCTAAAAAAACCAAGGATTGTATGTATGCATACTCTTTTATCTTGTTTTTGTTAGGTTAGTAGGAAGTGTTGCCTTTTGTGTTTTGGTGGAAAGGTTCTTCCTTCATGTAAGTGTGTGTATTTGGGAAGTGGGCCCTGTTTCTTGAAAAGAAGTAGTAGGCCTTTGTCATTTTCTTGTATTTTATTATTAGTCCACTCAGCTCAATCAGATGAATGCAACTTTCTAGTTTTTGCCAAAACAAAAGATGCCATATTAAAGAATAACTCCATTATGCATTAATGTATATGGGAAGATGATTAATTAATTGTATTGTGTATCTAAGTGGAATGTGAAGTATCATGTATGAAAAGATGTGACTTTTTGTAAGTGTGGAAGAAAGCAATATTTTAATGTATGATTAATATTTTGTGCCCTGCCTTTGTGTTGAGAGGAGAACCCACCACACACCACTTTTCCAAAAACTATATTAGTATCTTTTTCTTTATTTATTTAACAGAAAAATATAGAGAGAGGAGTGACAATATCCAACATTACTCTTATAATGGGGCCAAATAAATAATTGTGTTGAATTATTGATTTTATAAAAGTATATCTTATGATTCTCAGTATATTCTAATCGGGACAAGTCATGAGTAAACCCTTTGTCCATAAAAAAAGGTCTAAAAATAAAAATAAAGATCTGTCAAACACAAAAATCAAAGATACTCACGCACCAACAGGTCTTATAGAAAGCCAACAACGGGAAAAAATAAAAAAAAAAGACACGAAATAAGAACAAAAGACTAAAAAGTCGGAAAAAAAAAAAACGGGATCAATGGATTACTCATTCGACCGATCACCGTGACGGCGTCAAGAAGGATTGGCTAGTTGATCTCAACTAAAAAAAAACTTCGTAAGCTTGATCTTGACAAGGATCGAGACAGACCGCCACACCAAAGGCGAATCTACGAAAAGGGATTGATGAGGCATTAACAGTGGCAGCGAGCGAGTGAGGGCGACAGTAGACGACATTCGATCTACTTTTACAATGGGATGAACATCAGTTGGGAGGGTAGAGGTGAAGTTAGAGAGATGTTAACCATCCTTTTCAAAAATTTAGAGTATCACACATTTTAAAAATATTTATTTTAGCCAAATTCTTGTATGCACCCGCGGGTACCGTGCCCCCTATCCATTTTGAGAAAACCTCACATACCCTATACTCATTTGAGAAAATTGCATTATCCTTACCCGCTTTCAATTAGGTCATTTGCAACTCTTTCGTTTCTCTTACCCCACTCTTGCGATTTTCGACTTCTCTTCTCCGGCGACGGCGGACGGCACTGAGGTGATTTGTGCGATTTTATTGCTCCGATTTCACTTTCCTTTCCTATTGCATTTTACGATTTTAATGCTGCGATTTCACAGCGATTTGGACGGTCAGCGGCGTCTGCGATTTCAGTTTCTCTGGCAACAGAGATTTTAGTTTCTACGGCAGCGACGACGATTTCTAGGGCTCCCATTATCTATTTCACACGGCAAATAAAGTTCCTCCAAATATCTGCATTTTGTTATATTTGATGGATTTTGCCTAAATAGTTGATCTCCTACGGATTTATAAGTATTGATTAAGATGTGTTTGTTATATTTGATTTTATCTTGTAGTATGATTACTTTGTAGTTTTTTTTTTAATCAAGAAAAGGATGGTTTTATTATTAAAAAATGTGATGTTGAGATAAATGGTACTAGGTGTACCTTAGCACTCATTCCTGGATACAAGTCTACAGTCAAATGGATTAAATTGAAAATAAAACAAAACTGTCCTAGATTAGCAGATTTTAGGGTAGAATCATTCTGCTGCTCCTCGGCTCTGTTTTGAAGACTGTTTATTCATTACTGTTATTATGTTATTACAATTTAAGTATTTAAGTTAGAGATTATTAACTAATAAGGTCATTTCTATAGCCTATTAAACAACTAAAACATACAACTTTTAAAATTTCCTATTAAGGTCATTTTAGTGTCAAAAAACCGTATTTACCCTTAATATTCATATACTCCTTTAATTTATATATTTGAAATGTAATTCGAAATTTAAATTCATAATTAATTGTTATCAATTAATTCTCAAATTATAGGGCACATTCATTCCCCAAAAAAATAAAACCCTAGATCCCTCCCCCCACCCCAATCGATCGAGCTCCCTCCCCACCTTGGCCGCCGTCATCGCTGCCCATGACCTCCCCGCCGCCCCCTCCATGGCCACGGTCGTCGCCCCCTTCGCCATGGCTGATCTGTTCGCCGTGGACTCCATCTCCCACGCTGAGTCGCTGTAAACCTTCGCCGGAGGTCTGCCCCCACCATGGCTGTGATGTTTCCGACGGAGATGCTTCTGGTGGTTCGTGGTGGCCGGTCTGACCTTTCATTTTCCTAGTGGATTTAACCCCCAGATCGACAACCTAGACAGAGGGACTATGAAGATGGAGGCCTTCCGCCGCTAGTCGCCGGAGAAAATTGAGCAAAAAGGAGGGTACGAAAATAGATGAGGCGGCACCCGTGGGGGCTGAAATCGTCGCCGATCTGTAGCCCGAATCGTGGTCGCCACTAACGGCGAAGACGAAGGACGATCGTCGGCGATGCTGCGACTTTTCCAGATCTGAAGACGCCGATGCCTTGACGTTTAATGAATGTGATGAGCAGGATCAATGTACCATGGATCGCCCTTGTTGCTCTCGGTTCTCGGCCCTCTTACTGTGACAAAGTAATTTTTCATATACAAAGATACACAAACGTCAATAACTTCGTGCTAGGCTTGATCAGCAATGTTATCTGACTATTGATGTTTACTGATTCAGAAATGGAGGACTACCTAGCCATCTGTTATGCAGGTAATGCCTAATATCTCTGTTTCTGTGGTGCTCATCACCCATGTTGCAAGTTAAATTGAGTGCACATTAGTGGACAGTGGTACACTAAGGGTTTTGATGTGTATTCTTGTTTGTTGGAGAAACTACCATAAAAACTGCTGACAACTCAAGAATGGTTTCATATTTAAGTAGTTGGTAAATTTAGCCATTGTATTGGCATATTAGTTTGCATTGCTGTCCAATCTACTGCATAATCCTGAGAAAAATTTATCTCTTTTAATAGCTGGCAAAGTTAACAACTTATTGGTTATCTATAGATATTCCTATGCCACACCAGTTACGATAAGTTTTTGGGAATGTTGCACCTTTTTTTTGTTTGTTTGAAGGCCATCCAGGAATATGTTTGCTGCTTTTATCTTCCATTTCCTTTATTTGGTAATCTGTTATTTAAACATCATTTAGCTGTATAGAATGTCAACACACTTTTGGATATAGTCTGGTTTCTGTGGTTGCAGATTTTATCAGTGCAATTCTTATCCGTGCAACTGGACGCACTCTTGTAACAGCACATGCCCACAATTTGAAATCATTAGGACTTGGAAAGCTGTTCAACGACATAGGTAATAGCACATGGCCACAATTTGATTTCTAGTGCGTATCACATTGTGTGTTTATTGATGTCAATTATCATCTGATGCATTGTTATTCTGGATATATGCCTTGATTTGTGCAGCTTAATTTATATATGCAAGTGTAAATCATCACTCTGGATTATTGAAATTTTAAATTGACAGAATATTTTTCATTTTGCAGAGAAATTGAAACATTTATTTGTTCTCGAGAATCTATTAGCTGCATTGGATAATCAGAGCATGGAGTCCATGGACAAAGAAGATGAATATAGTTGAACAAATTTTTTGAAATCTGTAATTGAAAGTTAGTAACAAGAAACTATAGATACAGAGAATTTTCCAGAATTGGATGCCTGTTACATTTTCAGGTTACATACTAAACTGTATTTCTTTTTGTAGTATGTACTTGTTGGAAATTCATCAAAATTGAAACGACTTTTATTTTTATTCACATGTTGTTTGGTTTACAATCAGCTTTTCCAGCTTGAATTTCGATAGACTGATTATTCAATTGCTATTCGCAGTGCATCTGAAAGGTGCATATACTACTCCTACAACTTCATATCTAAATGAACTTTCAATATGAAACATGGATACCGATGTAGGCATTATCATTTTATGTCTTCGTCTTATTATTCTGAACAATTCTTTTCAGTGATATTAACGGAATTAAGTATGAAATCCCTACATCACAACAAACCGCTTTTTGAATATGTCATTTACAAATGTGCACATCTATTTTGCATATTGATATGCACGTCACTCTGTGCACATTGGTTCATGTTATTTTATGCATACCAAAAAATTCAGTCTTGTATGCCGTTTTAAACTTCATATTGAAATGAACATATGTATTCATAACCCATTTCTACATACCAAAATTCATTTCACTTTTCATATTAAAATTCATAATCTATTTCATATATATATATATGCATATTCAAAATATGGGGAATTGTATACTCTATGACACGCTTATTTCTGAATCATAAAATGCAGATTTTTTAACTTTTTTTGTTTGGATAATTAACAATTAATTCGAATTGCTTAATTTTAGGAATATTTGAATAATTGGAAGGATCATAAAATGCAGATTTTTTAATTTTATTTGTTTGAATAATTAACAATTAATTCGAATTGCTTAATTTTAGGAATTTTTTAATAATTGGAAGGTGCGTATAACTAGGAACTGCATTAATTCAAAATTATTAATTTCAAATTATTAATATTTATTAATTTCAAATTATTTAAATTGGTAAAGGGCAACAATGTCTTATTATGTGTCATTTTGACTCTAATTGATTTTTAAAAAAAAACCTATGCCCTATTAGATAAATCTCTTAGTGAAATGACCTTAACAATAATTTACCCTTTAAGTTATTGTTGTGATGCTTGTTTTGCTTGCTTCTAACTATAATTATAATTCAAAAAATTGTTGCAGAGAAAAAATAGAATGCTTTGAAAGTTGAAAAGAAGAAAAATGAAACCTTGATCATGTTATTTGGTTGTAAATAATTGATATTTTTTTTTAACATTGTTTTTGTTTAAGGATTAATGCTACCAAAATCAATATCAAGTAACATCATATGCCTAATGCAGTTTTTAATGTTAAATTGTGGTGTTAATTACCGTATTTAATATTTGTGTTAATAAATAAACAAGTAATACAAATGTCAATATCCAGTAATACCACACAGTGTATTCACTAATACCACATGTAATAACCAATAATACAAGATGTCTAATATGATGTTTAAAACTTTAAATTTAGGTGTTTAATGTTTGAGCTACAAAATCAATATCCAGTAATAGCACACAGTGTATTAACTAATACCACATGTAATAACCAGTAATACAAGCTGTCTAATATGATGTTTAAAACTTTAAATTACATTGTTTAATGTTTCCGCTACAAAATCAATATGCAGTAAAATTAAAATTATCGTGTGAATAAATAAACAAGTAATACAATATCGATGTCCAGTAATACAACAAAGTGTATTCAGTAATACCACGTGTAATAACCAGTAATACTATATATCGAGTATGATGTTTCATGTTTTTTCTATAAATAATAATGTCCAATAATACCATATGCAATACGCAAAACAATCATCAACTAAATTAACTGGGGATTCGATGTTTTAGAACCAAACTCGTTCATTTGTGATGATTTTGATGTATTTGCCTTCTTTTTGTGGAGACTACTCTTGACCCTTCCCATCACAACATTCTCTTCCACATTCTATTCTTGTATCTCACTACATTGTTTATTAAAATCATATACTTTTTCACCTTGAAGAGAAACATCTTAAATTTCATATATCTTCCCACCTATAAATGAAACTGAATTCAGTAATACCACAAAGAACATTCATGAATAACATAGCTTATATCCAGTAATACCACATGTCTAATAATATAAAAAATATAACAACCACATGTCTAATAATATAAAAAACATAACAATTCTAATAACTCCAATTAAATAATTAAACACTGTCAAATTGTGAAAAGATTACATTCTTCTTCGCTGTGAGTATTTTTCCTATTGAAATTACCACAATCTTCATTGTTATGCATATTTCAATGATATTTTCCTAACACCAATAGAATAGTTTCATAAAAATTAGAGCAAGAAGAAGAAACACATAATCGTCGACACATATTTCAATGGAAATTAGGGATTAAAACATGTTCTTAACTGTGTATTGCGAAATTAGGGATTTAAACACATAATCGTCGACGCAACAGCAGGACCGGTGGCGACGGCGGCGAAAAACCGTCGTCGATGGGGCGACTTCCCGTCTTCACGCTTTGTTTTTTTTTTTTTTGGGCCTTTGACTCAGTTCTTACCCACCCTTAGCTCATATTCCATTTTTGTGATGTAGGCACGGTACACCTGCGGGCATCTAAGTGTGATCCTTTATTTTATGTGTTATTTAAAAAAAAAAATCGTGATACTTCGTATTTTAATCAATATTTCTTCGTATAATCAATAATGTTACCGAGTTCACCAAAATCATAAAAGTTTATGTCTAGCTTATAAAGATTGAAAATGTGATTGGCTTCAATTAAAGTACAATCTGAATTAGTATTAGAAATTAATATACAATAATTAATTTCCACCATCTCTACAAGTTCGAACTTTTAGATGAGACATAATTTTTTCATTGCATCAGAGCCTCTAGGCAAACGACCTGGGTTCGATTCGATTCCTGCTGGAAGCAACTTCACCCATTTAAATTGTCCACTCGATGGGCCTCCTCCCCAAAGGGTAAGAGGTGAAAATTCGGCCCACGAGTGAGGGGGAGTATTAGGAATTAATATATAAGAACGGCCTCCTCCCCAAAGGATAAGAGGTGATAATTCGACCCACGAGTGAGGGAGAGTATTAGGAATTAATATATAAGAATTAATTTTCACCCTCTCTACAAATTCGGGCTTTTAGATGAGACATAATTCTTTCCATTAGTAAACCCTCCAATTTTAATTGCTTGAATTTGCTTAGGCTCGATCTCGATCTTGATCTTTGAGATGTTAAAGGATTGATTGGACATTGCATAAGGTTTACGTATTCATATCAACTCATTCATTGATTTGAGAGATATGAATATCCTCATTGAGGCCATCTCCAAGGGAGAGGCAAATGTCATGTTTATACCCCAATTGATCTCCAACGCCTACGCAAACGTTGCTATTGATGAATAGTGTGTGGCAAATTTGCCACAACACTATTCACGTGGCAAATATTTTTTATTTATTTTATTTATTTTATTATTTTGATTTTGATTTTAATTAATAATTATTAAAATTTTAAAATTAAAAGTATACAATTTAATTTTAAGACAACATTAATAATTTAAATTACAAAAATACAATACGAAATAAAACATAAATACTACAAATTTAAATTACAATAGAAAATAAAACGAACATACTACAAATTAAAATTACAATACAAATAAAACATACATCCTACAAATTTAAATTACAATATTTGATAAAATGGAATATAAAAAAGATAAAATTAAGAATATTCTAAGAGAATATTTCCGTTGAGTTAAAATTTGAGTTGAATGGTTGGAGATGATTTTACTGTTTGACTCAAATTTGGTGACAAATTGAGGAATTTAGTGGCAAATTTGCCACCAGGGTTGGAGATGGTCTGAGCTCACACATACATATTTATTTACTTTAAATATTCAATACGACCAATATGTGTTAAACATGACAAGTGTAGTAAGTGAAATGAGTTAAGTTAGATAACAATTTATTTGTGCTCTGACTTAAAAAAATAAAAATATTTAAAGTGTAAATTCAGCGGCAGGTTCATTTTTTATTTATTTTACTTCCCGTAATAATTATTTATAAGTGTACCATAAATCTTAAACACATGTTAGTCCGTTTTTATAACATTATACTATAAGAGTATACTATAAGAGTGTCCATATTGGTGGAGGAGTTATAACTCCCCTCTCTCCTCCACCTCACTGTCACATCATCATTCTTTCATTAATAATTCAATATCACTAACTTCTACAACCATTCCAAAAGTTATAACTCACATTTATGGGACCCACTATTTAATCACATTTTTTTTTAATTCTTTATTTTTCATTTAATGAATATATGTAAAATTCAATATGTGTAAAAAAAATTAATACGGAGTATATGAATATATTAAAATTATTTAGTTAATTCAATATGTGTAAAAAAAATTAATACGGAGTATATAAATTTAAATTTTGAATATGAAATTAAAAAAAAAATACCCAACGGATATAATTACATTTCTTTTCAATTCTTTATTTTTTATTTAATGTTTTAAAATTATGTAAAAAAATTAATATATGAATATATTAAAATTTAATATAATAAAAAAATGAATATATAAATTATTAAAATTATTAAGTCGATTGGTTTAAGTTATCAATTAATATATTTTATAAATTAAAATAAAAATTTAATACTAAGTCGGCATAAAGTTGGTGATGAACTTGATTGTGATGTATTTATAGGGAAAAAAATATAACCATTGTAGGAATTAAAATTTTGAAAATGAAATTAAAAAAAAAAAAATTAATCGCCGTAGAAATTGAAATTTAAACATTGTCGGCTCTAATCTATATAAATAAATTGAGTGGGAAATAAACATAAAAAGCTGAAAAAGAATTCATAAATTAAAAAAAATCTAAAATATTTGGGCCAGGCAGAGAAACTACGTTAGTCTGTCTTAACCCATTTGAAGAGAGAATTTTTTTTTTAGAGTTATAACCCTCTTCTACATTGGTAATAACTCTCTTAGGAGAGTTATAACTTTTGAAAAATCAATCAATGTGGACACTCTAAGTTATCAAATTAAGCTCAAATTTTACTGAGTTTTTCATTGAATGGACTTCAAATTTAGGGGAAAAAAAAGGAATTTAACCAAGTTTGAATGTAGTACGTGATTTTTTTTATTTTTTTTATAGGAATAGTACGTGATTGTTAAAACTCCATAATACTAGTATATATGACACAGTCTTCCATTAATATAGTTCTAGGCTTGAATTTTCTATCTTTTGGGAACTTGGAACATGATAGTCTTGTTCCTTTGGAGTGTGAATGAAATGTCAAAAAGTAAAAGGGATGGGGTATATACCCCTCCAGCTTTGTTAGATGCACTCCCCCATACAAGTACTCCCCTCAAAACACATCTAAGATGGATGCACTCCCCCCATACAAGTACTCCCCTCAAAACACATCTAAGATAGATGCACTCCCCCCAAATTATCTATTATACCCTTTGTCTTAAAATTCAGCGGGATAAATGCACATCCCCATAAAATCCTATTTTTCCTCATTTCTTCCCCCAAAACCCACTGTCTTCTTCACCTTCGTCTTCTTCACGCCGGCCACTCCCCCAACGGCAAGCTCCGCTGCTCACTGCCAGCGTCCGTCGGCCGCCGCTCAAGCCGCCCACCTATGAGGCGTCCGCCGGCCGCCGTTCAAGCCGCCCCTTCCTCTATCTTTTTTATTTCTGTCCAAGCAGCGGCGCCGCCGCTGCCGCTTCCTTTCCTCTCCACCTTGCCCCAATCTTCTCCTCCAACGACCCCTCCCTCCCTTCTCCCCGGACGGCTCCCCCCTCCCGCTTCCTTTCCCCGCTGCCACCTGTTTATTTTATTTCTTCATTTCTGTAACAAGAAGTGTAACGCGACGGTGGCGGCCCCTACACCCAGCCGCGAAACAGAGGTAGGTTTTTTGTTTTTTTTTTTCATTTTCAACGAGACAATGAGAAATCGTCGACTATGAACCTTATGATCGATTAGGGTGTTTCTCGTCGATTAGGGTGTTTCTCGTCGATAAATTATACTCGGCCATATACTCTTGGGTTAGATCGACACTGGTTTGTCGAAAAAATGTATATATATATTTTTAGATTTTTATGGTTTTTGTTTAAATTTTTAATTTTTTTTTTTATGGAGGCGGTGGCTGTCGGAGGTTGGGCGACGGCTAATACCTCTCAAATTAGGGTTAGGGTTAGTTTTATTTATGGGGTGTGTATGAATCTTTTTGTATTTTATTAAAATAGTAAAATAGACATTTTACATGAATATTTAATTAATAAAAATGAAGGGGGTGTGCATTAAACAAAGCTGGAGGGGTGTATACCCCATCCCAAAGTAAAATAAGCCACTTAAATATATTTTCAAAGCGGGCTACCGATTTCAAGCCCAACTTACCAGAACCTGGCCTAATTCAGACATTCCATATTTCTATGTGGCGTGGGTTATATACCCTCCTCCGGCTTTGTTAAATCTACCACCTCCTTCATTTATTTTCATTTATTAATTAAATATACATGTAAAATATCTAATTTATCATTTTAATAAAATATATTCTGATAGATACATTCCTTTAACCTTACCCTAATTGGAGTAGTCATCGTCGCCCCACCACCGGCAGCCACCGCCGCCCAAATAATTTTCTTTAAAAAAAAAAAAACTTAAAAACTAAAAAAAAAAAAAATTCTCGACAAATCAGTGTCTACAAAAAAACACTCTTGTCGACAACATTTTATTGAACGAAAATTAAATAAATAATAATAATAAAAGAGAAATCTATTGACATCGCTGAGGGAGAAAAAAAGGGCGGCTGGCGATGTCGTGGGAGGGGCAGCGAAGGTGTGGGAGGAAGAAGTTGCAGAAAAAGAGAAAAAAATTAGGGACGGTGGCGATGGTGGGCGGAAGCGACACTAATGGGCGGCGCTGGAGCTGGGCAGGGGCAGTGGCTTGGTGGAGGGGATACGAATTAGGGTTTTAATTTTTTGGTTTTTAAAAGGATAAGGAAGACAGGTAAAGAGGAATTACAGTTTTAAGGGGAGTATATTTATCAATAGTTATTTAACTTATTTTAGAGAGAAGAGAATAATTTGGTGGACTGCATTCTAAGTAACATATCACAAGGGGTACATCTATCGGGGCTTCGGGGGAGTATATTTAACAAAGCTGGAGGGTTATATAACCCACGTCTTCACTCTTCTCTGTACATAGGAAATGTCATAAGGCCACGGTTAATTACACCCTTTTATCACCCCAACTTAATTTTATTATTGAAATAGGGGTGAAATGAACTTCTACCTTTTGTTACTGAGTTCACCCCTTTTCCCAAATGTGTAGAAAATATTCAGTCGTATGTTAATATTTGATCTATTTAGATAATGTTTATTTATATATGGTTAAAAAAATAATGCTATTATTGCTTATTTGCATACATTGTTGTATGTTTGCGTAGTTAAAATAAATACTATGTTAACTTTAGTTGATTTTCATTTTTTTTTTCCGAGATATGTATTTTTTGATATTGGTGCGCCGAAAAGTCTCAAAATTTTCAGATAAAAAAATTCAAAAGTTTTTCTGAGAATTTTATTTTTCTTTAAAAAGATAATTTTTGCCGATTTTTTTTAATAATCAAAAAAAACTTTCGAGATTTAAAAATAAATCCGACACAAGTATTGAGTTCATATCCGATCTAATTTTTACTATTTTTATGTCTAATTCGTGTACTATATATAATACTCCAGTAAGTAAATGAGAGTGGGTGAACTCAAGTAGAAAGAGCAAATAACCATGTCCATGTCACGGTTTTCTTTTTTTGAGGAAGCTTGTTTCTATTTAATTAAACATACGTTCACTGTGTCCATGTCTTAATTCTATTTTTATTTAATTAAACATACGTACACATCGTTGAATTTTGTCAAAATCAAGTGTGACTTGGAATTTATTTTTTTCGTCACTTGACGAGATCAGTCAATCTTTTTTTTTTTTAAATACATATAATAATATTATAATTGCTGAATGGTTTTATTCTTACCAACAATTGAGTCAATACTCCATTTATTTTAATTGAAAATTTAAAAAATTAGAGACGTTATACGTAACATAACCGGATGAATTTGCTAAGTTTTACCCTTCACAGATCACAATACTTTCAACCCCAGTTAAAATGAATTTTTGTGCATAATTAATTGAATGCACACCTGCAGTTGATTTATGTGATTTAAATATATTTTTCAATAGTTCAATTAAAATTTTAATATATACATTAAAATTATAGTTTAATTACACATGTTGCACCATGTTATGGTGTGTATACAAAAGTTTTTTTTTTTTTTTTTTTATGTCACGGTATCCGATCAAAGACCCCATAAAAATTGTTTGCACTTTAGGGGTTTCGAACCTGAGACCTAGAGAGGAGCACACTACTAAGTCCCGGACAAAGACCCCATAGAAATTGTTTGCACCATAGGGTGGTGTTTGGTTTGGGATTGATTTGGATTGAGGTGGATTGAATTGGGATTTGGGTAATCCATGAATAGTAATTGTATGTGTAAGTTGTGTTTGGTTAAGGATTGAGAAGTAGGGGTAGATGTATTTTTATGTCACATTAAAGTATGAGAGAGAAGAAAGTAGGAGAGAGAATGAGTGGTTGAAAAGAGTGATTTGATTGTATAAAAATAGGTGTATAGGTGTATTATAGGGATGAATTGGTATTTGGATTGAGAGAGATTGGATTGAGATTGGGTCAATCCAAATCCGGATTGGCCAATCCCAAACCAAACACCGCATAGGGGTTTCGAACCTGAGACCTAGAGAGGAGCACACTCCTAAGTCCCAAGTCTACACCATTAGGCAACTCCTTGGGGTTATACAAAAGACTCTTATATTAGAGTGACACTTGTGTACACTCAATTATTGTCTCTTGTAATTAAATCACGGTTTTAACTTGATTCTAATGAAAAAAAAGAAAAAAATCAAACCAAATTGAACTAATATTATATATATTCTAAACCCAAACGGCCAAACTCAATTCCAAATCCAAAGGCCAGGCCAGAAACCCTACGTCCCTACCTATTCGTCATCTATTTTTTGTGCCTTTGTCTAAATGTTTAGTGCTCTCACTCAATCCCTCTCCTCTTACTACTCATTTTTTCTCATGTGTTTTGTGTTGAGATTTTTTTTAAAAAAAATATGAGAAAAATTTCGGTTCGGTCAAAACTGCCCGAAATATTATGGTTTCAAACAAAACGATTTTTATAAATACGGTTTGATTTGCGATTTTGAAAAAAAATAAAATAATTTATACTTTGGTTTACGATTTATGGGTAGTTTGGTTAACCAAACCGCCCGTTGCACACCCCTACTAATTTGATAGGCTGATTTAACTTTTCACAAAAAATAAGAAATTTTACTGGGAAATCACATTAGACAAGTAAAATTTACATTATTATCATATTTAATGAATGTTATACTTTCTAATCTAATTAGTATAGGGCTATATTAGTAAATTAATTAGAAAATATTACTCTTTATGAAAATAAACGTATATAAATGAGACATCCATAAAGGAAAATAAGTTTATTTAATTGGGACGGATGGAATATAAGTATTACTGTTCAACCCCAAATTCTCAAAACATAAAATTAGACACACGTAAAATGACAATGTTATTTCTTCTAAATCGTAGCTAGAAAATTGCTCAATCCTCTAAATCGTACACTAAACATTTCGTTCAGCCAAATTATTCGTACAATAAGCATCCCATTCGGTCAAAGTGATCGCACGCTAAAGTCTGAATAATAACACTCCTTTTATGTCGCAGAAAATGTGCATCTAAGCCCTTCAGATGTTTTTTGTTAGGTTTAAATAAACTTTTAGTATTATTTTTTAAATAATCCCTTTATTTTTTCAAAATTGAACAAAAGATACTTACCCAAACAAAAACTAAATGTATGTTTATTTCTCAATAAAGGTATTTTTTTTTTTCAATTAATGTGGTTTAATGATAATTTCCTCATTATAAAAGAGGAAAAATATAATAAATTTTCATTTCACAAAATCATGTCAACGCAAAAAGCACATGAATAATAAATGCAAAATTTAATATTTACATACACAAAATTTAAGAAACACGTTTTTAAAAAAAAATTACGAAACAAATTTGTTAATAATGAAACACTTTAATGTTAAATTTGATGATAAACGAATAAGAAAATGTACTTTAATTTTTGGATTAGTTGTAATGCAGTTTTATTTAATTCTGAGAAGAATATAATTGATGCGTACCAATTAAATACATTAAAATCAAGGAGTATTTGTTCAATTAAAAAAACTATAAACTTACTTATAGTTTTTTTATACATAATTTTTTTTGGTAGTACCAATTACTTAAACCTGACATAATAAATGAGCATGATGGGCATACCTTATTTATAGTTTTTTTAATACATTTGTAGTTCCCACTTTATATTTTAAATATACAATTCTAAAATAATTATATAAACCCGTACATCTAATTATAATTTGAGTTGCGTAATATAATTGGCAGAATTGAACTGCATTATATTCAAATAATTTAAATTTAATTACATATATACAAGAATATATTTAAATATACAATTGCATACAAGAATTTACCTTAAAAATTAAATATATTCAAAATTAATTAATAAAATATAAAAAACTTAGGTTGATTAAATAAAAGCATCACAAAAGATTATTCTATAATTTGCCAAGTTTTTTTATTAAAAAATAATGATTTGCGGGATTGAAGTATTTTTCACTATCCGTAAATATGTCTCACACTAGGCATGTTTTACAGTAATTAACGACAAAAATCAGACTCATGTCTGAACAGAATTTCATTCCCCCACTCTCACACCGCGACTCTAAACAACACGACAAACAAACGGCATCTTTCTATTGGGCCGTGTTCTCACGCGCCATCACAGTGCACGAGAATCTAATCCCAGTCGGACAAAATTCCCATTATTTTTACAACCACAGACTTATATTAAAAAGAAAAGAATAAAAAAAAAGATATATAATTATTTTTTAATATCCAAACGCGCACACTTTACTCTTGTTTCTCCTCCACTGTCCTGCTCTCTCTTTCGCTCTCTAAAACAACCTAAAGCCCTGCAGCATCCCTCTCTTCCTCATTTTTTCACTTCTTGTCAAAAAGTATAGGGTTTTTACACTAATCCACCTTGACTTTAACTCTTGTTCTCTAAGAAAATTGCACTCTGCATTTTTTATTTTTCCCTATTTATTCTCTAATTTATGCTGTTTTAGATGTGGTGAAGCTAGAAGAAATTAGGGCAAAATTCTTGTTGTTAATTATGGTGGGACTGATATTCTGCTGAAAAAAGATTGCTTTTTTAGCTGAAATCTTTGAGAGAAATGACTCAATTTTTACTGAGATAGGTAAGCTTGTGTAAATTCTTGAAGGTTTCCATTCTTGCTTTCTTTAGCTTATTCAAGTAGAAAGTTTGAACTTTTTTCCGTGCGGAGCTGTCGAACTGGTAATTTTCTTGTTTCTAATCTATGAATGGGGGTTGTTGATTTTGTTGCTGCTGTTGTTGTTGTTTTCTTGAATTATACAAATTTAGATTCTATTGGTGGGGTTTTCTCCTTTATCTTGTGATTTCTCTAATAAAGGTAGGGTTTTATTGTTGTGTTTGTAGTAGATTAAAAAAAGGGGGAAGAAATGGAAGAGGAGCATGGGTTGATGGTGGCATGCATAATTTCAGGGACCCTTTTCTCTGTACTCGGTGCTGCTTCTTTTGCTATACTCTGGTGGGTGAATTGGCGGCCTTGGCGCATTTATAGGTGAGATTCGACTCTTTTCATCTACGCGTCTGCCTACTTTTCTTGATTGCTTTTCCTTTTGCGTCCGTGGATCATATCGATGTGTGTTGAGGTGATTATTGTTTTAATTATATGCCAATTTGATGAGGTGCATTGTTGTTTTTAGTTATATGCCAATTTGTTGAGGTGCATTATTGTTTTTAATTGTATGCCAATTTGAAATTAATTTAAGTAAACCTGGGTGAGATGTTTCGGAGCTGTAAACTAGTTAGAAATGCTGTAAGTATTGCCATGTGTAGTTGGGATAGCATTTTTAAGTCAATCAAGCGACAATTGCTACATTGACTTAAATAGGAATGGCCACGTAGCCCGTCGGAATAATTAACTCTTTCGAATTGTATTACATTTGGAGCGGTTCATTGAATGCTAACACTTTCCGTAATTATTGATTAGATCCCTTCTTATCTTGTTTTAATAGAAAGTATTGATCACTGAATGTCAACGTTTTCTGCAACTATTAATTGAACCTACTGTACTGAAGCTTAATTAAGTAAGCACATTCGAGTTTCAGCTTTGTGCCCTCGTTGATTTATTTTGAAAAATGGAAGTTTAAGTGTGAAAACAAATCTCCCGAATTTATTGCAGTCTGGAAATTATTTTTATAGGCTTCCTCGTCTTCTTATTTGCACATTTTCTTTAGTGTTTTTGTTATTGCAAATTCAAGTGTATAGAGCAGAAAATCTCTACCTATGATGATGCATTCCTGATATAATTGTTGAATTTTTTAGTTACTACTAGCCACTCTTATCTGTGACTTTACGGATAGTTCTTAAGTCATAGTATCTTTATGGATAAGTAATTTCTAATTTTTGACATTGATGATGGTATATAATTATGTTGCTTACCTTAAACTTAAGTTAATGCATTGGATGAGGTGAAGAGCCAAGCGTGTTTTAATAGTGAATATATCTAATTTAACGTTGATCTATATTGCTAAGAGATTACAATATTCAGCCTGTCCATGAATATTGTCAGTACTTTGTTTATTTAACTCAAATACCTATGAGTTGGATTGATTTCTGTGACCTGTATATGCATGTTTATTTATTTGAGTTTTCCACAACTAATATGGAAAATGTATTATGTTTTGAATCATTTACACACACACATTTTATTGATTGATTGTATTCTTCTGACAATTGCCTTTTCAGCTGGATCTTTGCGAGAAAATGGCCGGATTTCCTGCAAGGACCTCAGCTGGGAGTATTGTGTGGTCTTCTTTCCCTGTGTGCGTGGATAATTGTTATTTCACCAGTTGTGGTGCTTATTGTATGGGGATGGTGGTTAATTGTGATATTAGGCCGAGATATTATTGGTCTAGCTGTTGTAATGGCTGGAGTTGCTCTACTTTTGGCATTCTATGCTGTAATGCTTTGGTGGAGAACACAATGGCAAAGCTCGAGTATGTATTCCTACTTCACTACATGTGACCGGAAACAAAATTGGAAACTTGTATTAATCAACTTTTTATTCTCATATCAAACTTGTACAGGAGCTGTTGCAGTTCTTCTTCTTCTTGCTGTGGGTTTGCTTTGTGCATATGAACTTTGTGCTGTATATGTTACTGCTGGTGCAAAGGCATCTGAGCGATATTCACCTTCTGGTTTTTTCTTTGGCGTGTCAGCAATTGCCCTAGCTATCAACATGCTTTTCATTTGTCGGATGGTTTTCAATGGTAAGTCATAAATAACGTGTTTACTTTGGAACCTCACATGAGCCTGTTTAGTAATATATTTATCCTCTTTTTCTTTTGTATAGGCAATGGTCTAGACATTGACGAATATGTGAGAAGGGCATACAAATTTGCTTACTCTGATTGTATTGAAGTTGGCCCCGTGGCTTGCTTACCTGAACCGCCAGATCCAAATGAATTATACCCTCGACAATCTAGAAGGTGAGTATTACTTCTAATTGTTTGCTTCAAGACTTTTCTTTGTCAATGTTTTTATTGTGAATTTTCGACGTTCTTGCAGGGTTTTACATCTTGGGCTTCTCTATTTTGGTTCCCTCGTCGTTCTTCTTGTATATTCCATCTTATATGGACTGACAGCCAAAGAATCACACTGGCTGGGAGCAATTACGTCTGCTGCAGTTATTATTCTTGGTATATTTGCTGGACATACTATAATATATAACTCCAAATTCCATACTAAACAATTTTATGGTTATTTGCAATGGTAACTTTTTTTTCCTACCAGATTGGAATGTGGGAACATGCCTATATGGATTTAAGCTTCTTAAGAGTCGTGTTGTTGCACTTTTTGTTGCTGGGGCTTCTCGTGTCTTCTTGATATGCTTTGGAGTTCATTACTGGTTTGTGAAATTCTACTCTGAATCAAATCTTCTTTTTATTCGATCTAATTAGTGACGCCGTCTTACATCTACTACAATTTCTTTCCACAGGTATCTAGGGCACTGTATCAGCTATGCTGTTGTGGCCTCTGTGCTTCTCGGAGCTGCCGTTTCTCGTCACTTGTGCATTACTAACCCATCTACAGCTAGAAGGGATGCCTTGCAGAGCACAGTAATTCGCCTGCGAGAAGGATTTCGTAAGAAAGAACAGAACTGCTCATCGAGTTCATCTGAAGGCTGTGGCTCAAGTGTAAAACGAAGTAGTAGTGCAGATGCTGGTAACCTTGGTAACGGCACAGCACCTTGCACTGGTGAGCTTACTAGCTGGACTAACGTCGAAGGTATTCAAAGTGATAGTGGAAGGCCAAGTTTTGCATTACGAAGCAGTTCTTGTCGTTCAGTTGTTCAAGAAACTGAAGTTGGGCCTTCGTACGTAGATAAAACTTTCGAACATAACGGCTCTTTGGTAGCTTGTTCTAGTAGTGGCATCGAAAGCCAGGGTTGTGACTCTAGTGCGTCTAATTCCGCAAGTCAGGCGCTTGACTTGAATTTAGCCCTCGCTTTCCAGGAGAAGTTGAATGATCCGAGGATTACGTCTATCCTGAAAAGACGATCGAGACAGGGCGAACTCGAACTCACAAATTTACTGCAAGATAAAGGACTTGATCCTAATTTTGCTGTTATGCTCAAGGAAAATGGATTAGATCCTATGATCCTTGCATTACTGCAAAGAAGCAGTTTGGATGCAGACAGGGATCATCGTGATAATACGAACATTAATATGGACTCCAACAGTGTCGACAATCTGCCGTCTAATCAAATTACCTTTTCAGAAGAGCTTAGGCTTCATGGCTGGGAGAAATGGCTTCAACTCTGTAGACTAGTCTTGCATTATATAGCAGGAACCCCTGAGCGATCGTGGCTCCTCTTCAGCGTTGTCTTTAGCATAGAGACAATTATTGTGGCCATCTTCCGTCCAAACACAATTAATCTAATAAACTCTACACATCAACAGGTGTCTATACTTTATTGTAAACTCTGGTTATTGTCACAATATATTTACAATCCGTTATACGTCCGTTCTTAATCATTAATTTCCACAAATTTTCTGCAGTTTGAACTTGGGATAGCTGTTCTGTTATTGTCTCCTGTTGTCTGGTCAATCATGGCTTTCCTGAGGTCACTTCAATCTGAAGAATTGTCGATGACGTCAAAACCTAGGAAGGTAGTGTGGTCATATATTTGGGATGCTTTTATTATTAAAATGATTTTCTTATTAGTCCTGATTTTTAGAGTTTAATGGATTTTATATTGCGTGTTTGTTCTTGAGACAGTACTTGATTCTTATTTGACTTATTTAAATATATCTTATTGCTACATCTTATCCTTAATGACTCGGAATATTTCTTCTTGTTTTCTTTTTCTGGATTTCTAATCTTAAATTGTTGTAATTATGCATCTTTTTCTGTGTCTATAATGCACAGTATATACTTGTGCGCAGTTTACTGTATTTACTACTATCTTTTCTTTTTCCTTGAATTGCAGTATGGATTCATCGCTTGGTTAGTGAGCACTGGTGTAGGATTGTTGCTTTCCTTTTTGAGGTACAATTCTCTTAATCACAGTTAACATATTTTATTATATCTCCCATTCACAACATTGTCAATGTAGAAGTTAATGATGTAAACTTTGTTCTGGTTGTGAATGTTTCTGCAGCAAGTCATCGGTTCTTCTGGGATTGTCTCTGACAGTTCCTCTAATGGTAGCATGCCTATCTGTTGGCATTCCCATATGGATCCAGAATGGTTACAAGTTTTGGGTTTCGGGTGGTACTGATGCTGGAAATCATGGTTTTATGAGGAGGAAGGAGGTATAAGTATCACCTTTTCGCCTCTTGGAATATGTTGCAATCATTGTAAAAGTGATGGTTTGCTCATTACTGGTTTCTTAGAAGTAATATATTCATTTAAATTATGATTTTTTTAGATAAATGCACAACCATAAGACTACCAATGCTATATGCTGTTGAGTATTGGGTGACAACTAACTAATATGAACATGTAAACATGAGATTGGAAATATTAAAAAGGATATTTTAGACTTGAACATTAATGAGAATGAAATGCGAGATATGGTCCATGTAATGCCAAGTATCCATGTATTTTTTCTGCTTTCTTAGGTAACTGTTTGGTACATTTCCAACTCCCTCAATGAACTGCATCAAATGTTATCATCCCATTGCGAATTATGGTGATGTACACTCATTTAGTTTGCTGCAACATATTAGAGGCTTAAAGACGACATCTCCAATTTATTTGTCATCCTCTCAGATCTGAAGTTTCTAATCCATGTTTTGAATTGATTATACTTGTTACACTTATTGTGATACAGTTGTCTTAATATTGACTTAAAAATAATTTTAGTGGAATTGACATAAAATATTGTTTCCAGGGTGTAGTTCTTGTCATATGTATGGCATTATTCGCTGGATCTCTATTGGGTCTTGGTGGGATTATATCTGCAAAGCCCTTGGATGATTTAAGCTACAAGGGGTTGACTGGTGATCCAAAAAGTGTTTCATCTCCCTATGCATCCTCTGTGTATATTGGCTGGGCAGTGGCCTCTGCAATTGCATTGATAGTTACTGGTGTACTGCCAATAGTATCGTGGTTTGCAACTTATCGATTTTCTCTCTCGTCTGCTGTATGTATTGGGTTGTTTTCAGGTAAATCTTCAATTATTATTTTGTTGTTACTTCTCATTTGGTCTTGTTTATGTTGGATTTGCATTTCATTACTAAGGACTGATTTTCTCTTTTTGTAGCTGTCCTGGTGTCGTTTTGTGGGGCATCGTATATGAAGGTTGTGAATTCACGGAGTGACCAGATTCCAACACAGGCTGACTTTCTTGCTGCTTTGCTTCCATTGATTTGCATTCCTGCCATTTTGTCACTGTCAACCGGTCTGCTCAAATGGTATGTAACCTTATAGGCGTATAAATTAAGGAGGTCTTGAACTCTAGAAGAATTTCTTTTACAAGGACTCACATTTTTAGCATATGATTGCAGGAAAGATGATAACTGGAAACTTTCTCGAGGTGCTTATATCTTTATAATTATTGGCTTAGTTTTGTTGCTTGGAGCAATTTCAGCGGTCACAGCTATAATTGAACCATGGACGGTAAGTAAAAATTACCATGGAGTCAATATTCTGCATTATGTCTTTTCACTCACTATACATTGTTGTTTTCTGTACTGCTACAGATCGGTGCAGCATTTCTGTTAGTTGTTCTTCTTCTGGTTCTGGCCATTGGCGTCATTCACTATTGGGCTTCAAACAATTTTTACCTGACGCGGTTTCAGATGTTATTTGTTTGTTTCCTTGCATTTCTTTTGGCTTTAGCAGCATTTTTTGTCGGTTGGGTTCAAGGTAAAAATATTTTTTTCCTTGTTTTATCTACTTAATCAAGTTCTTCTTTTATTTATGTCTAATCAAAGTTATTTTCCTTCTCCAGATAAAGCTTTCGTTGGAGCATCTGTCGGTTACTTCTCATTTCTTTTCCTGTTGGCTGGGAGGGCACTAACCGTGAGTTGCATCTGACTGTTGTGAAAAAAATCTATTCATATTTTCTCAACTATGCTAATTTTTTCTTTTATCTTGCTGCTTGAATTTTCTAGGTGCTTCTTTCTCCTCCTATTGTAGTTTATTCTCCTAGGGTATTGCCTGTGTATGTTTATGATGCTCATGCAGACTGTGGGAAAAACGTCAGGTTTGTAAATTTTCTTATTTTTACGATATTATGCTGGATATTTGAATTTTATTATCACATATGGCTTGGCTAGATATTTCTTAATTTGTATTGTTTTCACCCAGTGCTGCATTTCTTATGCTTTATGGGATAGCATTGGCGATTGAAGGCTGGGGCGTTGTCGCCAGTTTGAAAATATATCCACCATTTGCTGGAGCCTCTGTATCAGCGATTACACTTGTCGTGTCCTTTGGCTTTGCTGTCTCACGCTCATGCTTAACTCTTGAGGTTTTATAATTTATCTTGAGCTCAAATCTGTTATTTGAATTGTATACCTTTTCCATGTTTTGACTCTCAAATCTTGTTTTAACATAGATGGTGGAGGATGCTGTTAACTTCTTGAGTAAGGAAACTGTGATACAGGCAATTTCTAGATCAGCGACCAAGGTGAGTCCATTTCATCGGTTTTCCCATCCATAGTATGTTGTTTAGATATAAAAACTTACTGTACTGAATGCAGACAAGAAATGCTTTATCGGGTACATACTCAGCTCCTCAGAGGTCAGCTAGTTCAGCTGCGCTGTTGGTTGGAGATCCTACGATTGCAAGGGATAGGGCTGGGAACTTTGTACTTCCGAGAGCTGATGTCATGAAATTACGAGACCGTTTGAGAAATGAAGAATTGACTGCAGGATCATTCTTGTCAAGACTGAGAAGTTGCACGATATTACAGAATGATGTCACGAATGATGTTGGTCATAGGAGGGTAATGTGTGCCCATGCTAGAATTCTGGCTCTCGAAGAAGCTATTGATACAGAGTGGGTTTACATGTGGGATAAGTTTGGTGGGTATTTACTTCTTTTACTTGGCTTGACTGCCAAGGCTGAGAGGGTCCAGGTACTAAACATAATTTTATTCTACTTGTAATTCCATGAATCATTTTTTTTTCACTGGCTGATTATTATTTCCCGACGTTTGTTTAGGATGAGGTTCGCTTAAGACTGTTCCTGGATAGCATAGGTTTTTCAGATCTAAGTGCAAGAAAAATCAAGAAGTGGATGCCTGAGGACCGTAGACAATTTGAGCTTATACAGGAGAGGTTGGAAAATTTAGGGGACTTTTTTTTTTTGAAGTCGTCATGTAGCATTGAACTGCTTGCTTCTCTTATTGTGATTTAATTTTCTTTTTTGAATGAAATATTGTAGTTATATAAGAGAAAAGGAGATGGAAGAGGAAGCTTTGATGCAGAGACGCGAAGAGGAAGGAAGGGGAAAAGAAAGGAGAAAAGCTCTGTTGGAGAAGGAGGAACGCAAATGGAAGGAGATTGAAGCTTCCCTTATATCATCTATTCCTAATGCTGGCAGTCGGGAGGCAGCTGCCATGGCCGCTGCTGTTCGTGCTGTAGGAGGTGATTCAGTACTTGATGATTCATTTGCACGTGAGAGAGTAGCAAGCATTGCTCGTAGAATACGTGCAACTCAGTTATCCCAACGCGCACTGCAGGTGATTATTGTCAATTCTAAAATAATTCAACAATTCTCCACCTCTCTTTATTTGAACTTGTATTGTGTTGCAGACTGGACTTGCTGGTGCTGTGTGTGTTCTTGATGATGAACCGACAACAAGCGGCAGATGCTGTGGTCAGATTGATCCGAGTTTATGCCAGAGCCAGAGAGTTAGCTTCTCTGTTGCTGCGATGATACAACCTGATTCTGGGCCAGTATGTCTCTTCGGGACTGAATTTCAACGCAGAATTTGTTGGGAAATTCTCGTTGCTGGTTCGGAGCAGGGCATGGAGGCTGGACAAGTTGGCCTACGTTTAATCACTAAAGGAGATAGACAGACTGTTGTTGCAAAGGAGTGGAGTATAAGTTCGTCCAGTATTGCAGATGGAAGGTTTGTCTTGTATTATTAATCTGTCTTGTGCTTGTTTAATGCCGTTTTTCTTATATAAAAATAATATCTGTGTCATAGGTGGCATGTTGTTATGATGACTATAGACGCTGAATTAGGCGAGGCAACTTGCTTCATCGATGGTGGGTATGATGGCTACCAAACTGGGCTTCCACTTAATGTGGGAAACAGCATATGGGAAGAACAAACAGACATTTGGCTTGGTATCAGACCACCGACGGATATGGATGCATTCGGGAGGTCAGATAGTGAAAACACTGAATCCAAGATGCACATAATGGACGTTTTCCTTTGGGGAAGGTGCTTGACTGAAGACGAGATTGCTGCCCTTCCAGCTGCCATTAGTTCCACAGAGTACAACCTCATTGACAATCCCGACGATAACTGGCAGTGGGCAGATTCTCCTCCAAGGGTTCGTATTCGTGCTTCTTTTCCACGTATAATGTCCTCTTTTGTAACAAACTTTTCTTTGATTTATACAGGTTGAGGACTGGGAGAGCGATCCCGCTGAGGTTGATCTTTACGACAGGGATGAGGTAGATTGGGATGGACAGTATTCAAGTGGGAGGAGGCGACGATCAGATCGGGAAGGAATTATATTAGACGTTGATTCATTCACGAGACGGTTGAGGAGGCCAAGGATGGAGACTCAGGATGAAATCAATCAACGTATGCGGTCAGTTGAATTGGCTGTTAAAGAGGCTCTGTTGGCAAGAGGAGAAGTGCATTTTACTGATCAAGAGTTCCCACCAAGTGATCGTTCACTATTTGTTGATCCAGACAACCCCCCATCCAAGTTACAGGTGTTGTTATACTTCTTATTTGGCATTGCTTTGCCATGTCAGCGTACTTCGTGTAATACCTAACACGTTGAGGTTTGTCGTAGGTTGTTTCGGAATGGATGCGACCAAAAGAAATAGTCAAAGAAAAGCATCTAGACTGCAATCCGTGCTTATTTACAGGGACAGCAAATCCTTCTGATGTTTGTCAGGTTATTACCACCATTTATATTTCCTAGTCATCTTGTATTTTTCGACACTTCCTAATGCTCGTAATCTAACTTGAACAGGGTCGGTTGGGTGATTGCTGGTTTTTGAGTGCGGTGGCTGTGCTGACTGAAGTTTCGCGAATATCAGAAGTCATTATTACTCCAGACTATAATGAAGAAGGAATTTATACAGTTCGTTTTTGCATTCAGGTACATTTATCTTAATTTATTGTCCAACCATCAAAGTGCTTTTATGGTCTGTGATTTTGCAGAAGACTTACTTTCACACAGAATTTTATGTTGATGTCAGTCAATGGGATTTTAATTTACCTCGTCTATTATCATCTTACTTTGACAATTACTGGTGACCCGCTGAAAGAGGTGAGACATCCGGTGAACAAATAAGAGACTGCCACGTCAGTGTCAACTGGATGTTTGACCTCCCACATCCGGTTACCAGACCACATAATGTTGAAAAATAGAAGTTGCAGGACTATTTTCAAGTCGACCAGTCTAAAACCAAAATAAGGATAACTAAGACGACTAAAAACACTTTTTTAATTTACCTCCAATATACTTTGAAAATAACAACCATGTTGGTTTGAATGTGTTTTTAGGGGGAATGGGTCCCAGTTGTTGTGGACGATTGGATCCCGTGTGAATCACCTGGGAAGCCTGCGTTTGCAACGAGCAGGAAGGGGAATGAATTATGGGTGTCTATACTGGAAAAGGCATACGCTAAGCTTCACGGATCTTACGAAGCCTTGGAAGGTGGGCTTGTCCAAGATGCTCTTGTGGACCTGACAGGTGGTGCTGGCGAGGAGATTGATATGAGAAGTGCTGAATCTCAGATTGATCTCGCAAGCGGAAGACTATGGTCTCAAGTATTACGTTTTAAACAAGAGGGCTTCTTGCTCGGTGCCGGTAGCCCTTCAGGTTCAGATGTCCACATATCGTCTTCCGGTATTGTGCAAGGCCATGCTTACTCTCTATTACAGGTATTATTATTATTATTATTGTTATGTCAATCTAGTGTGTCCATATTTGTAAATTCATATTCGTAAATTTTTTCCTCAGGTACGTGAAGTAGATGGGCATAAACTTGTCCAGATAAGAAATCCATGGGCGAACGAGGTTGAGTGGAATGGGCCGTGGTCAGATTCGTCACCTGAATGGACAGATAGAATGAGGCACAAACTGAAGCATACTCCACAAGCAAAAGACGGTATATTTTGGATGTCATGGCAAGATTTTCAAATCCATTTCCGATCAATATACGTATGCCGTGTCTACCCTCCAGAAATGCGTTACTCCGTTCATAGCCAGTGGCGTGGATACAGTGCCGGTGGCTGCCAAGACTATGAAACCTGGCATCAAAACCCACAATTTCGTCTCAGAGCCAATGGCCCTGATGCAAACCTACCTATTCACGTATTCATCACCTTAACTCAGGTGAATTAATCTAGCTACTTACTTCTTCACCCCAGTAAATAAGTACTGTAGTAATTAATTCTTGTAATTGCTAAATAAAACTTGTTTGCATTTGTGTACAAGGGGGTGAGCTTCTCGAGAACGACAGCTGGTTTCAGGAATTATCAATCGAGCCATGATTCGATGATGTTTTACATTGGATTGAGGATACTCAAGACGCGTGGGCATCGTGCTGGCTTCAATATTTTTCTGCACGAATCAGTTGGGGGAACGGATTACGTAAATTCACGGGAAATATCGTGTGAAATGGTTCTGGATCCTGATCCGAGGGGGTATACGATAATCCCCACCACAATCCAACCAGGCGAAGAGGCCCCTTTCGTTCTTTCTGTGTTCACTAAATCATCTGTAACTCTTGAAGCCTTATAGCATTGAGCTGCCCCTCAGAAGCACTGGGTCTTTACTCAGACAAACGCAACGTTAGTGGCTGAGTGGCATCGAGCATGGTAATTTCTCAAGCTAAACTACTAAAACTGAGGCTTTGGTAATTTAATTAATTTACAGAGACAGTGATTTTTAAACAATACAGGCAGGTAACTTATGTTTTCGATGAAACTATGACTGTTGGGGGCAGAAATTGAGGGGTCGTCGGACGTATGTATGTGTACATGGGTTGTTTTAGACGATGTAAGAAGATAGGACATTGGTTTGTACATGAGCCGTAGAGAGAGACAAGAGAGGAAGAAATAGGAGGATGGTTATAGTTTTTAGGTAGAATTTTTTTACAGGATAGGAAGAAGGTGGTTATGCCTTTGTTGGCTTCTTCAGCTGCAATTTTGAAGCTTTGGTTTCCTTGGATAGAATTGTACATTTCTTATAATTTATTCTTCCCATTTTGTCGGAATTCATATTTACCAATTAGCATGGAGATTAAGTTAATGTATATATGTGTGTGTTTGACCCGAGCCGCTGGTTCCTGCCCAGTCCTGAGAGGTTTGGGTCAGGTCGGATGCGCCCCATATTGAGAACCGCCCAGCCTGGCCCCATACGTGACCGAGTCTGAGCTTCATGTCCGCATATATTAATATTTAATTTTAAAAACTCTTTATGTCGAAAAATATTACTACTATACAATCAGTTTTAAAAAATTAAGAAACCGTGAACCATCATATTATTAATAGATACGCATTTAAAGTAAAAGTTTCTAAAAAAAAAAAAAATGAACAAAACCATTCTTAGATAATTAGATTTCTCAAATCTGTTTTTTCATAAAACAGAAATAGTCAATCAAATTTTGCCCTCACCACGTTGATGTTCAAAGACTTCAATTGTATGTTTGTTTAATTTTAATTGGAGTGTTTGATTACTAGTTATTATTGTCTACATATTTATATTATTATGGATTTAATTTCTGCATATTTATCTTAGACCCGTGTAGGGTACGGGTGAATCAGTTGCATAGTACATTAGAAGGTCGAACCCAAGGATGAAAATATTGCGGATATATCGCAAATTTGGATATTGGGGTCTAATGTATTTTTTCTCGGGTATCGCGGATATATCGCGAAATATCGCTAAATATCGATGTCGATATCGATATCGTTCAACCGTAGTGTAAAATTGGACGGGAATCGAGAAATATCGCGGATATATCGCACGATATCGCACAATATCGCAAAATCTGAAAAAATCGCAAACTTATTTAAAATTTTATTTTTATATGTATGAAATTATACTTTTTATTTTTAATAGTGCAAGAAAATATATTCTCAATTCACCTTATATATTTAATAGTTTTTTTAAACATATAAATGATATGTGAACAATTATATCTTAAATTACTATAATGTGATGAGTTAGTATCAATGTTGTTTGGACAAATATGTCATTTCACCTACTATATTTGAACCTTATAGCTTATCATTTTGATATTATTTGTATTTTATCATGTATAATTAATCATTTTGTATTGTAGTGTGTTGTCAATTAGTTTCCGTCAACCATTATTTAATCAATGTTGTTTGGACAAAGATGTCATTTCACCTACTATATTTGAGCCTCATATGTCATCATTTTGATATTAATTGTATTTTATTTTATATATTTAATCATTTTGTATTGTACTATGTTGTCAATTAATTTTCGTCAATCAATATTTATATGAGTTTTTATCTATATGTTTGTTTTAAACATATAATTTGATTGGTTTTTTTAATGGAATACATGCATAATAGTATGTTATAATAATCCCTAAAATTTCATGTTAAATTTCTAAGATTTTAATAAGATTTCCGTCATTTTTTCAATTTTTTTGCGATATCGATATGCAATATCGATATATCCGTAAAATTAAGGTTGCGATATTTATTGCGATAGCGATATTTTCATCCTTGTCGAACCTGTCCTATTGTCATTGTTTCCAAGATATATTGAAATAAAAACAAAAATGGAGTAATAATTTTTAATTGGCAGAATTTACTGTTTAAAGTTTTGATTCGATAATATTTGGGATAAACAGCATTAAATACATGTCTATAAAACCCAATTTGTTTCATAAAAATCCTCATGTTAAATAAAAAGTATGCATGAAACTATTACTGTCTACTTTCATTCAAAGAACATTTACGTTACAAAAAAATAAAATATACTACACTGACAAATGTAAATAGACGCAAAACGTGTGCATATCAAAGGTGCCAAAAAATAAGTGGATGATAAGAATTTCGTGCAAAAATTTATCAAACATAAGGGGGTTTAATGCATTTAATAACACGAGAGTTTTATGCATTTAATGAAAGTGAAATTTTGTGTATATTTTATAAAGAGCACAATATAATGCATGAAATTAACAAAATAAACACGTGGGCTAAAACACATTTTGATGATCAACTGAAAACAATTGTATCTCCATAAAATTAACTAACAAGTTGATAGTATGAGCGAGACTACATTTGCCTAAAGCTACTAGCAGCACCATGTAAGAGAAAGAAACATCACACAACTTCATTAAACAGTTGGTTCATCATTCTGAATCAATATCCATGCCTCCCATAGCTTTCAACCCTCTGGGTTTCTGCAACAAACAAACATTTTCCAAAACTAAATATAGATTCTTGAAAATTGATTCAGAATTCAAATACTGGCACCTAATCAAGCACCTTTTTTGATGTCTTCTTCTCTCTCACTTCGTACTTCTCTCTACACACGTCCGATAACCACGCACCAGGACTCGCAAACTGCACATAAAAACGTGTATCATTGCCTCTTACCACACAATTTTATCAGATGATTCAATTTTGCTACATATAATCAAAATCTACCAAGATGGCTCGTTGAATCTGCTTGGCTCGTTTCTTGGGTCTCTGTGACGGTTTGCAACCCTTCATTTTCATAAAATCCTCCTCCTTTTCTTTGCTGGATAATGAAATTAGGAACCTTGGCCACACATTTTTTTGGTTTTGGTTTTCCTCCTTTGCAGCAACCTTGCTGCTGCTTTCATCGAATCCTCGTTTGTTACAGTACCTATCTTCCTTCACAGGTAAGGACGGCATTGGTGCTTTTCTGTTGCCATTTGAAATAAGTGATGATTAGTTCACTGGATATCTGTGTAAGAGTTGGTCTTATGTAAAACAGTTTTACCGTTCGCAACTAGTGCAAGTGTTTCGCAACTAATACTTTATAGTACCTTACATAAGACTTTGCCTTTGTGCAAAAGATTGGCATGAAATGCAGGGGTTTAATTCAATTATTGTTTGATTTACCAATCTTAGATTGATGATTGAACCCTAATGCAATTAATTTTTCCCAACTTGTTTATATTACAAAAAACACAAGAATTCTCAAGTATGCATATTCCATAATCCTTTTTACCAGATACTCAACTCAAGTGATCTTGTGAAGCAACTATGATACAACATTACCAATCTCGAAATCAGATTTAAAAATTCAATTTCACCTTTTATCTAGAACATCAAAATGGAGAAACAAACAAAAAAAACGACAAAAGACAAATAGCATTGACAGTAGGAAACAACAAAACTGAAGATAAATTCAATCTCATTAACAATTTCATGGTTAATGATCAGAATACCTGTTTGGATGATGTGGAGATAAAACGGGAGGAAGATCACGTCCCTCTTTACTGCTATGCCTATTACTATTATCATCAAACCCTCTCGAACTGATCTTTTTCTCCACAATACCGGCGTTACCGCCGCTTCCTCCGCCGTTCGATTTTGCATTCAACTTCACACGCCTCGGAGCCTTCCTATTCCCCCACTGTAACTTATCCATTCCTCAATGTAATCAAAATCTGCATTTACAAAAAATCAAGTTACTCTTCACACAATTTTCCACTACGAAAAAAAGAAAAGAAAACAAAATCCTACCTCAAGATCTACGGAAGACGGCAGTATATACCAAAATATCGCAGCATTCAGAAATTCAATTTATCAACATTTCAACCACCACCAGAAAGTGTAAAGTATAGTACACGAAATTACAACATACAGAATCGAGAAACAAGAAATGCAGAGAGAATGAAAAAATTCTAAGTTTGTTAGTAGAAAGTAGAAAAGGAGATTATGTGATTATATCAAGATAGCATTCTTTGAATGCTTCACAGTTGCTTTCTCGTTTGCGGATGAATAGAAAATAGTATAGTAAATACGCCCTTTTGTGCCTATTTGTGCTTCCTTATTTTCCTGCCATTGGTGGTGCTTCAGAATAATCTGGACCGTTGATTGTTGAATCGACGGTGAGATGGGTTTCCCTCCATTTGGACAGGTCACTAGAACGTCGTTGCTTGAGTCTCACGCGCTTCCCTTACTGGGTTTTCAAGAAAAGCCCATTAGTGTATGGGCCTTTAATATTAGGATACGGTTATTTCATTTAAAATAATTATGAAATGTTTAAAATGTCATTATTTTTTTTTTTTTTTTGAAACATATGATTTTTCCAAACGTTATAAACACCCTTTTAAATTACCAAATATACTTTTATAAAAAAAAACATGAATTATAACATACACTTAATTGTAAACCAAATCCTACTAATTATGAGCCAAAATTTGTAAAATAAAAAAACCATCACACTGGTCAAAATAGAACACAAGAACCAAAAATGTACTTTAGTTACAATTTTTTTCCTTTTAAAAAACAATCCAAATTTTGATAGAAAAAACACAGTAAGAAAACTGCAAAACTACAAGAAAATTGGAGAAAATGCAACTTTTTTTTGTTGAAAAACTATTGTCTTCACATAACATTTGTTTTCTCATCACTAAAATTAACCATCTTATGTACAATAAAGAATGTTACTTTAAAAAAAAATAGGTGGACTTTTCATAGAGTTAGTTTGTATATAAGGTGAATTTTAAATGATGAAAAAAGGTGGGTATATATTTATTTAATAAGGGTAATTTAGATTTTTTTTTTTTAATTATGAATGGGGCAGTAAAAAACTTAAATGGGTGTCTTAATTAAAGTTTGGGGTTCATACAAACTTTCAATTGATTGTTTATTCTTGAAGACCAAATAGGTACGACAAATAAGCCCAGTTACAGTTTTGCCATTTGGAACTGGGAAGAGCTGCCTCAGGCTCTTTATATTTTATTAATCACATAAAAATGATAAAACATGTACATATCAAAAGGGTTAAGAAGTAGCCCGTGGAGATTTTGTGCATAATTTTATCAAGTACACAGAATTTTATGCATTTAATAAAACATAGAGAGTTTTCGTGCATACTTCTGTGAAATAAAAACAATTTTTTAGCATCTAATGAAATGAGAAAGTTTTGTGAATACTTTTAGTAAACACACAAACTTTATGCAATTAATGAAACATACAGGTTATGTGCATTTTATTGAGTGTATCATTCAGTATATATATACTTTCTTTTATACAAATATGTCCAATTTGATGCTCTAACTCATCAAATTTTTAACATGAAGATTAGCAGATAGCACATTAGGTTAACTAATAATCGATTTTGGAGGCATAAAACTTTTGGATAATCTGAATATCACATTTCCTTAATAGAAATATTAAATAAAGTGACACTAGCATGTTAATTTCAGATTACCAGTTGAAATGTCCAATATACCATATTAATTTTGTGAAATTTTGATTTTGAACGTGTCATCAGAAAAAGAAAAAAAAAAAGACCCCAATTTTTTTAAGTGCAAATGGTTTTGGCCGTGTTATGTACTTTAAAATTTTCTTGCCTCCTTTTTAAAGTAATTTATTTTACTCAAAAGGAGTTAACTTGTGAAATTTATGCACATTCACACACCTTTGAAATTAATTCCATAATTTGCAATTATGATCGATTTCTGACCTACCAATACCAAAAAATCATCATAATTTTGAAATATAAACGTTACTCAGTTTCTCTACTTTGGTAATTAAGAAAAAGAACTTTCCAATTGGTATAGTGGTGGTGACCCACATTTTGCTTTGACAAGTGTTTGTACATTGGACAACCTGTCCCCTTCTGGCCAATTCCACCAATTACTACCATTTCCATGTGACCCCAATTACAACAGTTATCGCGAATTCGAGTTGATTACTTAAAGTTTAAACTCAATTTGAACATTTATCGAGCTCACCTTCCTTAACTATATCAACAAACTAGTCTACCTTGAATCGACTTATTAGTAAATCAAATATTTTTACGAATTCGAGATTAACTCGTTTGTCAATATAAATGAATCGAGTTCGAGTCCAGCTCTACCCCCAATCCCCATGTCTTCACCGGGGCCCACCCCACCCCACTCCACTCCAAAAAACAAAATTAAACCCCTCTGTTGATAGCTGGAGGAAGTAAAATAAGCAACATTTTAGCTATATAAACCCCCCACTCTGCCCCATCTCTACACATCCATCCCTCTTCTTATTACTTACTACTACTATTACATTCCCCTCTCTCTTTTCTTTTCAATCAATCAATGGAGGCCAAGAACATGAAGATGATCACTGTTGCATTCATGATCGTCATGATCAACGGCGTCGCGGCCGCAGTCGACGGTCCGGCTCCGGCCCCCACTTCCGACGCCTCCGTCTTCGTCCCCGCCATCTTCGCCTCCTTTGCTGCAATGGCTTCTGCTCTCCTCTTCTAAATTATCAGCTTCATCAACTTTTTCTTAATTCCTAATTTATTTTTTGTTATTGTTATTGCAGTATTAATTGATCATGTCTTTGTTGGTTGTGAATTTCTCTTTGTAATTTAAACATTAGAAAGGGTGTATGTTCCATTCTTATGTAGCATATTATTAATAAGAGATTTAATTCCTCTTTTTTCTATATCTCTCTGGTGATTATGAATTACAGTCCATATTTGTTTATTCAAATTCAAAATTGAAAGAATCAACTTGAAAAGAAAAACAAACAAATGAAAGTTTCTTGCCCTTAATCAATTTCTGTTTCAACTTACCTAACTTGAGAATAATCCAGTAAAGGATTTATGTCTGCCCGATACTTGTTTTTAGGGGAATTTGGTAAAAAGCAAGTACAATAATCTGGACCAATTTCATTTTGAGTGTTCACTTTATTTCATTAATGAAAAAAATAAATATAGACTAAATTATGTACATAAATCATCTGGTTCTATATCAAAATCGTAATATATATATATATATATATATATATATATATAGCAAAATGTTAATGGTTCAAAATGTTGAATACAAAGTGAAATATGAAAAATAATGACAGCAAAACAAAAGAATTTGATTGTCTTTTTTTCTTGAAATGTTTTTGGAGTTTTGCATTGTATATTTTTTAAGTGGTGTTCACATTTTTTTTTTCTTTTCGAAATCATTTGCATCTTTTAAAAAAAATTACGGAGTAATGTTTGTGGGATTTGAACACCTTAACTTATTTGTTAATCAATTGATCAGGTTCAAAATATTTTTAATTAATTGCCTAATAGCGTCCAACATGAGATTAACTTTTCTTGTTTCATAGCATAATAGTATTTTAACGCATATTGTTTAGTCGTTTTAATTTTATTTTTTTTTCACGTTTCTTCAATTAATCTTATATATTTCTACAACTAGTGCAGTACTACCCGCGGGATTAAAAAAAATTCAAACACTTAATTTAAAAGAATTAATTTAAATTAATCAGAGTAATTTTTTGATTTATATGTATAATGACAATAACTTATTATCAACATTAATTATAAATTATTTAAAAGAAAAATTAAAAAGGTAATAAATAAAAAGATTAATATTTGGAGTAATTTGTGATATTATATATAAAAAATTTGGTCATTCATAATATCATGAATTATTGAAATGTAATAAATTAATAAAATTAATTCGAACAATGTACTTTTAAATAATATTTTATTAAAATTATCTTCAACTTTATTTAATTTTTTATAAAGTTATTACCATGCACATATTTTAGTTTTCTGTTTCTTTAGAAAATTTGCATAATAAATTTAGGGTCATAGAAATTGCAAATTTCAACAATTATACAAATTCAATAGGACAACTAATATATTTTCTTGTTGTTGTTAATAACTTGATAATTAAAAATGTGGAAGCTACAAATAATAACAGTTAAACCAATGAAAAAAAAAAAAAGGTTCACAGAGAAATGTAGAAATTACAAATAATACTCCATAACAATTAAATCAATAAGAAAAGAACATAGGCCAGGTTTAAGAGAGACCATATCTCCGACTGCAATCTTCATAATCAATTAAACTGAAAATTGAAACTGGAAAGAGAAATAAGATTTTGGAATATAATGTCATATATTGAATAGCATCATCCCTAGTTAGCATCATCATCTTTGAATAGGCTGTCTATAATGAAAAATAAAATAAAAAATATTGCATCAGATATTTTTTAAAAAATTAAATTTTAATGAAGATAACATCTCATTATTCACTTACCAAAATCATAAAACTTGAAAATTTGAAATAATGTACATACTAACATTATAAAACAGAAGCAAAACAGAAGGATCTCCCTTTCAAGGAAATACGAACCAAGAGATTTATTATAACACGCCGCTGAAAAAAATATTTTTTTTGATATGCTGAGGAACATCCCTATTTAAAATGATGAAGGATCCATATGAAAAAATGGTCAATATAAAATATTTTAATTGGAAAATTTTCAAATTTGATCTTATACAAAAACTCGATATTGAGGCCTAGAATCGAGAATTTGTCACAATTTATATGGAGAAAGAACTGAGAGAGAATGTATAAGAAAACTGATAGAGAATTTTGAGATATATCGAAATATGTATATATAGAAAATCATAAATTGAATAAAAAAAATATAAATTGAAAGATAGAATGTTAACCAAACTCACCAATTTCTAAAACTCATAATGGAGAGAGGAACTGAAAAAAAAAAATCAGAAATAATGTACCAACGTCATAAAACAGAAAGTCGCCAACGCAGAAAATTGCAAAACAGAAAAAGAAAAGTTTGAAAAAAAATCAGAAATAATGTACTAACATCATAAAACAACAGAAAGTCGCCAACGCAGAAAATTGCAAAACATTAATATATATAAAAAAAAAATTCAACACAATTTATATGGAAGATCTGAGAGAGAAGAGAAAGAGAAACTGAGAGTGTAGAGAGAAAGAAGAAGCAGAATACAAAATTAAAGCAGTTACAAAAAAAATCAAATATAAAAATATCATAAAAAATAAAAATTAATAGAAAAGAAAATGCAAAAAAAAGAGGCGATTTTTTAAAAAATAACTGACTCATACAAATGCAGTATTTCAAAATAAAGAGAGGAGAAGTGAGCCACGTAAGCAGTTTTAAAACTGAGAAATAGATGAATTAATGATTTTTTATTTTAATTGAAAGTTTTATGTTATGTATCCATCGTTGCTCTCATGCATTCATTATCGATAATGGAGGTTAGTTGATATTTTTTCTTTTTTATTAATTTAAGGGTAAATTTGTTAGTTTAATATGTCAATCAATGAAACTAAACTTAGCAAATAACTCTGTTTGATCCGAAAGTAACCCCACTAACATGGTTTTGTAATGTTTGGTTAAATATCTAAATATGAAACCAACCACCCCATGTGTCTCCAAATTATTTAGCCGCTCAATTTTCCTTAATTAAATACTAATTCTTTTGTTTCTTTGCTCCTGGACACTCAGTATCACAACATTTGCAACAACTATACATTCATACACGTTAAAGATCGTTAATTTTCAACAATTTTATTAGGAAAAACACCTGATTAAATAAGTACTTCTTCCGTCCATATAAACGGTGTTTTTCACAACACTTACTCTATCTAATTTATTTATAAACAAACAATATTCTTTAAAATACGTGCAAAAAGAAACAAAACGCAGAAAAAAGTACTCCCTCCGTCCTATTATTAATTGAACATTTGCCAAAAATAGCCGTCTCGTTATTAATTGAACATTTCCTAATGATTCTCTCTCCAATAAAATTGGATTACCTATAATATCCATCATAAAAGTCAACTTTATCACCTATAATACTACGGAGTAATAAACAATTCTTACATTAAAACTCGTGCAAATAGTAAATATTCAGTTAATAAAGGGATGGAGAGAGTAATAGTAAATGGTGGAAGTTGGACATATTAGAAGATTCTTAGAGATGAAAAACAAATGGGGAGCACATGCACACCATATACGGTTGAGGTTGTACATTATCATCATCATCATTTAGATATGTACATATGCTGCCTGTATGTTTATTGCTTTTGTCTCTAAGTTATCAAATGGGGGCCTGTATTGGTGTTTTTAGCTTAAAATATACCATACTTCCTAAAATAAATGTCATTTTACATTAGGACTGTTGTGTGCAAAGTTCAAACATTTTGGTCAACACAACAGTACAAAGTTCGAACTTTCATTCAAACATTTATCAAGCCAAGTTCAAGCCAGAAGAGTTCAATTTAATTCACAAAGGAGTCTATCGAGTTGAGCTAAACGAGCCTAATGGAATACCAAAAAAAAGTCATAAATATAAAATCTAATGAATCAAACTTGAACTGACTCATTAATAAATCAAGTATTTCACGAGTTCGAGCTCGACTCATTTATAAATATAAACTAACCAAGTTCAAGCTTTCATGAGTCAAGCTGCTCAATTCGAATAACATCTCTATTTTGCACTACACAAGAGAATTAAATTATAATCATATTTCAATTTTGGTTTTCTTTTATTTTTTTTGTAATAATATACATTAATTATAAATATCTACTCCATAATATACTCATTTAGCACTGCGACTTTTTAACTTGATCCATTTTACCCTTATTCACCATACTTAATTTGTGAAATATCTAAATTACATTTAGTGTCATTTAACATCCCTAACCTTTAGAATCCCTTAAGTTAATTTTAAGGTGTGCTGGTTCATCACTTGCTCTTGGTGCAGCCATTCAAACCAGTTAATTCCATTTCTTTGAATTTATGGGAAAATTAACTCAAGTAAATGCAGAAACCATATGCTAATGTAAGAAAGAAAGAAAGAGGAAGCAATGAATGCCTTTGAACAGAAATCTGTGTTTATATAAAACAAGAAACAAAAACTCAACTTAATAATCTGAATGACAGACATGAAAACAGCAGCTAAGTTACCAAATTTAAAACATCAAAGCCTGAGGGGATGATCCAAAGGCCAATCATGTTGGAAGAGGCGAGGCTTCTACATAATCATATCAAGAGCTTCTCGATAGCATCCTGCAATGCACAACAAAATGTAAGGGTCTTATTCCGACAATTAAGTATATATTAAAGCCATTAGATTAGTAAAGTACCTTCAATTGCTGTATTTGAGATTTCAACTGGCTACCCTCATTGCTTGTCACAGAGCACGAAATTACTGGCCTAGTTACTCCACACGCTCGCCCAAGAGCTTGCTTCGATGGCACAAACACGTATGGCACATTCTGAAATCATGTGTGAAACTCAGATTAAGACGAGACTCTCAACTTGACCTCTAAAATTTCTCTTTTACAGACGAGGATTAAAAAAAGATTATCAAAAAAATTCAACATTTTAGGCACCCAATGTTTCAAATGTCATACTTCAAATTCCTTTGATGCTAGGGTTGTTACACTTACATACTCAAGATTTAGGCAATTATATAGGGTTAATTGCATGAACCCCCCCTGTGGTTTGGAAATGTTGCAATCTCCTTGTGGTTTATTAAATTAAGCAAATTGTCCCCTTTTTCATAAATGAGTTATCGATTTTGCCTATTTCTTCTATTTCTCGTATTCATCTTTTTCAAATATTGAAGTTTTGAAGTTATACTATGCACATAACGTGAAATAGAAAAAAGTGTTAACTCGTTTCTGAAACCATAAGGGAATCTCGCGCAACATTTCCAAACCATAAGGAGTTTCATGCAATTAACCCCAACTATATAATTCTACTAAATTTTCTAAAGTATACCACAGTTGAATGACTCATTTTTTAACACAAGAAGAAAGAAACAACCAACCAAATTTGACAACATTATTCATCAAAAGAAAGTAAAAATTGTCACAACATTGAACTCAAAACTTAGCCCTTCACATAAACCAACTTCTATTGAATAACAATACAACAAATTCACAAGCCAGAAAACAAAAAAGTACCTTATCTTCAGCAAGAAGTGGAAGGTGAAGAAGGATTTCAAGAGGCTCTGCATCAGCTGCCATCACAACAAATTCAGAAATCCCTCTGTTCAACGTTTTAGTTGCTGCAGTCAAAAAAAAAAAACTTAGCCACACAGACACAGTTATGATGAGAGCAAAGGAAATCAAAAGACGCCCACACAAACAAACACCAAGAAAAGAAATGAAAAACACCTTCATTAGCACCCTTTTTGAGCTGTTTGTAGTTGGCAGCTTGCTGAACCAAATCAAGAATGGTAATGGTGAGCTGGGCATCTGCCAATGGATACGCTTTCGGGTTCACAGCTTCTGCAGTCTATACATACATACATATTAACATACTGAATCTAATAATGTCAAAGAAACAAAATTACAAATGATGAAAAACGTTAGAAATAGGGAATACCATGATGATTGATGGCCGACTCTTTCTTCTCGACGACTTCGGAAAAGGTCTCGATTTTGTGCGGCGGCAGGTTTACAGACAAACCCTATCAATGGCTTGTTATACCTTTTCTTTTTTTATTATTATAATGATTATGACTGTTAGTAGGGTTTTTGGATGGTTAAATACACAATCTAAAATTCTAAATTGGAAAAAATCATAATTTACACCTCAATATTATTTATTTCTTCTATTTTGGAATCATTTGCAACGAAAAAGAAAGTTAAATTTGGCCTAACTTTAGTATAGATGCTCTTGTCAAATAATAAAGCAAAATAGAAGTTCCCATCAATAATATCTATTCCTTTGTCAAAAAAAAAAAAGCAAATTTTTTTGGCACATTGCCTTTTTATTCACATCCCCTTAATACACAAATTTAATTTGCAAATAAATTCACATTTTTATATGAACTTCCCAAACTTATTTATTTCTTTTATCATAGAGCAAAATAAGTATTCTCATTTTTTTTATGATTTAAGGACTTGTTATGCTTTGTAGGGTGTCAAGTGTCAACCAAGACCATTGACCAATGCCTCAAGTGGATTAAGTTCTCTTTTAACAGTTAAAAAAAAAAAGTGATATACATACAACATGAGCATCAAATTGAATCATCAGGTGAACCAATCTCGAACATTCTTTTTCAGTTACATAACAAGTTACCAAGAAGGTTTAACCCTCTCCAAGAATTTTGAATTCTGGGAGTTGTGCAATTAACTTGTATATATATATATAGTGAAATTTACATGTTTCCTCACTACGGACGGAATTCCAAGTGATTTCTCAATCTCTTCACATATAAGTTAATGTTACCAGGCTTCAAGATGAAGGAGGAAGCAGAGAAAAGGACGAAAGTACCCCCGGTACCAACTTCTTTCAACCCGAGACGAACAAGTTGTAGGTACACAAATATTTCACATGGCTCTTGAAGACGACGTTTCACCCAAGGAGACGGAGGCCAGAGATGATGCCCATACCCGAGCATTTCTGGCCCCTTTGTGGAAGCTTCTAGTTTTCATCTTGGTCCAAATTCTCTTCACATCAACCAGTTGTAGCACACGACTTATGAGCTGTCTCGACTCTCCAAAGATTCCCATATTCAGATGAGGAATATATGCTACCCAAAATACCCTTATACGGGATGCAATCTGTGGGAAAAAATACAGAAAAGCCCTTGAAAAGACAAACACCATCGAAAGAACCAGATAAAGTTCCCTCAAAAATATTTCCTTCAACGATGCTCTATTCCAAAGCTGAAACACTTTCTGGCTGCTATCTGAATTGCACGACGTATCTTCAACCATGTCCACAACAGGATCCATCCCTGAGCAAATAAAAGAATCACAGCATTAGAGGGTGCATTAGTAATTTTCCAACACCAAACTAGTTCAGACCAGAGAGACATTGTGAAATAGGGACTCTTACACACATGTAAGGCAAGGACATTCGTAAATAAAAAAAGAAAAGCATGTAAGACAACTTTAATTACATGCTAAAAGCGAAATCAAAAGATGAACAAACTTAAGTTGAAACTAAAATGGATCATTTAAGCAGTCATCATGTTCAAAACAAGGCAGATTCAACTAAATAGTATCTAGTTGGATTATGAAATTCACTCAGAAGGAGAAAAGCATAAATAGAATATACCATGATCTTGGATAATTATAATCTAGATCATAAGCTATTTCAAGAGTAGGCACTACCTGTCGTTCTTTCATAGAAATTTGCTAGAGAACGGAGATCTTTTTGACCATGGTATTTCATTCTTGTTGTCTGATTCACCATCAGTAGCGAGGGGATACTGTGAATTCCGTATCTTGAGAAAACACTGCAAACAACAAACAACGTTAAATTCAAGCAAAAGTAGTCACAAAGAGAATACATGTTTTAAACCACCACAGTGTCACAAAAACAACACGGATCTGTGATTTATGGTATACTACACAATTGAATTCATTAATATCCTAAAAGAATCATCACCCCTAAACTTGAAAGACATGACAATATAGGAAAAGGAACAGGCAAAAACCACTAACCTCGGTACGACAGAAGTTTGTTCAATCATTATATGTTTGATCTCTGGGTACATGGAATTGAGAGTAGAAAACTTTGACAGAAAGATGCTTGAGAAAGGACACCAGGAAGCATAAAAAAGAACAGCAGCATATTCATTATTCTGCATGGAGCTCATGACGCTTTCAAATGATTCTCCATCAAGCTTCAATCACAAATCAATGCATCAATTAGTGATTGATGATACCAAAAAAAAAAAAATCTATAAGAAATCTGCATAACAGAATCCATACACAGCTATAGAAGGAATAATTAGTGATTGAAGATAAAGCAAAAAACATCTTGAAGAAACCTGCATATCAAAAAGCATAAAGACAGTTTCAAAAGAAATTTACCCGAACACTAAAACCGAAAACTATATTAATCGTGCAAATTAATCCTACCATGATGGTTTTAAAGGTCGCAAGGCACAAGAGGGTTGACTGTATTGGAAAGAGTGATAGTAGGTTTATAGGTGTTGTAGTGGTGGTTTTAGATTTCAAAATCCCGAAGTAGGATTTATATTTATAAATCCGAACCCAAAACAAACATCACTAAAGTTGTGAAGTTAGACTCAATTAAAACAAAACAAAAACAAAAAAACATCATAGCAATGGATGGCAGTGCAGCGGCGGGGTGGAGGTGTAGTGGCAGCTTGTTTCTTCAGAAGTTCAGCATTTATTTCTTGTTATTTCTAAAACCCTAGTTTACTTCTTGTTGGCTGAACCCTAGTTTATTTCCAGCCTCAAGGTATTTTTAAAAAAGGTGTATGTGCAAGAAAAACATTTTTAACCTAAGAAAAAGACCTAAAAGCATTTTAAAATGGCAGTATAATCATGTGTGCAAGAGGCTTGGTCGCCCCCTCTCAAGCACAAAAGGCACGCTCTAAAAACTGCACCCCACAAAAGCGCATGCCTATAGCCTAGAGCGCCTTGCACCTTTAACAACTATGCCCACCATCCACTACCATAGTTATAATTGGGTAATATCATAGTTGAGACGTATAAATGAATCTTCCTATGGTAACACATTGTAAAGATGTCAATATATCCCTGCTTTCCAATCATTTTAGGCTTCATCAATGCAACCGTAACGGAAGGCAGCACACCTGATTTTGTCCGGACGCCTAAGACATTTGTTATTTAATGAAAAAGATCTTCCAATTTATTATATACCGCTGTCGAAGAATGACTGATCATTACACAAGGAGTATATACAATACACAATCACAAACACAATCGGATCAATGCAATCAATAAAAAAATCGGTTTTACATGGGAAGCACCAAAAAGATAGGTCGACACGGGACGCACTATAGATACAGATGCCTAACACATAAAAATGCAAAGATTAAAAAAACAGTTAAAACCATTAGATATATTCTCTGATGGACTATATTGATGCACTCTGACCAGGAGAACTGTAGTTTGGCGACTTCATGTCACGTGGTTTTAAAGCAACATTCAGAGAATGTAAGCACACAGAAAACGGCCACATCATATACCCTTTTCTACTTCTGCAATCGATAATAATCTTACAGTGCCAAGTCTTCGGTCAACACCTTGGAACATTCTACTAAAATCATAACTACAAATAATTTTTCATGACCATGACTGAGCAAGAAAAGTATTCCTATAACACAACTTGAAGCTCTTTAATTATAAGTACATTCTAGCCATAACTATTGTTCTTATCAATTTACTTTAATATTAGTACTAATTAGGAATCAAGATAACTTCCCAAAAGCTCTTCACCAAAAAGGAATTCATTCCGATAAATTAAGTAAAATTTTATCACTCCAGTCCAAGTAGCCCTACCATTTTTATGCTCCAATATCCAGTTTGAGAAATAATCTGATACATGAGCTCAAAAAACGAGGTAAAATGAAAAAAACAATCATGCACCTCAAACCCTTGGATAACCATTATTAACAGAAACTAACATTTATCAAAACCAAAAAAAAACACAGATCTTCACCTGAATTGGGGAAGAGGTGCAGGGGATCGATAACGGGCACTGAGAATTCAGATCGTGAAGAAAGGTTCTGGAATCACGTTTACAAGTAGGCGAAGACGACACAGAAGGCAACGACGTAGCAGATGCCGTCAATATACAAACGAGCAAACAGAGACATTTTCCCATCAGAAACTCCATGAACAAAATCGGAATTCGTTGGACCAAATTACTCCAAACAACTGTATGATTATCACAACAATTTCTTCTAATTATTAGCTTGAAAACATCTGATTATACGAGAAAGGAAGGGAAAAGAGAACAATTTGAGGATTGACAATGACAGATCTTTTGAATTTTACTTTTTTTTTTCTTTTCAGATTATTTTATCTCTATATCAGCTACTGCCTCCTCCCACCTCGCTTTTTTATATGCGTGTCTATATATTTCCCCACGAAGTGTACGTGTTTTATTATTATTTTTAATTAATTAATTAATTATAATGGTCGCGTATGGTTGCAGGAGTGGAATGAATCCTTTTTTCATTTCTTTTCTTTTTGACTTTTCCAATTTTTATTAAAATTTTAATTCCGAATCTAGATTACATATGACCTGCATAACTACGTATTATTCTACTAGGTACGAATGTTTCTACAACATAATCTATTACGGAGTATATAATTTATTTTTTGAAAAATTATACTTACATAAAATATGTATTTAAATAATATATATGCATATAAAATTATAAACCCAAAAACTTAAATAAATATTTCATATTCACATGTAAAATATGATCTACAAATTTTTAAAAATTGTGTTAATTAGCAACCTTTCAATTGTAAAATATATTAGAATTTGTAATTGGGCATAGTCTGACTTTGGAAGATTTCTGTTTATTATGCACTTAGTTTTTACATTTTTTTAAAAATTTGACATTGTGATAAATATATTCGCATGGCGTATACAAATACAAAATATAACTGTCTCCAAATGTTTTATTTTCTGTTTTTTTATTTCAGAATAGATGAATAATATAAATATTTAAAATAATTTTTTTCAGATTTTATCTGTTTTTTTTTTTGGTTTTTTTGGTCATTGAATAATCTTTTAAAGTAAAAACTTGTGTGAGACCGTCACAGATCTTTCTTTGACCCATTAATATATAAGTTGGGCCCAACCACCTGCCCTTCTTTTAGGGCGCGGCTAAAGGCACACACAGATCCTATGAGGACATCCACGCGATGAGGACACACACAAAATGGATGAAGACACCCATCTGGAAATCCCAAAATTACCCTCTCTTAATTTAAATCCTAACTCATTCATTCTCCTCTCATATCCAATCCAGACACCCACCTCCATTTTTACACCTCCATTTCTCTCCACGTCGGCCGGCGCTGCAGCGCCGCCTACCTACCTCTCCACTTCATCGCCGACCACTGCGCAGCACTCTCCCCCCCTTCGCGGCGTTAGCGGCCGCAGCCCATCCCTCTCCCCGTTCGCGGCCGCCTCCTCTCGTCGCCGCAGCCCCTCCCTCTCCCCGTTCGCAGCCGTCTCCTCTCCTCTCGTCGTCGTCCCCGTCTCCCCACCCAACACGCGCGACAACGCCGCCCTCTCTCCCAACGTTGCCGCGGCGCACCTCCACCTCCCCTCCCCACGCGGCGACAGCGCCGCCCTCACTCCCCACGTCGCCGCCTCTTCTCCTCCCTCGTCCGCCGCGGCCGCCGTCGCCCTCCTCCCAGAGACGCGGCCGCTCGCACCCCTCCTCCGCCACCGCCGCCCGTTCCAGGTACGATTTTTTTTTAATTTTTTTGGATTTTTAGGAAATTTAGGGTTTTTAGAAAAATTAGGGTTTTGTAGAAGTTCGTGATTTTTTTTCGGACAAATTTAGGTTGTTTTGGAAATATTTTCGAACAATCTGTGTTTGTTTTGGAAAAAATTTTGAACATTTTGTTCGATCTTTTTTTTCGGACAAATTTAGGTTGTTTTGAATTTTTTTTCGAACAATCTGTGTTTGTTTTAGAATTTTTTCGAACAATCTTTGTTTGTCTTGGAAAAAATTTCGAACATTTTGTTCGATCTTTTTTTTCGGACAAATTTAAGTTGTTTTGAAAAAACTTTCGAACATCTCAATTTTATTTGTGTAAAATTTTCGAACATACTAAGATTTTATTTTCGTTGAAAATTTGGGTTTTTGTTGTTTTGGTGATATTGGCGTTGTCGCTCTGTCCTCAATATGATTGATTAGTTTTATTTTTGTTTTTGTTGTTGGCATGTTGAAGTTTATTGTTTTTGTTGTTTTGGTGGGGATGGTGGGATCCGATGTGAAATGAAATGGGTGGGTGTACTCATCCGTCCTTTTTTTTTTAAATGTGTAAGAGGGGTATAAAAGACATTTCGCATATCCCTAATGATAAAAAAAAGTTTACGTGGGTGTCCTCATAGGATCCTTGGGTGCCTTTAGCCGCGCCCCTTCTTTTATTCCAGCCCACCCTTCTCCCTTCAACTTCATCAGCCCACCCCTCTTCCTTCAACTTCAACCGCCCACGCGCAACATTAATTAAGGCACTGGCTATATACCCCTCCAGACTTGTTAAATATACTCCCCCGATTGATGCACCCCTCTTAAAATTAACTAGGTTAGATGTACTCCCCCATGAAATATCTAATTTGCCCTTTCCTCTTAAATTTATACATATACCCCTCTCAAACCCTAATTTTTTCCTTCTTCCTCCCTCCCACCCCTTCTCTTCTCCTCTCCGCTGCCCATCGCCGACCTCCGCCACCCATCGCCGCCAATCTCACCCTCCGCCGCCTATCGCAGACCCCCTCCCATCGCCGCCAATCTCACCCTCCGCCGCCGTTATGCCTTCCCTACGCCGTCCCTCCTCTCTGCAACAAATCTTGCCCCTACGCCGACCCACCGCTGGCGACTCCGTCCCCTCCTCCTCTCTCTCTCTCTCTCTGTTTTTTTTTAATTTCTGCTTCATTATTCGACGCGACGGCGCCTCTCTCTCCCAGCGCCGCCGCCGCTCCTCTCCTCGCTCGCCCATCCGCTGCCTCCTCCTCTCCAAGGCCTCCACCCATCCATTGCCGCCGCCCCTTTCTTCCATTTTTTTTTTCTTCTTCTGCAACTCTCCCACCCAAATGTCTTTCCTCCTCCCGCTGACGGCACCTCACGGCCGTCCCTCCCACGCCCGCGCCGCCGTCTGCAACCACAGGTAGGGTTTATTCCGTTTTTTTTTTCTTCTTTATCTTTTTTTCTATCATCTGTTTTTTCCCATTTTTTTTATTTTCGACAACACTTAATTGAAAATATACACTATGGCCGACAACTAGTTGTCAACGATAGTCTATATTTTTTATTAAGAGTTTTCGAAAATTTTTAATTTTTTTTTTAAATTCTTTCGATGAAGAGTTACCGATAAGAATGCTTCTCGTCAACAAACCAGCGTCGACAAGAATGCTTCTCGTCAACAAACCAGCGTTGACAAGAATGCTTCTCGTCAACAAATTAATGTCGAAAAATGTATTTTTTTTTTAAATGTAAGTTTTTTTTTTTATATTTCTGGTGAACTGGCGGCGGGGGCCGGAGGTGAACTGGCGGTGACGGTGTAGTGCAGCTACGGCGCATCCATTAGTTAGGTTAGGGTTATATCAATTAGGGGTTAGGGTTTTAATTTAGATGTGGTGTATCTACTAATATTTTATTAGAAGGGTAAATTGGGTATTTTATATGTATATTTAATTAATAAAGGTAGAGGGGGAGTATATTTAACAAGTTTGGAGGGGTATATAGTCAGGGCCTTAATTAATTCTAAAGCCCATTAATCAACAACTTATAACTTTATCTTCCAAGTTTATTATTAATTCTAAATTTATTGTATTTGTTTAATATATTAATTAAAATGTATATTATTTTATTGAGAAATATTAATAAAAAAACAATACATACCATATACCATTTACTTTCTGAAAGGGAAGAATTTATTGAAAAACTTGCTATCCTGTACGCATTATGACTAGTAAATTGCTATACTTAAAAAAAATATCATTATTAAAAAAGTGATAAAAGTTTAGTTAAAAAGTGGTAATTATTTTATCAAAAGTGTATCATTTTTTATATAACTATTATCACTTTTTAAGTCTGAGTTAATAAATGAAATTATGTGTTATTAGACATGATTATTGATAAAAACTTGTGTGAAAATGTGTCACGGATCACGTGATACAGATCCCCTCAGATCCATATGCATTGTCCATCCAAGTCTAATAGAATTACGTGAACTTTCGCCTAATGGCTCACTGTATAAACCTTCTATATTTTAACATTTTTGGACCTTCTTTATTGTAATCAATTTATAATTATTTTTTCTATAACATAATTTTTTTTATTAACTTGTACCCTCTCCTATTCAAAATATGCACACATATTAAGAAAATAAATTATTTTTTATTTTATTCTTAATTAATGATTGTACATCTCATAAAAAAAAACACATTTATGTACTAATATTTAGTAATCTTGAGGTTAAATTTGGAAGAAACTCAATTAATTTTCATTGAAAAGTGTAAAACGATAAATAATTTGTAAAGAAAACGAAAGGTCAAAACGACTTATAGTGTATTAAGAATAGAAGAGAGTACTTGATTTCAGTTCAGGTTTTTCTTAGTTGTTTTTAAATACCTTTAAATTATAATTTGTTCTATAAAATACTTATGTTAAGGAGCATGATTATCGTTATTAATTGTATCTATTTTATGAGTTAATTATTACTTTTAATTTTAAAGAATATCACTATTTAAAAAGTGATAATATTTTATTGAGAGTGGTTTTTACTTTTTATTCAAACACTGTCAATTTTCAATTTTAAGTTAATGAATAAGGTTATTGTTAGTGAACATGATTTTTTTTTGAAGTAATTAGTGGACACGATTGTTTTACTTAAACATTAGTTTTCTGTGTTAGTTGCCACTTTTTACTTGATAGAATATCACTAATAAAAAAGTGATAAAAATTAACTTAAATTTGATAATGTTTTTATTAAAAGTGGTTATCACTTTCTACTCAAACATTACCACTTTTTGCTTAATCATTATCACTTTTTATTTTTTAGTTAATGAATAAAATTATTTATTAGTAAACATGATTATCTTTACTACAAATTAAATCGAAAAGTAATAATGTTTTTTTTTTTGTTTTTTTTTTATATAAAAAATGGACGGTGATTTTTAACTTAAATATACTTTTCAATTTTGAATTAATGAATGAGATTATTGTTAATGGACATGATTATTTTTCTTTAACATTAATTTTCTGTGTTAATTGCCATTTTTTATTAGTGATATTATATCAAATAAAAGTGACTAATAAAAAAAAATGACTATCACTTTTTATTAGTGGTCACTTTTTATTTGATATAATATCACTAATAAAAAAAATGATAAAAAATTAGCTTAAAAGTGATAATGTTTTTATTAAAAGTGACTATCACTTTCTACTTAAACATTACCACTTTTTACTTAATCATTATCACTTTTTAATTTTTAGTGAACGAATAAGGTTATTTATTAGTGAACATTGTTATCTTTACTAAAAATTAAAAGTAATAATGTATTTTTTTTTTATCAGAGTGCCACTTTTAATTTAAATATTGTTACTTTTCAATTTTTTTTAGTTAATTATTACTCTCCCTGTCTCTCAAAAGTTTTTCTATATTCTTTTTTAATTTGTACCTTAAAAGTTTGCATACCCCTAATTAGCAACAATCGTCATAAACCTCACCATTACAATATAAACATATTTATCCTTCATTTCATTACTTTTGGGGTCAATTATACTCTCAATCCAACAATTTTATTTACTTTATATATAAACGTTTACAAAATTACCCTTCAACACTCTAATTACTCCGTATTATACTATTTTCTTAAATTCCGTGCCCAAAAAACACCACAATCTTTCAAAAACGGAGGGAGTACTTTTTTACTTTGAAAATATTCATATTTCAAAAGTGATAAAAAAATTAGTTGAAACTTGATAATGCTTTATCAAAAGCGACTATCATTTTTCACTTAAATATTTTTAAGTAAATATTACTATTACTTTTTAATTTTGAAATAATGAATGAGATTATTTGTTATTGGAGATGATTATCATTACTAATTGCACCACTTTTTAAAGTTAGTTGTCATTTTTTTACTTGAAAGAATACCATTATTTAAAAAGTGGTAAAAAATTAGTTTAAAGTGATAATGTTTTTATTAAAAGTGACTATCACTTTTTCCTTAAACATTATCACATTTTACTTAATCATTATCACTTTTTATTTTTTAGTTAATGCATCAGATTATTTATTAGTAAATATGATTATCTTTAATAATTATCTCAGTTTTTTTTTGTGTGTGTTAGTTGTCACCTTTTTATTTAATATATTATCACCACTGTTCAAAAATTGATATATCACTTTTAATTTAAAAAAATATTATTTAAAAACGAAAAATTAATTGAAAATGTAAGGAAGCTTGATCAAAATATTACTCCATAATTAATTCTTCATTTTCTCTTCTTGAAAGTTACAGACTTACAGCGAGCAATTACAATTGTGGGCCACTTGACCATTTAATTTAATTTGATTGTCCAATTTTTTATAGCATTTAATTTTATGGAAGCCGGCCCAATTAATTTGCATTATTGCGGTTTTTTAATACTGTTGGGGGTAGCCCAAATTTTCCCAGCCTCATAAATGGATAAATGGAGCTCCGTCTCACAGAATGAGATCCGTGAGACGGTCTCACACAAGATCTTTCCATCTTTTAATATATTGCGTTTAAGGATGTATTTGTTAAATATTTGATGAATCATTTAATTATAAAAAAATGTTACAGTATTTCATTTATAAAAGTGGTGGGTGTTTGATGCTTTTAAAAATAAACGCACAACGAAATTACAACTTTAACCTTGATTCTATGGTGAAAAAATAACACTACACAAAGTTGTCTCGTAGTTTGCATCACTTCAACACCTGCAAAATACGTCGAAAAGATCTTTGGGACAGAGACTTTGACACTCAAATCAGAAAATCAACGATGTCAAGGTATATTTTACAAAAGACACTCGATCCAATCAAGAACATCCTCCTTAAATGCAGTGGGATGCTCAAAGTGTATATGCAAATGAGTGAAGTGTGTGCTTCAATTGTGAAATATCAAATGTCAAAATAATGTTAACGAGCACTGTAATGCGTTCTTACGTGTATCAACTTTAAGTGTGTCTTACTCCCTCCGTCTCATAGGAACTTGCACACTTGAGTGGACACACAATTTAAGAAATGTGTAAAAAAAGGTGTAATGAGTGATGTTTTGAGGGGTAGTTTTGTAAAGTTTTATGAATAAAGTAAAGTAAAAAGTACATTGAGGGTGAAAAAGTAATGACATGTGAGTAAATAAGAGTATATTTTAAGGGTGAGTGTTATACCTAGTCAAAGAAGTCAATCTTTGACAAGTCAATCCTAGTCACCAGCTTGCGTGGCGAGGACCAGTCAACAAAGTCGTGCGACGACTAGTCAACAAGATGAAGAAAATGTAATAGATTTAATGTATTTAATATATTTAAGTGCTCGCCCAAAGATGTTGGCGAGCACATGTTTTAGTTAGCTGCTCGCCCAAATGTGTTGGCGAACACTTGTCTATTTTAGCTAGAGAAGTCTAAGTGTTGAAGCCTTGGGAGACAGCAAGGAGCGTGGCGACCACTTTCCTCAAAGGTATTTCGGCGACCACCTACCTAGATGACCAGGTCCTCCGGCGACCACCGTGGCCCAGCTCATCGACATCTCGCCGAGGACGACCACCAGAGGCGGTTTAGCATTAAATGCACTGTTCAATCACCTTTTCGGGCAGAAGATAGGTCCAGTAAGGGTGTGCCACGTGTAAAGGGCGGTCAGCCCCTAAAAACCACTATATAATGCCTAAAAGGCTCATTTGTAAGACATAAGTTTCATATTCCACTCAATCACCCCAACCCAAGCAATAAACACTCCCAAAGCATCCAGCTTTTAGCTTCTCCAAGAAGCTACACCTGTGTTCTTATTGCTTCTTCATATTATCTTCATAAATCATCATATTAATCCGCATAAACACGTAATAAACCCCCGATCATAATACATGTTTGTTTAGTGCTTACGAAAGCCCACGTTCCAGATCATTCGTTCAAAGCACGTACAACATTTGGCGCTAGAAGGAGGGGTCCTTTTACGTGTTCATCATCTCAGTTTCGACCGATCATAGAGCGATCGGTTTGCAAACTCCGTTTTTCAGGTTTTAATCGGTAGTTCCACCGTTTAAAGCTTTATTTACGTATCTTAGTGTTCTTCGTGTTCTTCAATATTTGCGGTATTCGAGACATATTTTGGAGTTTGATCTCCTTGTAACTTTGTTTTTGAGTTTCTTTTGTTGTTACTTTGCTTAGAAAGTAGTTGTAATAGCACGTTCTTCTGCGTAAGAACTCAAATCTTTCGTTTTTAAGCGTCGAAAGCTTAAGAACAGTCATATCTTTGTAATAATCCCCAGGAGACACTCTTTAAACGATGTCTCATCATACTCCTCAAGACAGATTTGTAGCTCCCGGAGGGAACGAGCCCCCTCCGCCGCCGGTAAATCCTTTTGCAAACCTGAATATGGGGGACATCTTGAAAGATCCCCAGCACTTGAAAGACCTCTCTGACTACCTCCTTGAGAAGAGGAGGCAGAACGAGAAAGAAGAGCTTGAGAAGGCCAAGGATCAGGCCTTCGACAAAGCACAAAAAGAAAAGGCGAAGGCCAGGGGGAATGACGAGGACGACCGCTCCTATCATATGTATTCTGTGCGCCCCCAAGACAGAGGAAAAAATAAAGCTGCAGAGCAATCCCACAACAGCCATACGGGAGACTCCCGAGGAGGCCGAAATTTTATTTTTAGTCGCATGAATGATAAAGACGGGAGGGATCCTCGCGGTGTGCCATTCGACCTGGGAGGCCGACCAGAGAGAGATGGCCGACCAGACAAAGCCGACCATAAAGATCGAGCTGACAAAAGAGGTCAGGGAGACAGGATCTCCGCCCTCGATCGAGTGGGGCCGGGGCAGGGCTCGCGAGCTCCGGCGAAGAGTTATCGCAGCCACCATTCGGAGAGACATTCTCCTAGGCGATCACATCATGGTGATCACCCGGCCGCATCTCACGGGAGCCGACGCGACGAGGGCGTCGTCCCCCGACCACAAACTGCCGAGGAGGGGCAAATCGCCCAGTTCCTCGAAACCCAAAAGTTGATGAAGCTAGAGATGGAGGCCTTGCGAGCAGAGGTGGTCGCCTCAAAGCAAGGGACCACCCCACCAATCACTCTGCCCGCTCCTCCACTAAGTGTTGCGGTCCTCACCGTCCCCATCCAAAGAAAAATTCAGATGCCCTCCATGGCGGCATTCGACGGAATGTCCGACCCCAGAGTACACTTGTCCAAGTACTCAAACTACATGGCCTCAATCGGGGCAACGGACGCCATGCAGTGCAGAAACTTCTCCCTAACTTTGGGAGACCGGGCTCATCGTTGGTACACAACTTTTTGGGTGCCGGATCTATCACCTCATTCCTTGAGCTGGGACAATATTTTCTGACCTACTTCGGGTCTATTGCTGCTCGCCCAGCCTCAAAGTAACATTTGGCAAACGTTCGCCAGTCCCTGACTGAATCTGGCAAGGACTTCATCGAGCGCTTCGACAGGCTGGTGATCGATGGGGAGGCCGTAAACGATGAGACGAAGCTGATCTCGGCTGTTTCCGGTCTAAGGATAGGTTCCAAGCTCTGGGAATCTATGCATACTACTTTCCCAGTTTCTTATGCGGACTTCCGCACGAGGGCTGGGAACTTCATCCAGATGGAGGAAATCATGGACGCCGCCAAGGCTAACGAGCAACCTGAAGCGGCCAAGAGGGTCTGGCCCAAGAAAAATACTAACACTGGGGAGTCGTCCCAGCCAAAAAAGGCGACCACTCAAGCTGGCAGTGCTCGCCCATCAAATTTCAGGCCCTTCGAGGAGTCTCCGGAGATCATTCAGTTCAGAGAATCCCTCTCTCTTGATCCTAGGGGCATTTTCAATGCAGTCAGGGGAAAGAATCTGCTCCCCCATGCCAAGCCAATGCACACGAATGAGGACAGCGTCGATGGTAGTAAATTCTGCGACTACCACAACTCTATCGGCCACCACACTAATGGCTGCCGGGACTTGGTGAGAAATCTTTTCAAGCTATACAATGAGGGCAAGCTCGCCCAATTCATCAAGCCCCTTGGAAATGGCGACAACAGGGGAAAGAAACGTCGCAACGACAACGACGACCTGCGCCAACAGTTGAATCGTCCAAAACTGACTCCTCTCATGCCAAACAATCCAGGAGGCGACATCGACAACGTGGGCGGAGCCTGTATGGTTTTGGAAGGCCCCTTGGGGGGAACTCAGTCCGGGAAAGCTTTGTCTGTTCGCCGACAACAGAGTGATATGCGAGCACTCAACAACTTGCATCAAGTGTGCGTCGCTCCGGCTGCCGAGAAGCCTCTAGCCCATCAAGTCCTGTTCACGGACGACGACCTGAACGGCGTGGTGCAACCAAACAATGATGCTTTGGTCATCACAGGGAAAATAATGGGAACCAATGTCCATCGCATGATGGTCGACACCGGGGCATACACCAACGTCCTTTTCAAGCATACTCTGGATGCCCTCGGTGGATATGCAGAATACATCGAGCCTTGCGATGATATTATCGTCGGGTTCGGGGACACGCGCAACCTTCCCCTTGGGAAAATCAGACTATCCCTGGAGCTGGCATCGTTGAAAGAGCCATAAATGCATCATGCTCGGCAACTCGACTTCTTGATCGTAGGCATGCCATCTTCCTACAACGTGTTCCTCGGCCGACCTTTCTTCAACGAGTTCAAGGCGACCGCCTCTACTTTTTTCTACTGTGTAAAGTTTCCGACCCCAGCGGGAGTTATAACCGTCAAGGGCGATCAGACAAGGGCGAGGGAGTGTCTTGTCCGTTTTGCAAAGCGTCATTCTAAAGAAACCACTATGATTGGCCAGTATATTGAGTGTCAAGAACAAAAGCAACAAATGAACTACTTGGAGGGTCTTCCTAGCAAGTACTAAAAGATCGAAGTTGGGGAGTGCAGTCGCCGTTTCGACGACCACCAAGTGGAGGCGAACGAGCACGCCTCCATGGAAGTGGACGACCACACCCCAATGGAAATCGACGAGCAGACAGATTCGGGCGACCAGATCCCCGACGACCAGGTTCCAGAAAACATTCCAGATCTGGAGCCTAGGTTAGGCTTTGAGCCAGAATTCGGAATCGAGGATCCTCGTTGGAACGAGCCTAAAGAGCGGGCAACTCCAGCGGAGGACCTCGAAACCATCCATTTAAACGAAGCTCGTCCAGAACTCGAGGTATTCATTGGTTCAAATTTACCAGAACAATTGCGGTCAGATATGGTCGCATTTTTTAAAGAGAACATCGGTGCATTCGCCTGGTCGCACGAGGATATGGTGGGCATTAGCACGAACCATGCCTGCCACAGATTGAATATTGATCCAGCAAGAAGACCCATCACCCAAAAACGAAGAAAATTTGGGCCTGATAAATATGCGGCTTTGGCGGTCGAAGTCAAGAAATTGATCGACAATAAATTAATCGAGAAAACTGGAACTGATCCCGAGTGGTTGGCAAATCCAGTGCTCGTCAGAAAGACGACCGGGTCGTAGAGATTGTGTATAGACTTCACAGATCTAAACGATGCCTGTCCGAAAGATCATTTTCCGATGCCCCACATCGATCATCTAGTAGACAATACAGCGGGGCACGAGATGTTAACTTTCATGGATGCTTTCGCAGGATACCATCAGATTGCGATGCATCCCGACGACCAGCGACATACGGCTTTCATGACTGCAGTCGACATGTACAACTGGAAGAGAATACCTTTCGGTTTGAAAAACGCGGGGGCAACATACCAAAGACTGGTAAATAAGATGTTTGAAAAACACATCGGCGAGATGGTGGAGGTCTATATCGACGACATCGTTGTCAAAAGCTTGCGGAAAGAGGATCACCTACACCACCTTGCCATGACATTCGATATTCTGAAAGAGTACAACATGAAGATAAATCCAAAGAAATGCAGTTTTGGAGTTAGCTCAGGAAAATTTCTGGGGCACTTGGTTAGCCAGCGGGGCATCGAGGCGAATCCGAGTAAAATTCAAGCAGTCATCAACATGCAAAGCCCGAGGAATGTAAAAGAAGTACAAAGATTGACAGGATGTCTTGCATCGCTGAACAGATTTATTGCACGAACGAGCGATCGTTGCAAACCTTTTTTCGATGCTTTGAAAAAAGGGAGGTTCGAATGGATGGATGAGTGTGAGAAAGCTTTCGAAAAATTGAAGGAATATCTATCGGATCCGAAAGTCCTATCTAAGCCAGTCCCCGGCGAAATTTTGTATTTATACTTGGCAGCCACTGACTGTGCGATCAGTTCAGTGCTCGTCCGAGCAAAGGGGAGCACACATCTGCCAATCTACTACGTAAGACAATCACTAAGAGATGCGGAGTTGAGATACACTCCAATGGAAAAATTGGCGTACGCATTGGTCATGAGCGTCAGAAAACTAAGGCAATACCTGTTCGACCATGAGGTGGTTGTCCTCACGACTTTTCCTCTTCGGCGAGCACTGCATCGTCCGGATACCACTGGAAGACTTTTGAAATGGTCGGTGGAAATCGGGCAATTTGGGCTCACCTACGCACCCAGAACGGCAATCAAGGGACAAGTGTTGGCTGAATTTATTGTAGAGATCACTTTCCCGGAGAAATTGGACAAGAGGATCGAGCTTCCTTGGACACTGTTCGTCGATGGCTCGTCGACGAGCACCAAAGCAGGGGCAGGAGTCGTCCTCACCAGCCCAACCGGACAGACGTTTGCTTCAGCGATCGAGTTCGAGTATCGGGCGACCAACAACGAAGCAGAGTACGAAGCTCTGGTCGCAGGAATCAAGATGGCTATGGCCGTGGGCGCCAGAAAACTGAATTTTTTTTCTGACTCTCAACTGGTTGTATGTCAAATCACGGGCGAGAACGAGGCTCGCGGCGATAAAATGATAAAATATCAAGACCTAGTGAAAAGATTACTCGAGTAATTTGATCAAATCCACATCGAGCAAATCCCTAGGGAGGCGAATACGCAAGCAGATGCGTTAGCTCGGCTGGCCACTTCAGAGGGGGAGACAATATTTTCAGAAGCAACCATCACTAAAATTTCTTCCCCATCAGTGAACAGAGGTCAAATTTTGCAGGTTGAAGCGACCAGCGACGAGGACTGGAGGTCGCCGATCACCAGGTACATCAAGACCGGCGAGCTCCCGGTAGACAAAGTGAAAGCAACCAGATTGCAACTCAGGTCCGCAGGGTACACTATTATTGGCGACCAACTGTACAAACGGGGATTTTCAATGCCTTTATTGAAATGCCTCGGAGAAGACGAAGCGAAGATCGTCATGCACGAAATCCACGATGGAGCGTGTGGAAATCATATAGGGGGGCAAACGCTCGTTTTAAAGATCATGAGGCAAGGCTACTTTTGGCCAACACTGAAGAAGGATGCAATCCATTACGCCCAGACGTGCAAGAGATGTCAAGCTTTTGCACCCGCTATTCACTCACCTCCAGACGAGCTCATCTCCGTCTATAGCTCTTGGCCCTTCGCGAAGTGGGGCATCGACATCATCGGACCTTTCCCGCCTGGCGTCGAGGGGGTAACTTTCGTAGTCGTAGCAGTCGATTACTTCACCAAGTGGACGGAAGCAAAGGCATTGAAGACCATCACAACGGCTCAGATGACAAGCTTCATATGGAAGAACATAATTTGCAGGTTCGGCCTACCACGAGCAATAGTGACCGACAACGGACGTCAATTCACAAGTCAAGACATGCTGGAATTCTGCTCAGAGTGGAACATCAAGAAATTTTTTTCAACACCCTATCATCCACAATCAAATGGTCAAGTAGAAGCAATCAACAAAATCATCAAGCACACTTTGAAAGCTAAGCTAGATGGATTGAAGGGCAAATGGGAGGACGAGCTGCACATGGTTCCGTGGGCATATCAGACGACCACGAGGAATTCTACAGGTGAGACCCCGTTCGCACTCGCGTTCGGGACCGAAGCTGTCATACCAGCAGAAGGGCAGGTCCCCACTTTTCGAGTGGCTAATTATGACGAGCAGTTGAATAACGATGCACAACTCTCCGACTTGGACTTCCTAGAAGAGCGAAGACTAACAGCGGACGAGAAGAATGTGGTCTATAAACAAAGGTCAGAGCGCTACTACAACACCAAAGTACGTGCTCGCCAATTCACTATCGGCCAGCTCGTACTTCGGCGGGCGACGGAACAGTCCATTGGCATACTTGGCCCGACTTGGGAGGGTCCGTACCGAATAACGCGCACACTCCTAAACGGATTGTACGAGCTAGAAGATCTCGAGGGCAAGCCGAGCAAGTACCCATGGAACGCGGTCAAGCTAAAGAAGTTTTATTAGTATGTTTTTAATTTCTTTATATTTGTATAGTTTGTATCTAGTCATCATTTCAATACAAGTCAAAGTTCTAAATTCCATCAAGTGTTAGTTAAGTTTTAGAAATCTTAGATGAGGCTCTGCGTAGCCAGCTAAGAAACAAATGAGTTCAACCGACGAATGGTTAACTCTAAAAGATGAGCACTCTTTCTTAAAGATGCTCGCAAAAAGGTAGTGGCGACGATGATCACTACCTAAGAAACAAAAGAGTTCAACCGACGAGTGGTTAACTCTAAAAGACGTGCACTCTTTCTTAAAGATGCTCGCAAAGATAAGACGAGCACTCTTTCTTAAAGATGCTCGCAAAGATAAGACGAGCACTTTTTCTTAAAGATGCTCACAAAGATAAGACGAGCACTCTTTCTTAAAGATGCTCTCAAGGATAAGACGAGCACTCTTTCTTAAAGATGCTCGCAAGATAGTGGCAACGACGATCACTATCTAAAACATACGAACGCAAACCAATGAAAGACAAATTAAAAAGACATTTATTAAAAGATGCTTGCAAAAAATAAATCATAACATAAATTGAAAAGCAGTGACGAGGACGATCACTCAAAGTAAACAAACACATCATAAGCAAAAAGGTTCCATTCATTAAAAAAACCTTAAAAGGCTAAAGTTACAAAAAGGCCCTAGTGGCCGAGCAGTCCTAAAACAAAATAAAGAAAAGTAAAAAGAAACTAAGTTTCTGCAGCATTCCCCTCGGCAGGAGCATCCTGCTCGCCGGCAACCTCCTCCTCGTTCACGGCTGCCACCTCGGCAGGAGCACTCTGTTCGCCCTGACGAGGTGGGGAGTCTTCTGGCGGGTCCTCAAAATACACCGGAACACCCAAAAGACGAGGGAACTGGAGTCCCATTTGCATCAAAGGGAGTAGGGGGAGTTTTGATTCCGGTCGAGGATTTTCCCCCATAAGGAGGTCGTCTATAACCCTGCCGAGCAGAGTTACGTCCACGTCCGGACGAACTTCTCTAAGTTTTTGAACGAGCCCGTGGGCAGTGAGCGCCACCGTCAAAATGGCCACGCTTCCAGCGATGTCATTGCTTTCATCTCGCTCATCCACCACGGCGACCAGCTCTCGCCGAAGAGTGGCCAAGTCATCCTCAGCAGTTGTAAACTTATTTTGAAGAGTGTTTACCTCGGCAGTTTTCATTTTTAGCTCGTCCTCGGCAGCTTTGAGGCGAGCACGGAGACTTTCGATCTCTTGAAGATCTTCCTGATCTTTCTTTCGAACAACCTCAAGTTGGGCCTCAGAATCGGCCAGCTTTGCCTCAAATTCGGCAACCTTCACCCCAGAAGCGGCCAGTTGCCTCTCAACGCCGGCTTTAGCCCTAGCCATTTGGGCGAGTTTCGCGCTCCTATCCTCGCTGATTTTGCGACTTTCGCAGATCTGGCTGGCAAGCTTCTCGACAGTGAAAGATGCGCGGCTGAGCTCAACGGCGACCAGTCTCGCATTCTCCAAAGAGTTCTGGTTGTTCACCTCGTCGACCAGTGTCGTCGTTAACGATCGGGGCAGGTTCTTCACGGCCCTAAGTGTGATCGGATCCAGAGGCTCTTTGTCGGCCGGATCCCGCGAGCGGTAGTAACCAGCGAGATTCTCGTTGAAAGGTTCGACGATCGGGTGTTCGCCAACCCTAATAAAGACAAGGGAAAATTAGAAAAGGTACTTGAAAATATTCTAAAAATCTTATTAATAGTAAACTTACTTGGCAACCCTTACGGCGTCCCAGCCGATAAGAGTGTTGTCCCCAGGGGCTCTTTGCCCGGCCGACGAGCTCGTAGCAGCATCTCGCGACCGAGTGGTTCTGCGAGGAGGGGATGCGATCTGTGTGGAGGGAGGGGATGCGATCTGTGAGGAGGGGATGCGATCTGTGTTGGAGGAAGATAAGTGATAACTCTTTCAGGAACCACTACTAAAAAAGAAAAACAAGGAGTCAGTGTTACGAAAAGAAATTTCACAAAAAACTTAGAAATATTTCGATACCTGGAGGGAACTCTCGAGTGATGTGATGAGGAGGTACTCTAAGGCCTGCTCGCTCTCGCATGCACTCCCTGTTCAGAAAGCGGCAGGACCTCTCCAAGTAGCGACGTTTAAGCGCGAAACAAATGTGATATTGGAAGATGGGCGAGAGACGGTGCTCGGCAGTCGTCATGCAAACAGATTCACCTACAAAAGCGAGGAGTTATTCAGTATAGACAAGAACGAGCGGAAATAAAAAAACTTACCGCGCATTCTCTGGTAGTCGGTTGCGATGGGAATGCGAGGAGAGGATCCATTTGGCCTCACTGCACTTTTCCAGTCCCCGGCTACCCACCACCAATTGGTCTTCCAATCTCGAATCTTGTTGGGGACCCCTTCGACCAACTTGATGTTATCGCGACCTCTTACGTAGTAAAAACCATTGCCCACATTCTTGTCGGCCTCGGCCGCTTGAAGGAGATAGTTGATCTCTTTCGGGCTAAGCCAAGTGTTCAGACAACCGTTCTCGACCGCCACCAGGCCGAACACCGTGAGGAGCCCAATCAGGTTCGACCACCCGTTCGGCAATATCTGAGAGGGCGCCACCCCTAGAAAATGTAAAAAAGTTTGAGATTCCGGGGTGCAGGGGGAACCTCAACCCTGCCTCCATCATTCCAATGTTGACGGCGACCATCCCTCATTCCTCGATTCATATGCTACTCGATATGGGCGAGGAACCTCCCTAGGCAGGTAATCGCAAAAGTACTTGTAGTAGGTCTTCCTCGAGAGCTCATCGCCATCCAGGTCGTCTCGCCCACTCAAAACGTCTTTTATGCTCGCCGCATAGCGAACAACCTCCTCATAATCCTCGCGGAGACTTGTCAAAGTCTCCTCGACTCGGGCCGGGTCAAGATGCTCGCCCGTTCTCATATTCAGATCCGGATCGTCCAGATCTGATCCAGTCCCCTCGGCACCCTCCTCGGCATCGTTGCCGGCATCATCCCTTTCAGACTCATCGGTCTCATTGTTGACAGCAACGCCGACCACTTCTAACATTTCGTCCCAACTATCGACCGGAAGGATGGGGGGACCTACATTGATGGGGTCGGGGGAGTGAACCCTAGAGCCCGAAGAAACTGCCCTCTCCGTTAAGGCCAAGGCCAAACGATCACCCTCGCCGGAACTTTCGGCGCCACCGTCCAACGGCGGCGGACCACTGTCGGAGCCACCTCCAACCTCCATTTTTTCTATAGAAATGGGGGAGAAAGAAGTTTTAAAGAAAGAAATGTGAGTTGTTTACCTTTTTTACGATCGAAAACCGCCCCAAAACTCGTCGAAAAGCTTGAAGAAGAAGCTTGGAAGGAAGCTCAAGGAAGAATTCGAAAATTTGAAGAAGTGAAAAGGATATTATGAAGTTTTGAGGCCATATTTATAGGCAAGTATGTTCAGGGACCAATGTGCAAAAAATGGGGTCAAAATCGCAATTTTCCCAAAGATTTGGGGTCATTTCCGAAATCGAGGTTGGAAAGTGACCCCCACGCGCGACCGTTGAGGTCGGCACGCGCCCCACGCGCGCAATTCAAATTTCGGGCGACGATCACGCGCCTGACACGTGTCAGATCCGCCATCATTAAAAGGTGCTTCGAAAGTCGTGCTCGACGCAGGAAACGAGGCGACCGCCTCCATCTTACGTCATCAAATTTTCAAAACTGATTTGTTTTGTCGAAAACAATTTCGCCTTCCAAGAAGACGACCATACTGCTCGCCTTACTATTCTACGAATGCGAAGAAAGGCGACCAGGGGGCAAATGTTATACCTAGTCAAAGAAGTCAATCTTTGACAAGTCAATCCTAGTCACCAGCTTGCGTGGCGAGGACCAGTCAACAAAGTCGTGCGACGACTAGTCAACAAGATGAAGAAAATGTAATAGGTTTAATGTATTTAATATATTTAAGTGCTCGCCCAAAGATGTTGGCGAGCACATGTTTTAGTTAGCTGCTCGCCCAAATGTGTTGGCGAGCACTTGTCTATTTTAGCTAGAGAAGTCTAAGTGTTGAAGCCTTGGGAGACAGCAAGGAGCGTGGCGACCACTTTCCTCGAAGGTATTTCGGCGACCACCTACCTAGATGACCAGGTCCTTCGGCGACCACCGTGGCCCAGCTCATCGACATCTCGCCGAGGACGACCACCAGAGGCGGTTTAGCATTAAATGCACTGTCCAATCACCTTTTCGGGCAGAAGATAGGTCCAGTAAGGGCGTGCCACGTGTAAAGGGCGGGCAGCCCCTAAAAACCACTATATAATGCCTAAAAAGCTAATTTGTAAGACATAAGTTTCATATTCCACTCAATCACCCCAACCCAAGCAATAAACACTCCCAAAGCATCCAGCTTTTAGCTTCTCCAAGAAGCTACACTTGTGTTCTTATTGTTTCTTCATATTATCTTCATAAATCATCATATTAATCCGCATAAACACATAATAAACCCCCGATCATAATACATGTTTGTTTAGTGCTTACGAAAGCCCACGTTCCAGATCATCCGTTCAAAGCACGTACAACAGTGGGGTTATGAAAATATTTCCTTTTATGGAGTGTGCAAATTTGTATGAGACATCCATTTATCAAAAAGTGTGCAAATTCCTGTGGGACGGAGGAACTATATCTTATGAATGTGTAAAAATGTTGAATATGATTAAAAACGAGATAATCATCTCCCCCTTATCTCTCACTATTTGGCCTCTAAGACCTTGGTGAGGACCCGGTCTACTACATGAGTCCAAGTCTTAATCTCTTTATTTAAAATATTTTATCTGAGAGTTCCCTTCATCATTCAATTTCGACTTTGAGATGGGGAGATGATGTGGATCTTTTCTAAATTATTGTTGACCTGTTCATATACTAACGGGATTTGACCCGAGATACATTTTTACACAAATTCAGCCTAACAATTTAACCATAATATCATAAATTAAGGTACTGATCCCTCCATGGTTGTCTAGGTGCTCGACTCGGACCGCTTCAAAAGAATACAAGAATAAGCCAAATTCATATAACCTTCTTCATGAACTACTATCATCATATCATCAAATGTCAAAAAGATATAATGCTTTCCTTGTACTTCACATTATGGGATGACACATTTTATTTACATCATTGTATAATATAAAATGGACTAGTGTAATATGAAATAAGTGAAATAATAATAATAATAATATTATGTGTCATCCAATGTGACAAGTATACACATTCTTGAGCGTGCCAAGTCATCACTCTCCAATTGGAGGAAAAAAAATGTTTTTGGGCACTGCAATAACATCAATAATTATTGAATAATTGAATTTTTTTTATTATAATTTTGAAACTTTTTGGGGTCGATTTATTAAAATAATAACATTAAATATTATATTAAGGTCTATTTATTAAAATAATAACTTTAAATACTATATTAATTTTTATATATTTTTCATTGTTAGAGTCGGTTGTACATTATAAAATAATTTTATTAATAAAAAAATATATAAAATTACAAAATTTTAAAAACTTCAAGCGCCTGTAGTATGCTAGGGGAATGTTTGTTTTGGAATTTTGAAATTTGAATTTTAAAATCTAGTAAATTTTGAAATTTTAATGACCGTTTTAAATAAGTATGATTTAACTTTATACTATACAATTATAGGTGTTTATATAGGTTATTATAGATTTGTAGATATTTTTATAGTTATTTGTAGGTTAATATTTTAAAATTCTAAAGTAGAACATGGGTGGAATTTTTGTATATGCATATGAAAAATACAACGATATCTTTAAATATAATAAATTAATATTATATAAACAATTAATAAAATATAAACAAAATTATAAAAAAATAAATAAATTATTAAAAACGATTATATTATAACAAATAATTGCATAATTTTCTTTATATTATAACAAATAATTGCATAAAAAGGACGATCACTCTTTGTATTTATTAGACACTTCAATTAACTAATTTGTTGGAAGATTTTAGATTTTTTTTATAAACAATTACTAAAACTTTTCTAAATAAAGTTTCTTAAATTATTTTAGAATACATTCAAATTGACAATTGCTAAAAATTATCTAAAATCCTCCACAATACTCTCTCTCTATATATATATCTATATGTCATGAAAGTTATATATACATTCACATCCGAATCATATGAAAAATACATATGGTTTCTTTGCGTTGGAATGTATTTTGTTGTACGAATACCTCTACGTTCATTTATAAAGAAAATAATATACAATTAAAAATTTTTTGAACAAAATAAATACATGTCTCCATGTATATTATAAAAAATTATTTACATAAAATATATAAATTACATTTAAATTCGATAAAATATATCAAAACAATAAAAAATATTGATAAAATTATTTTATTAGTTTGAAAATAATAAAAACATAAATTTATATATTTAAAAGGCATTTCCATAATTTTAAAATCATTCATATGAAAATTTTCAAAGTTGTTTTTAAAATCATTCACCTCAAATAATTTAAAAATAGGTCTCTAAACACTCTTTCTTATGGGCTTGAGGCCCTGAACTCCAATTACATTTTCACACCAATTCAGTCCAACATTTTGGCCATGGCCATAATAACATAAACGAGTAATCCACTTTGTATGTTGTAAATTACCTTTTTAATTTTTTAAAGATCTGTTTGAATAAAGTCTGTCAATCTTGAAATATATATCCCATTTCATTCATTATCTTAATACAATTCTTATGTTAATGTTAATTAAAAAATTAGTATTGTGTAAAAAAAAAATCCATTCAATATGCTACCAAAATATAATCAATCAAAGAATGTAATTTAACTACGGTAAAATTGAAAATTTAATGTGAAAATTCACAAATTGAAAATTAAATGTGAAAATTCACCCGCAAGAATAACATAAATTGTGAAAATATAATACTCCGATACTTTTGAAAGGAATAGTTAAAAAATTAAAAAGATAATGAACCAATTTATAACATAGAATTAAAAAGATAATGATCCAATTTATAATGACAAAAACTTATATGCAATATTGACTAATTAAGATAAATTAAGTCAAAATTTGTGGGTCAACGCAGATCAAAGCGGTCAACCTTAATTAGAATATTTATTTTCACTATAAAATATTATCTTACTACATAACCAAAACTATATTACTACAACACCTAAATTTTGTCACTACAAGGTGAAAAGTGTATTACTGCAAGTTCAAAAATATTTTGGACAATTATATTTTTTTGGACAAAATTACTAAAATAATTTGACTCATTTAGCTATTACATGACTAAAACAATGTTACTACAAGACCAAAATGTTATCACTACAAGGTTAAAAATGTATTACTACATGTTCAAAAATATTCTGAAGACTTAATTTTTTGGTGAATTTGTCAGAATGTTTTGACATGTAGTATTAATTTTTTTGCCTTTTAATGGTAATATTTTGGTCTTGTAGTAAATCACCTGTTTGCAACCCACAAATTTTCTGGACAATTCGGATCCAAGCTTATGACCCGCGAAATTTTTAAAATTGACTTAATTTGACTTTTGAGATTAGGATATTGACTTGCCTAATTGAGATGGAATGCATGTATGCAATATTTCACACAAAACTAGCCCATTTATAATTATAAAATTATTATAGATATTATAAGATTTTTTGGGATCGAATTTTGGAAGAAAAATACTTTACTTAAATTAACATCATTCCTTAAATAGGATAGTGATTCACGTGTTATGCAACACTAAAATAAACAACCGCAAGTGTACGGCGTCTATTGTAGCGTGATAAGCACGAGGTCGATCCCACAAGGAGATTAAGCGTAAAAGGGTAGTTTGTTAATCGAGTTCTAAGTAGACGTGATCGAATAGATTGAATGTTGAATTACTCTAAAATTACCTACCCAAGTGTCACAAATAAGCAATGAAAAGAGTAAATAGAAAGTCGATCAAATACCATGCAAACCAATAAAACGAAAGTAAAGTGGGTGAATATGCAAAGAAAGAAGGTGGGTTCCAAGGCAATTGTAACACCTAGACGTCCGTTTATGAATGTTATCTCGTTTAAATGGCTATTAAGGTTATCTCATATAGGGTGATCACACAAGAAGAATTAATCATCTCTCCGATAACCCCTAAGATCATTCAATTCCCTCTCCGATAATTAATCATCTCTCGAGATCATAATAATACCGGGTTGCATATTTGCATACGATTAAATGGAATAAATCTCTAGATACTACCCCAATTAACAATGGATTAAGCAAATCATCATGGCCACTAACAACATGCTTTACAATGGATAATTAAACATGCAAATAAAAGATAAACACCAATTAAAGCAAGAAATTACTCATAAACTTCAATTCAAGTCTCTACAATGCCTTAGAACCACAAAGTGTTTAGCCACTAACTAGCATAATCCAATTAACAAAATTCAAATGAAATAACTAAAGAAAAAGAAAAAGAAAAAGAAAGCTTAGTCTAAATTGTGGTAGGGAATGGAATTCCCAAGCTATTGCATCCTTTCTTCTTTGATTTGATGAAGAATTGAGAGAGAAATTGTCAAAACACCTCCAAGTATGTGTAACTATGTGTGGATTGGGGGAGAGTGGCTTGAATTTCAAGAAAGAGGGTTTATATAGTGTTTGGGAAGGGTTTGGATGGCATATTTGCAAGTTGATCCCTCAAAAATGGAGAAAATACAAGTTTGGCACCGAAATTGGGGTGACTCGGCCGAGTTGGGGTCACTCGGCCGAGTGGTCTTCAAATTTCAGCACCTACGGCTTTCAACTCTACTCGGCCGAGTTGGGTCACTCGGCCGAGTGCGCAGTGATATCCAAACTCGCAGATTCGGCCGAGTTGAGTCACTCGGCCGAGTGCGCAGTAAACCCAAAAGTTTCAGATTCGGCCGAGTTGACTCACTCGGTCGAGTTGCCTCCTCCCCTTCTCGTTTCATGCATAACTTTTGCCTCGGGTGTCGGATTGGCTCGATTCCTTTGGCTAATCCACTCCGTTTTTCGAGACGAATCCAACCGTGCACTCCTCTTCCTGATCCAGTAAAGTATGGTTGTTGTTTTGCTCCAAATTCCATCGTATTTCCTATAAAATCGACAAAACACAACCTTTCTCTCATTTTGGCTTAAACAATCATATTCAATGCATAATTCAATGAAATCCACATCAAAACATGCTTCACATGTGCCTCTAAAACGTGTAAATTCCACCCGAATCAAACTCCCCCAAACTTAAAATGTTGTTTGTCCTCAAACAACTAAGCACTTAAAGCAATGGGGGTGGAATGATCACAATGGAATATTCAATGTAATTCACACATGCAAAGTAAGATGCAATGATATCTCTTTCTCAAAGTGCGTTTCTCAATGAAGGTTATAGGCTCATTATTGCAATACACATCCATGAATCAAAGAATGCATAAACACACAACACATTGTGAATGGGAAACAAAATCCAAATGCTCAAGTCCTCTACTCACATGATATAGTGTTTCTCTCAAACACACAAACAAATTGAGGATATTAATGCACTCATCAACCAAGTTATGCTATGCAATCACCATATGCTTGCCCAACTTCTACTTTTCACAACACTCGAATGCTCAACAATGTGATCAATAGGACTTAATCAAGGATGTAACTTTGGCTCTTTGGACAAGGTAGGATGAATTTGGGAATTGTGACTCTTCTAGTGGAGGACAAAGCTTGTTGTTTTACAATGTGTGCTTTCACTTTCAAAGCTTACAAACTTCATCCTCACTTTTCTTTTTCCTTTTTTTTTTTCAAGCATTCATCACCTCATCTTTTGAACCATTTTTTTCTTTTCAAACTTTTGGGGCTCTTTGCCCCTCTTTTCTTTTCCTTGATTTTCTTTTCATCTTTCTCTTTTTCTTTCAATTTTTCCACTTTCTCCTTTCACCAAAGATATTCATTCAATCACATGTTTTTCCACTTTGTCTTTTATCCCCCACTAGATATAGGTATCAAAGGCTCAAAAAAAAAAAAAAAAGACTAAGTGGTTAACATTGTAGTTTGCCAAGAAAATGAGGAATTAGGCTCAAGGGGCTAACTACGGAAAATTACTTCGGTTTTGGGAAATTTTGGCTAAGTGACTCTTTTAGAACAAGATGGCCTATATCATATCACATCATCTCACACAATCATGCTTTCAAACAAGAATTTAGGCAAGTTCTAGGATCACTAGCAATAACCTAGTCCACTCTCAAATGAACTAAACCGGATTACATGCTCGATTTAAGGCTCAATTCTCATCGGTTTATTCAATAGGACTCTCACATTCATCAAATGTTCCCAAACAACAACACATCATGCATATATGCTATCAAAGATCACAAATATGAACACAATCATGATACTATATTCTAACACCAATCATGCATACATTCAAAGCAAATAGACATCACCACAACTACTCAACAATGGATTCCAATGACAATTCATGCTCACATTTCACCAAAGATCCACTACCCAACATGTGATCAAAACCAACTTAACCAATATAATCATGTGAAAGTCAAGTGTGCGACGGTGCAAAATGTGACACAAGTAGAATGACGAACCGGTGCAAGGGTAACAACTAGTAGAAAAATAAAAGAAAAATAACTCCCCCAAACTTAGAATTTTACTATGTATAAATTCTAAGTTTGGGGCTACAAGTTGTTACCTCCCTCCTTGCACATCCAATGCTTCTTCAAAGATCACCATTGCAACACTTGCTTCCCCTCTCCAAAGTTGGTTTTGCTTTCTTCTCCATTCTTCAAGATGTGCTATCCATAGTACTCTTCATCCATACCTACAAAATAAACCAAGCTATCAACACTACTAAAGCAATAAAAACATGAAAGCAATAAAACCTTGGGTTGCCTCCCAAGAAGCGCTATTTTTAACGTCCTATGCCGGACGGTTCTTCCTTGAGGGGAATATCAAGTTACCCCATCATCCTCCTTGTTCTTAACCTTCTTGGCCCATGCTACCTTCTTGAACCCATTGAAGCATCCAAAAGCTAGCCCATCCGGCTCCTCAATCATGTCATAAGAGGTTGATGCCCCATCCATCCCCAAGCTTGCACAAGTAGCTTTTCTTGATTTGGGGGAGTTTTTGAAGAAAACTCCCCCAAACTTGGCCTTCTTGCCCATCTTCAACTCATTCTCTTCCACTTGGGGGTCCTCTTTCACAAAGTTGATCTTGAGATCTTCTTCCACCTCCCCTTTCATTGGCATTGGAGGGTGATCTCTTCTAGAATACCCATACTCTCCTTCCTCATCATTCCGGACTTTGATAGCTCTATAGATGTTGAACGCGACTTTCTCATCGTTCACTTGAAGTTCTAGCTCCCCTTTCTTTACATCAATTTTAGCCCCACCGGTTGCCAAGAATGGTCTTCCCAAGATCAATGGAATATACTTATCTTCCTCCATATCCAACACCACAAAGTCCACCGGGAATATAAACTTATCAACCTTAACCAACACATCCTCCACTATACCCAACGGGTACGTCACGGATCTATCCGCCAATATAAGACTCATTGTGGTTGGTGTAAGCTTTCCCAAACCAGGAGATTTGCATATAGATAAGGTCATAAGATTAATGCTTGCTCCCAAATCACACAAGGCTCGAAATGTACCTCCATCCCTGATGACACATGGTAAAGTGAAAGATCCGGGGTCTCTAAGTTTTTGAGGCAACTTGGCTTGAATAATCGAGCTACACTCCTCGGTCAAATGCACCGTTTCATACTCCACCATCTTCCTTTTGTTAGACATGATCTCCTTCAAGAATTTGGAGTAGTGGGGCATTTGCTCAAGTGCTTCGGCAAAGGGAATGTTAATATGAATCTTCTTGAACATTTCCACAAACTTGGCAAACTTGTGATCCAAACCCTTTTTCTTCAATCTTTGAGGGTATGGAAGAGGTACCTCATTTTTGCTTTTGTCTTGAGGAGGGATTGCCTCCTCACTCTTCTTCTCCCCTTCTTTTTCTTCTTTCTCTTTCACTTGGCCATCTCTTTTGTCAACCCCCTCGGGTGTCATTACCACTTCCTCCCTCTAACGGCATCTTGGGCCCTTCGTAGCTTGTCCCACTTCTTAACCTTATGGCTTTGCATTGCTCCTTGGGATTTAGCTCCGTGTTAGAGGGGAATTGCCCCGGAACGTGTTGCTTTCCAATGATGGTAGCAAGTTGACCTATTTGCTTCTCTATAGCCTTCATGTGGGTGGTCACATCTTTGATCATCTCACCATGCTCATCAATTCTTTGCCAAGTCTTGGTTGCATTATCCCTAGTCTCTCTCATGAAGTTTTTGGTTTCTCCCATGAATACACCAAATTTCTCTTCCAAGGAAGGCTTTGGTGAGGGGTCAATGATCATCTCATCCCTCACATTGAAGTTTGGTGGTGGTTGAATGGCATTCCTTGGGTTGGCATAGGAAAAGTTCTCATGTTGCCTCAAATTCGGATGATATTGGTTTGGATTGGAGAAACTTTCACGGGCTTGCCTATCGTTCCAACCCCTCTCTCTAAATTGCCTATCCCTTTGATTGTTCATGTAGTGGGCTTCTTCATATTGCTCGTCACGTGGCCCCACTAAAGCTTTAGCCGTCATAAGAGATATCAATTTATCCACCTTGTTGGAGAGTTTAACATTCTCATCCAAATCTTGGGTTGAGGCAACTTTCCGGTTTTGTCTTTTCTCGGATGGCCATTGGTTGCCATTCTTAGCCATCTCCTCCAAAAGCACATAACCCTCATCCGTCGTCTTTCCTAGCAAAGAACCTCCACCGGCCGAGACATCTACCATCCCTCTAGTACGATGGTCCATCCCGTTGTAGAAGTAACAAATCAATTGATCCCTTAAAAACCCGTGTTGAGGACAACTTCTTATGAGATCCTTGAAGCGCTCCCAAGCCTCGGCTAATGACTCATCATCATCTTGCATGAAGGAAGAAATCTCTCCTCGTATCTTGATGGTCTTGCTTGGAGGAAAGTACTTCATAAGGAAGGCATCTACAAGATCGGCCCAATTTTCGATTGTCCTTAGATCAAGAGACATGTACCATTGTTTTGCACGATCACGGAGGGAGAATGGGAACAATTGGAGACGGATGTAGTCTTGAGGGACACGATTGATCTTAACCGTTCCACTTATCTCTAGAAATTGAGATAAGTGGAGGTTAGGATCCTCCTTTGACAACCCTCCAAATTGGTTGTTTTGGACCATCATGATTAGCGCCGGTTTGAGCTCAAAGTTATGAGCGTCTACGGGTTCCCTACCCGCTCCTCCATATGGTCTAGGGATGGGACGGAAGTGGTCTCTCAAGACTCTTTGATTCCCGTTTTCCTCCCGTTGCTCTCCATCTCCTTCAACATTAACATTCTCTTCCATCCTCCAGTTGAGGTTATCTCTTATGCCTCCTTGTGGTCGGTTACCACCATTCCCATTTGGCTCCACTATGCCTCCAATATCCTCTTGGTTCCTCTCTTCTTCCACTATCGGATTTTCCCTTCGATTCATCTCTTTTAATTCAATCCTTCTTCTTTCGGCGTTTTGTCTTCGACAACTAGCTTCGATTTCCGGGTCTAGATGTAGCACTTCTTGTTGGTTCCTCCTAGATCGGGTGATCATATGCCATGTCTGGACAATAATTCAAAAGAAAGTAAGAATCACAAGTGGAATCACAGTAAGACAAACACAAATATTTTTGGATTTTTGAAAAATAAGGAAAGTAAGTAAAATGTCTAAACTAAAACTCTCTTAACCTACACTCTAAAGCTATAAAACCTCCCCGGCAGCGGCGCCATAAACTTGATTCACGTGTTATGCAACACTAAAATAAACAACCGCAAGTGTACGGCGTCTATTGTAGCGTGATAAGCACGAGGTCGATCCCACAAGGAGGTTAAGCGTAAAAGGGTAGTTTGTTAATCGAGTTCTAAGTAGACGTGATCGAATAGATTGAATGTTGAATTACTCTAAAATTACCTACCCAAGTGTCACAAATAAGCAATGAAAAGAGTAAATACAAAGTCGATCAAATACCATGCAAACCAATAAAACGAAAGTAAAGTGGGTGAATATGCAAAGAAAGAAGGTGGGTTCCAAGGCAATTGTAACACCTAGACGTCCGTTTATGAATGTTATCTCGTTTAAATGGCTATTAAGGTTATCTCATATGGGGTGATCACACAAGAAGAATTAATCAATCTCTCGATCTAATTAACCAAAGGCGCATGCAACATAGACTCGTATCTCTACATCACAAACATTACACCGCCTAAAATAACTCCTAAGATCATTCAATTCCCTCTCCGATAATTAATCCTCTCTCGAGATCATAATAATACCGGGTTGCATATTTGCATACGATTAAATGGAATAAATCTCTCGATACTACCCCAATTAACAATGGATTAAGCAAATCATCATGGCCACTAACAACATGCTTTACAATGGATAATTAAACATGCAAATAAAAGATAAACACCAATTAAAGCAAGAAATTACTCATAAACTTCAATCCAAGTCTCTACAATGCCTTAGAACCACAAAGTGTTTAGCCACTAACTAGCATAATCCAATTAACAAAATTCAAATGAAATAACTAAATAAAAAGGAAAAGAAAAAGAAAGCTTAGTCTAAATTGTGGTAGGAAATGGAATTCCCAAGTTATTGCATCATTTCTTCCTTGATTTGATGAAGAATTGAGAGAGAAATGGTCAAAACACCTCCAAGTATGTGTAACTATGTGTGGGTTGGGGGAGAGTGGCTTGAATTTCAAGAAAGAGGATTTATATAGTGTTTGGGAAGGGTTTGGATGGCATATTTGCAAGTTGATCCCTCAAAAATGGAGAAAATACAAGTTTGGCACCGAAATTGGGGTGACTCGGCCGAGTTGGGGTCACTCGGCCGAGTGGATCACTTAAAGAAGCGTGTTACAACTTTTCCAGCAGAGACTCGGCCGAGTTGGGGTCACTCGGCCGAGTGGTCTTCAAATTTCAGCACCTACGACTTTCAACTCTACTCGGCCGAGTTGGGTCACTCGGCCGAGTGCGCAGTGATATCCAAACTCGCAGATTCGGCCGAGTGCGCAGTAAACCCAAAAGTTTCAGATTCGGCCGAGTTGACTCACTCGGCCGAGTTGCCTCCTCCCCTTCTCGTTTCATGCATAACTTTTGCCTCGGGTGTCGGATTAGCTCGATTCCTTTGGCTAATCCACTCCGTTTTTCGAGACGAATCCAACCGTGCACTCCTCTTCCTGATCCAGTAAAGTATGGTTGCTGTTTTGCTCCAAATTCCATCGTATTTTCTATAAAATCGACAAAACACAACCTTTCTCTCATTTTGGCTTAAACAATCATATTCAATGCATAATTCAATGAAATCCACATCAAAACATGTTTCACATGTGCCTCTAAAACGTGTAAATTCCACCCGAATCAGATAGATGGTTATGTTAGGATGTTATTCTAATATTCATAAATTTAATAAATGGAAATGGTGTATTAAGACAAAATCCTGTCCGCTCATATGATGACTTGAATTCAGTGATTCTCTTTATCAATTGAAATATTTCACTATGTTTATGATTAATTCAATTTATAATTCTTATATTAATATTAAAAAAATGGACTTTTATTTAATTTTTATATTATTAGTATTGTGTAAAAAATCATTTAATTCAATATATTGTCAAATCATTTCTCCGCATCCACTGCCTGAAAATTACAAGAATTGGAATAGAACTTAGCAATACAATTTATGTACCGGGTAGGTTGGCTTATGGAGAGTAAATTGCAGTTCAATTTAGGAACATAAAGGATAGAAGAAAGATGAAGATCCTTTGTTAAATAAAAAGATCATGTTCCGACAACATGAGAGAAAGAGTCATTTGCAATTCTGACTCCGGAGTTGTTGTTACACGACTGAAAGTTGCTAATCAAGGTAAAATCACCAGTCTAATTAACAGAGAACCAATTTATATATATATAAAAACATAATAGTCATTTTCCCGCCAAAATCGCTTGCTATTTTCAGAAATATAATAAAATATTCAATTAGTGGATAGTTTATTGATTGATTTATTTTTTCATATTTTCTACAGATTTAAAGTTTCTGAAATTTTACTGTCACCATAATTATAATATCAGTGGCAATTTCGAAAAACAAAATTGATGACCTTTCACATTCTCTATGAACATTATAAGGTGGTGTTTGGTTTGAGATTGATTTGGATTTGGATTGGATTGGATTGGATTGGATTGGATTGGATTGGCGTAATCCATGAATGGTAAAAGAATATGAAGAGTGATGTTATAATATTTTATTATTGTTAGTAGTGAAAGAAAAGTAAGAGAGATGAGAAAGTAGGAGAGAATGAGTGTGTGAAAGAAAAGTAAGAGAGATAGTGATTTAATGGTATAAAAATAGGTGTGTAGGTGCAGGGGCGGACCCAGGACTGGACAGGGAGGGGAGTAGTAACTAATTTTATATTTAGTATATATTTTCTCCGTTTTACAATTATTTGCACACTTGTTTTAATCGTCCGTCACAATTTGTACATCCCAAAAATGAAACGTATACATAAATTTAATCCTCATAATATTTACACAAAATACTAGTATTAATTTTATACTCAATTCAACTAATTTATTTATTTTATTCATAAATTATTATAAAATTACCCCTCAACACTCCACTCAATCTATCATTTTTTTAGTTTGTGTGTCCATTTTGATGTGCAAACATTTAAGGGACAAAATGAATATATAATTATAAAAAATAATTATTTCAATTAATAATATATATTGTTATTTGTAATAAGTATCACAATATCCATCATTATATTTATAGAAAAAAATGAATTAAGGATAACATTAAAAAATCATACTCCCTCCGTCCCAGAGGAATTTGCGCTCTTGGGACGGCACACATATTAAGAAATGTGTAAGAAAAGGTGTAATGAGTGATGTTTTGAGGGGTAATTTTGTAAACTTTTATGAATAAAGTAAAGTAAAAAGTAGATTGAGTGTGGAAAAGTAATGACATATGGGTAAATATGAGTATATTTTAAGGGTGAGGGTTATGTAGATATTTCCTTTTATGGAGTATGCAAATTGGTATGGGACATCATATATGGAAAGTGTGCAAATTCTTATGGGACAGAGGGAGTATTATTTATTATATGCATGTAGACTAGTTTAAAGACTAACTTTTCATTAAAAGATAACTTTAGTAACTAAAAAATTATTAACAAATATTTTCTAAATTGGGCTACAATATGCATACTATACAAAGTAATTAGAGAAGAAGTGAGGGGGGCCAAGGCCCCTCCCAAGGTTAACGTCCGTCCGCCCCTGTGTAGGTGTATTATAGGGGTGGATTTGTATTTAAATTTGTATTTGGATTGAGAAGAATTGAAAGAGATTGGATTGGACCAATCCAAATCCGAATTGACCAATCCCAAAACAAACACCGCCTAAAAGTTCATCCCACCCAAAATAGCTCTCCGCATTAATTAATTTTTAATCAAGTTACTAATTTAACCATTTATTCTCTTTCTAATTTGCAGATAAATTTATACATACTGTCAATCTTCATCTTCAGGTTAGTAATTAATTTGATCAATCTTCATCTTCATTGTTTTTTTTTTTTTTTGTTTAAGTCAATTTTTTTCTTTTTGGCGTTTAGAGGTTTCAGGATCAATAGCCTCCTTTGATCAGAAAATTAAAGACAAAGATTTAGTTAGAAACTTAGTCATGCTTAACTCAAAAAATCATACCGCACACGAGGAGGGAATTTATAAAGACAACATCGACAGAGCCATCTTAGTTGTATCAATCGACCCACCATAAAATATTTCAAATCTTAATGCCTCTTCATATTCTGTGATCCTGTTTTGCATTTTATTTTAAATTTTCATTTGTCATTATAATGTATGGACCGAGATTAAAAGTGATGATAATATATTTTTTTTTTCATTTTTTGAACATTAATTTTCCAATGTTCTTAGCTAGAAAATAATCAGTTAGAATGATTTTATATTGGGCAGATCATTAGACATATTGTTTTGATGAAATTCTTCTTATTATCAAGTTCTATATCATTACTCATTAAACACATTGACAAATCTTATTATTAAGTATGATTTGTAAGTCTAAATTATTACTCTAGGATTATAATTTAAAACTATTGCTAATTAGTTCTGACATGAAATAAAATTTATGTTGACTGTGAAAACATATTTACAATTTGTATAACACCCCTACACTGATACACATCAATAAACAAAAGTTAAAGAAAGGGATAAAATACATCATTTGAATGCTTAATTTTTTTATAACAATCAGTTTATTTCTTTATAGTGAATTTTGGTTTGATTGATTTTAATTTAAATTTGATTTTCTACTAAACTTGGAGATGCAATTCATAATGTGGATAGTAAAATATATTTTTGTATGGGAGACTATATATGCACATTATAATATCAAATTCAAAAAAAGTAGCACTTTTATATTTAATAGATAAAAGTAATTCACAATCTGATTTAAATATTTGTATTTATACTATACTTTAAAATTAATTATTTTTAAGATATTTAACAAAAAATACTTTAATAATGAATTAATTATCAACCGAGCGATATATAACTGTGCATCGCACGGGGACAATACTAATCTAATTCCTAAAAAGCAGATATTCAATCTAGTCTTTTATTTAAAGCAACTGAATAAATTAGCAGCTATGCATAGTTGATCAATAATTTTTCTACAATTATAACTATCTAGTATTTCTTCCACAATTGTTAGTATAGCATAAGAGAGAGATGTTGAGGGAATGCATCAGTACCTGGATGCTTAAAAGAAAAACAACAATCAACAGACTTCGTGAATTCATTATGAAAAATGAACAAAGCAGGTGTGTTATATATGACCTACCCAAGCAATAGAAGCTTCAAGAACTGTTCCAAGTGTCTAGAAAGATAAGAAAACTACCATCCAAGTGCCTCTCTGTAGAGCAGGAATAAATTCCAAAAACCACGGTGAAAGCACAGGTCCTCCTCCCAAGCCAACACAAACTAAACCACAGAGAACAATCAACAAAGCAAGATTTGGGGAAAATGCACTTAGAAAACCAGCTCCAGACGTAATGGTTGCTATGATAAGAAACCCTTTCCTGAATGGAAAATGACAATGCAAAATTGATATTAAAAGAAGGAAAGAAGTTATGTTCACATCAACGGAAGCACTACTATACATTCATGTTATTAATTTAAGTCATCAAAGTATTTGAATGTAGAATATACCAGCTTGTATGCCATGGCCACATTCAGACTTTATTCGACTTCCTAATATTCTTTTTCTTTTAATTATTAAAGATGAATCAGAAATCATTTCAACTCACAACTAATTGAAAAGATATTCAAAGTTTGGTCCATTTCCAGTGTTATGGCTGCAACTCATCTTTGCCTCCCCTACTGTCCCCAAACATTGCAGCCATTTCCAACTGGCATCCTTCTTCGCTTCCACTACTGTCCCCAAACATTGCAGCCATTTCCCTTCTTTGGGAATCAACAACTTCAACTTATTACGCATATTACCTATTTCAGACATCAGCACTTCAAAATCATAAGCTTTATCCACATCAACCTCTGATGTTTGGTCAGCTCCATGCTACAAAATTGGTTCTTCTTCGTCAACTTCATCCAACAAACTCTTCTCCAATTGCTTTCACTTCACCTTCTCTATCTGAAGTCAAAAACAGGACCATCTGCAGACATCCATCCCACGTCATCCCATGCTTCTGCCACACCAGAAGACAATATTCCATATTCAGCTTCAACATATTCAATATTATGCTCGAGACACCATTCTATGTGTGATTTTCTAAATTCCCATGATGACTCTTCATCTCCCAATAAGCTAATTCCTTCAATTTCAGATATACCATACTCTGAGGAATCCAGAGGTGCAAGCTCAAATGTATGGGAAGAAAAAAATATTTTTGATAGAAATCATATGATGACTAAGAAACAAAATTATAAAACAATCAAATTCAATTCAACACAAGGATACCCAGGATATTACATATATATTTGTGGAATGCAGTAAAGCTCCAATGTCAAGGCCAGTCAGATTATTAAGAATGTCAATGCCACGAATGGACCACCAACAATCTAAACCAAAACTATGACTGAAAAATCTCAACAAACATAGCGGACAAATCAGGCAGAAGAAGACTAATTCAATGAAAATGATGTTTTGCAACACCCCTGGCTCTTTTCCAACGAGGGGTGCATGGTGCATGATGCCTCAAGTACTCCTATTCTTCTATAGCCTTTAATGGATTCAGGCACCATTCCTCATAACAGCAGCTGCGATTCCTTAAACCTCTAGACCCTATCCAACTCCACATGCCTGGTTTCAATTCTGTAACAGGTTCTCAAGACATACCTGTTAATTTTGAAAGATATGTGTGTTCCTTATTTTCCATATCAACCAAATAACACACTCCCACATTCCAATTAATACCAGTTTTCTCTTTTTCCCATTCAAGATCCTACTACGTTGTAGTAAATTTGAAGCAGGAGTTGAGTTTAGAACTATCTCTATGCCTATCCAATTGAAACACCTCCTCCACAATTTATATGTGAAGATGCACTCGAATAGAACATGTCTTGTTGATTCATTTTACCCAAAAAATTTGATACACGTAAATGTACACCAGATTCAACACTGCAACACGTATTATTTGAAGGAGACACATTGACATAGAATATGAAAATCGATAATCCCTCACCTGAGTCACCTCGTTTATAATGAAGATGAGATTAAACCAAAAGGTAACAAAAATGGCCAGTCAATGGCTAAAGCTCCAAACTAAAACATGTCAATCAAGTCAACCTTCATAAAAAAGAAAAAAAACAACCTAAATGTCGGAGACAAAAGTTTGTGAATAACTCTACCACATCAGACGCAATCAATCCCGACAATAAATGGAGAAATCGTCAACGGAATAAGAACCTTTCTAAATTTAAAGTTGATCTTTTGAAAAAATGCAGTAGACACTGGTGCTCATCAGAAAATGAAGCAATCCAATCAAGAATTTTGTAAGACACTCCATCGAATTTTTTTATTTTAGATCCTCGCTCTTACAATCAATAAAACCATAACAAAATTCAATATTTATTAGAAATAAAAACTCACAACTTTAAGGGTTTGATAAATTTACCTTCATTCTCCAGAGTCTTCGTGATCTCTTTTCTATTGGATATACTGAGGGCAGTGGAAGCAACATCTTGGGGTCCATTCCAACAACAGAGGAGAAGCAGGTGATTTGCATCAAAAGCATTTTAGTAAAAGTAACTCTTTTCTCAGTGTAAATTGAGAGAGTGATGAAGGACTGCATTTACGGGTAGGGATGGTAATCCAAGGGACATGAAAAATTGTGTTCTCAGTATTTTTTGACCAACATTAAAGAGGAAGAAGAGAGGGTGATAGGCTCTACTCTATACATCTCTTTCTCTTCTATGGTTAACAAAAATACTCAAACAAACTGTACTCACAACTCGAAAAAAATACTAATAATTTTTGACAAAAAAATCGAAAACAATCCTAAATTTCGAGAAAATATACATTTCGGCAAAAAAAAATCGAATAAAAACAAAAAAACGAAAAAAGGAAAAATTCGAAAAAAAAATGGTAGAAGGAGTATAGATCTTGATTTTTACCGATTTGGATTTCGAGGGATGCAAAACGGATATGCGTGAGATCAATTAAAGATTAAAGAGAAGGTAGTTGTTATTAGGTCACAACCCTAAATCCTAATCAGATGAAAAAAATTGAAATTGAAAATTATCTTTACCTGGAGGGAGGAGAGGCGACGTGGCTTGGGGGAGGAGGTGGTGCGAACCAACAGTGTGGCGGGGGAGGCGGCGCGGCGCGAAGAACAGGGTTGGGGAGAGGCGGCGATGCAACGTTCGTGGTTGCAGGTGACGTGTGTGAGCGGCGACGTACGGGCGGTAGGCGTGCACGGCGACGAACAGGCGGCGCGACTGACCCAACGGCAGTGAATGAGAGAGAAGAAGAAATTGAGTGTGAGTGGGTGTCCCGTGTCCCCAAAAGAAAAATGAAAAATCTAGAATTGAAAGAGTTTTTTTTTTTATCAATAGAATTGGAAGAGTTTTTTTATCAATAGAATTGGAAGAGTTTGCTTCAGCCAAAAGCTTCTCGAAAAAATGGCAATGAGTAATATATGAAATGCGACAAAGTGGGATAGCTCAAGTGGTTTTTTGTACACTTTCTATATATGGATGTCCCATACCAATTTGCACACTCCATAAAAAGAAATATCTTCATAACCCTCACCCTTAAAATATACTCATATTTACCCGTATGTCATTACTTTTCCACACTCAATCTACTTTTTATTTTACTTTATTCATAAAAGTTTACAAAACTACCCTTCAAAACATCACTCATTACAACTTTTCTTACACATTTTTTAAAATGTGTGCCATCCCAGAGGTGCAAATTCTACTGGGACGGAGGGAGTATCTTGTTTTCATATATATAATATATAGATATAGGTACCCCTCCAAGGGTCGTTTAAGTTTAAGTGCTCCGCTGGTTCATCGGTCTGCTTCAGGAGAATACAAGTATAAGGCCAAATTCATTTAACCTTCTTCTTATAGGAGTATTAAATGTCAAAGGATATAATGCTTTCCTTGTACTCGTTACGTGATACACATTTTATTTGCATCACTGTTTAATATAGAATGGACTAGTGTGATACTCCCTCCGTTCCACAACTGTTTGCACATTTACTTTATTTGTCTGTTCCATAATTGTTTGCACACCCATAAAAGGAAACTCTCTCATAAACCTCATCCTCACAATATTCACATATTTACACAAAATGTCATTACTTTTACCCCTCTTTCCAATCACCTTTTTACTTTATTCATATAACTTTACAAAATTACTCCTCAACACTCCACTCATTACACTTTTTTCTTAATAAGTGTGCCCACTATGTGGTGCAAACACGTCCCGGGAGTATGAAATAAGTGAAATAATAATAATAATAATATTATGTGTCATCCAATGTGACAAGTATACACATTCTTGAGCGTGCCAAATCATCACTTTTGGACATTGCAATAACATCAATAATTATTGAAATTTTTTATTACTCCCTCCATTCAATTTTATTATGCTTACTTCTTCGGACACGGATTTTAATGAATATTGATTAGTTTATTCATAAAGTAGATAAGTTAAGGGTATGATAGGGTATTGTGGGGTCCATTTGTAAATAAATGATTGTTTATAAATAAAGTGAATGACAAAGTGGGTAAATAAGTGACGGTAGGAGTGTGAAAATAAAATAGTATGAATAGTATTGTTTTCAAAGAGGGTATGGACATAATAAAATTGAACAACCAAAAAAAGAAAGTGGGAATAATGAAATTGAACGGAGGGAGTATAATTTTGAAACTCCCATGATATACGCGAGGGTTATTTTGTACTCCACAATATTGACATAATGTTTTATTAAAGTAGGTAAAATAAATATATATTGTGATTTGTGAGGTTCATTATTAAAATAATAATTATTGTTTACGAGTAGTGTTGAATGCCTATTTAAATAACTAAGTGACATCAAATAATAAAGGTAAAATGATGATTTTTAAAAAATATATAAAAATAAATTGAATGAACTAACAAATAAGATAAACAATTGAACACAAATTTAGTGGGTGTTTGCAAACACTAGTAGGTGCTTAAAAACACTTTTTTTTTTTAAAATAGAGTCACTTTTGGAGTGTTTGCAAACACAATCAAGTGATTTTGGTGAAGCACCCCTCCACCCACTTCTAATATAGCTTCTATGTGCTTCTCATCATTATAATAATCAAATTTACAAATTTTCCCTCACAATTTAAATAATATTTCATCTTTACACATTACCTATCCAAATGTAATAAAGGTGTTTTTTATAAATTTATAAAAAAAAGTGGTTTGTTTTGTTACACCACAACATATACACAATTGATTTAAAGTGCTTAATTTTAAAACACTATCAATTTTAATCACTTTGAATCAATAACTATGGTTTGCAAACACGAGGGAAAGAAGAATATATATTTAGATAAAATAGTTTATAAAGAGTATATGATACTCCCTCCGTCCCAAGATTTTTTACACACTTTTCTTAATGGGTGTCCCAATATTTTTTACACACTCCAAAAAAGGAAACAACTTACATAATGAATTACCAATAATACCCCTCTTTTATTTTACCTTTTCTTCCCTTTAGTCAAATCACTCCACTTTAATCAATGAATTATCAATAATACCCCTCATTTATTTTACTTTGGGATTAAAGTTTTTTTAGTCCTTTAAGTTGGACTAATTTTGAATTTGGTCCTGATGGAATACACATTTTGATTTTGGTCCCATAAGTTGTATAAATTTTGAATTCAGTCCAATTACCCGTCATTGCAGGTAAATAAACCGGTTAAATCCTTAGCCCGTGTGCAATTCAAATCAATCGTGAATAATCGTGAATTTTCTCATGTGCAGAAAAATGCACGAGCTAAGGATTTAATCGGTTCATTTACATGCAATGGTAGGTAATTGGACTAAATTCAAAATTTTGGCCAACTTATGGAACCAAAATCAAAATATGCATTCCATCAGAACCAAATTTAAAATTAGTTCAACTTAAAGGATTAAAGAAACTTTAATCCCTTTTACTTTACACATCATTTTATTCAATTTTCTTAATTTCCGTGCGATCAAAGTGTGTAAAAAATCTTTGGACGGAGGGAGTACTTCTTTTCGGTCCCATAAAAAATTGTAAATATTGTGATAAAATAGTTTATAAAGAGTTCTAGATTTTAATTGTGTAAAAATTATCCCCAGAAAACTGTGAGTTTTTTTTTTGACTCATGAAAACTGTGAAAGTTAAATCCAATTCTAAGTAAATACGTACTGCTTACGACATAATTGACTAGACCAAAAAAAATGCGACTCCTCACAAAACGTCTCTCCGCCGCTCTCCGCTCCGGCGCCGCCGCTTCTTCAGCCACTCTCCACAACAACCGTCAAAATTTCACGACTCTCACCCGGACCAAACCTCATCCCTCTGGAGGAGAAGGCCTCCTCGGGTCCCTATGGTCCACCACTCAACTCCGCCATGCCAGATTCTCCGGCAGTGATGTATGCTTTTATCTCTGCTTACGCATCTCCTACCTACTTTTCCGCATATAGTCATTGTTAGAGATATTATGCGGTGATTATTAAAACAATTTTAAGCGTTTTCGTGATAAGCTTTTAATGATTTGTTAACTTACAAACTGATTGATTGTATATCTGAAAATGGTTCACTGGTTCCCTCTGGATATTCCTAAAATTTGGTTGTTCACTGTGAATTTCAATGTCGTATCTCATTACTTATTCAATTTGAAACTTTTTCTTGTTCTACTCGTTCTCGATTGTTGTGATTCAGTTTGTAGACGAGCAACCCTAGTACCGATTTACTGTAGAAAATGTGTTTGTAAGAGCTTATAATAGCTTCAATCATGAATGTAATTATGTAAGAAACAGTTTTACATAATGAATTTCAATTTTGCCCCAATGATAGATGATGGATGTAGATACATACATATAAGCTAGCTGTTAAATGTGTGAATTATTGGCTATCTGCGATTGCAAACAGATTGTAACTGGATTTCGCAACTTTCCTAACTCAAGGAAATTGTAAGATCAGTGTTCATTATGAGACATTTGATTATCATTGTATTTTGTGATCTGGGATCCGCATACTTCCCCTAAAATTCAAAAGAGAGCTAGATATTTTGTGATATCCTTTAAGGAAGCATTTTTATTGTATGATTTATCATATCAAAGTTATGCCCGTTAACCTTTTAATATGATAGCTGAAAGCATTGAGTTCCTCACAACTTGAAGTTATGATATTACATGCTTATTTTATTTTGTGCAGGTTAGACCAGGGAACGTCATTGAAAGAAGAGGTTAGATTTATCTATATTCATAGAACAGTTACTTAACCACACAAGTTGAAGGACTATTATGACATGGTTTTTGGATTGCTGTTGACGCAATGCAGGAAAGCTTTTTGAGGTAATTGTCATCAGTATTTTTTTTTTCATGCCTTATCAACTAAAAAGTCATGATTATGCCTCAAAATAACTTGTAAATATTATTTAGGTGATAAGCGCACAACATACTACCCAAGGAAGAGGAGGAGCTATAATACAGGTTCTATAATACTTAATACTGAAACCATGATGTATCTTTTTTTATTTGTTTTTTTCACCAATGGATATTTGTGCCTGTTAGTCGATAGTATTGCGCTTTCTTCATTTTCCCTAAGTTAAGACAGGAATCAGGTTAGATATTAAATAAAATCTCTTATTTCCATTTATTGGTTGCTTTTCCAGTGAAAGTGCTTGAATTTACATGCCTAGAAGGCATACCGAGTATACAAGCTTACTAGCTTAGTGAATTTTAATCCTTATCCAATGAAAAGAATCCAGAATGAAACTCTTCCACTGTTTCTGGTCGTATGCTAACAGGTAGAGCTCCGTGATGTTGATGGTGGAAACAAAGTGAAAGAAAGGTTGCGAACTGATGAGCCAGTTGAAAGTATGCATCTTCTAATCACTGACATCACTGTACTCATCCAAATGGAAAATATATACCTATTTCTAGCCATTTCTTGTGTCAGTTACTTGATAGCTTCCAAACTTTTATCATTACATGCTATAATTATTACGGTGTGAAATGAACTGGGAAGGATGACGTGATATCCCTTTACATGTGTGAATGTGCTTTGAGCTGTGGTTATTACATACTAGTATTTGTTATGGAAGTGAATGGAAAGTATTGAGACAGAGAAAAATTAGAGTTGATTTTTTTTAACGACAAAAATATATAATTTCTGATATTCTGCTGTTATTCCGTTTTCTCAATCTTCTTCATTCTCATATGAAAAGCCTCAAGTTCATCTTTAAATGTATTACTCCGTATGATAGGGTTTTGTAAAAACATGTTTGCACAGAATGGTCGGTGCTAGGCATGCTGACAATTCATTATGAATTATATGGTTCTGTTTTAGTGTTTGAATCTGGTTCAGACCGCACTTGGCCAAAGTCACACATTGCAGGAGATTTTTTTTTTCTTTCTAGTGACCTATGAAAAATTGAAAGGTTCTTTTGTAAGGGTATATCACTCATGCAGATTAAGATTTATGTGCACTCAATTAGCCTATGGGTGTGAAAAGATAATACAAGATATATCTGATATCACATTGGCCTGTGTGAATATTAATAAATATCATGCTTGAAGTTTTCTGAATCTTGGCAGTATGTACTATGCAGAGATATTTGTTCAGGAGAAGTTGTTCTCATATGCTTACACCGATGAAGAAACCGGAAATATTGTGTTATTGGAGTAAGTATTGCCAATTGTATTTATTTTTTAATCTAGTAATTTCACTAGGGTTGACATTCATCCTGCTGATGTGTTTCAATCTGTTATCTCTTGCAGTAAATCATATGATCAGTTAGAAGTGCCAAAACACTTATTTGGTGAATCTCTTGTCTACCTTCAAGGTAATGCTATTTCACCTCTTAATTATGATCATGATGTGTGATTCATGTTCTGATTTTTTATTATGGAAATTGGACATCCAATTTTTAAATGGTTTTGCTTTGACGACACACAGATGAGATGAAAGTCATTGTCCAGCTTTATGATGACAAACCACTGTCAGCATCAATTCCAGAACGAGTTACATGCACAGTTGTTGACGCAGCTGAAGCACTCAAGGGAAGGGGGCCCACACCGTAAGTACATTTGGCATGTGATTTCGTGAATAAGCAATGGGAAGCTACAACATGGTTGCAAATACTGTTGATGCTTGCAATTATATTATTGGGTCTGTTCTGTACATCTCTAGTAGTGTCATAACATATTTCTCTTTCTTCGCTTCCACAGTTATAAGAGGGCTGTGTTGGATAATGGCCTTTCTGTCAAGGTAATTAATAATCTTTGAGGAGGAATACTTATTCCTACAATTAGTCATGATTCCAAACTCAAATCTCTTCTTTTGTTGTAGCTTGCTCTCCCCATAATATGCTTTAATTTTCTTCTTTTAAGCTATTGAAGAAGTTGAAGTAATGCTGGCTGCACGATAAAACTTCATTTAACCTTTCCCACTACGTCTTATGATAGGTTCCAGTTCATATTGCGCTCGGAGAAAAGGTTGTTATTAGTACAAAAGACAACAGTTACCATGGCAGGTCATTTAGTTACATTTTTTACAGTATATTTTGGGATATCTCGTCCCATCGTATTCTGGCACTAATTGTTAGTGATTTCTGGTTTCTCAGGGCTTGAACAATGTACGTCTTCATTAATCGAAGAAAAACTCCTCGACTTGTCCCTTTTCAGTCCTAGTTTCATAGTTCATGTGAGTTGCTTACAATAATTGGTTTTTATGTGGCAGGATCCATAATTATTACTGGTGACATTCGTGTGTATGCTTGGCCCTCGTTTCTTCCTTTTCTGCCAAATGATTAAACTTCCATTCTATTTGTTAATAAATATGTGTAGCCTATTATTAATTATGCAATAGGTTTGACATGAATTTATATACTTAGATTTTCCAATTATATGGACTTGAAGATTGTCACAAAATCACCGTATTCACATCAATTCACTGCTCATATATTATGCGTCGACACAGTTAAATGGATTAATACACGCAGCTGCAAATAATCCAGGCAGGCTGCCATCAACGGAGCATAAGTAATTTATAGTATTTGATAATTTTAATATATATCTGATGGGCATATATTTTCTTATATGTTTTTGCAAAATTAAGCACGCGTTTTGATATATAAAATTTAATTTATGTTCCTATTTGTATAAAAGATGGTCTTGGTGAAAAAGTGTCGGGCTAAAAATCTATTTTTGCTTTTTGCAGATTTAAAGGTAAGTTTGAAATATTTATATTTTAAAATAATTTAATTTATGCACCCAAACAAAATGCCTTGTGAAAAAATGTCTGTTATTCTACATTGACGAGCTAATGGAATAAAAAGAAAAAAAATTTAGATATCGAGCCTAATAAGTCGAGCTTGAGCCGGCTCGTTAGTAAATCGAGTATCTAAGGAGCTCGAGCCTTATCGAGCCGAGCTCACGAGCAGCTCAGTTCGTTTAACAGTTCTAAATTGAAGTAAGAGCATCGAGAATGGTCAAATGATCTAATGGATGAAATCTGTAAACAGAAAATTGTGACATTTAATTAGATTAGAGAGATGGTAAATTGTCCAAAACTTTGAATAGGAAAGAGAGAACCATTTGCAAGTTGCAACGTTTTATGTGAGAGGGTAAGGTGATGGCCATCAATAGTACTGTCTCCATTTCATATTTGTTTATGTACGATTAAAATGTTAGAATTATTGGTACAATTTTTTTTTTAAAAATATTAAAGTAGTGTGAATAATAAAGTAAAAATATTTGAAGGATATGAATTAAAAAAAAAGTAACATTATTATAGTTAATTTATAGTATAAATGAACAAGTACGAAACAAACCACTTCGGTAAATAAACGGAGCGAGTAATATGAATGGATGAATGATAGATAAACCGATAAACCATTGTGAGAGTGTATTTTTTCGAATTTTTGTATTTAAAAATTGAATATTTAAAAGTAGATGATGTAGAGGAGAGAATGAGATGGATGAAAATTCATGCATCCATTGTGGGTGATCTTATAACTCTTTTCATTCATCCACATTATTGTCAACTACAATAACTAATCTTTCAATAACCCCTACTTTCATCTCAAATCAAAATTATAAGGTAACTCATTTTAAAGGAAACCATCATCAAATATTTTTCAATATAAAATCTAAAAATAAATTATAAAACAAAAGAAATAAATAAAAAGAGTGGCCAGAGATGTGGGCTTGTCCTTTTGGTCAGAAAAGGTTGGGTTACTAATCGTTACTCTGTAGTAACTAGTTACAAGAGAGAAATATGTTATTTGGGCTTTAATTATTAACTTGAGAATTCTGAAAACCCTTGGCGATTTAGCGAGGGAGCAAAGGTTTTTTTTTTTTTTTTTATTAAACCACGTACCTTTCATAAATTTTTGCATTTATCTATTAGACTTAAATAGAGTTGATACGTATTACATCCCATCCCAGTTAAGCAGGTGTCATCTGCTAAGGTCCTTTTCCTTGATGGGCTACTCTTTCATATATCCACCACCTCATCTGATAATCAATGGACAATTGTAATGCATCCTGTAAAACGTAAAGTTTTTTGATCTGATCGAGAGCTAGAAATACGTACCACACAGAACACAGCATTAGCATGGAAGGCCCTGAGGAAATTAATGTAGAATCGAGAGCTACCAACAACTTCAGAAATATAATGGGGAATATATTTGTAAGCATTCTTGTCACCATTCGCATATTGCTTCTGCACACCAGCTTTGATTTGTATAAGATAATCGCATGGATGAACACAAACAGCTGAAAAAAATCCAGAGATGACACTGGCACCTGAATCATAAAAAAATACTACTACGTTTTAACACAAGTGGTTATAGTGTAGTGATTAGTGTGATAACTGACTAAGAGGAGTTAATTTACTTATTTGTGCTGCCTGATCTGAGAGACCTTTCGACTCTATAAGATAATCTCGACTCGGTTTATATGATGCTAGCATTCCCATATGCCCAGTGGCTTGTCGGCCCATATACAAACCAGAACCTCTCCACAATGTCAAGAATCCTTCATTTCTAACAATGTGAGAGAGGGTGCTGAACAAACTCCCGTAAGTAAAGTTTTGTATACCGACTCGGTTTTGTGCCATCATGAATGGTTGCCAAACAATGGCTGATGCTGCACCAGCGGTGAATCCACACCAAGCTTCTTGGTAGAGAGTTAGTTGCATCCCATGGTTCGCGTTTCTAAGTTTATTGGTCAAGATCCTATGGGAATAACATGCATCAAGCAGGAAGGCAATCTAAAAGAGTAAATTAACAAGTTAACATATAGTCTTGTTAGGTCTTGCAGGCTCAAACTCACAACTCCTACAGCTATAATCCTTATTATACATGACAAAGAGACATAGATCAATCCTTATGCTCCCAGATTAATACAAGCCTAAAGTGTTTTAATGGAGGATTTAATTTGGGGTCAAAGAACAAATATGCTGAGATATTACAGAAGAACAAGCTCAGAATATGAATATTAGCTATTCATAATCCACATTCAGCATCTCCAAGTAAAAATTAAAGATTGCTAAGAAACTTGCTTTTTGTTTTCTTTGCACATATTCTAATCTCCTCAATGATGGAATATGCCATCTTCCTAATTCAGTTGTATAAATTGGGGATTTCTTCTCCAAACTCATTAGAACGAAATAATATTCAATTTCCTGTGCTTGTTCAGATCTCTACACTAAACTTTGAGCTAAATTTAGTTTATTTCACTCGAGACAATGAAGAAAAGGAACACTCACTCAAATACTCCAAATGCTGCAGTCGTTTGAATAGCTCCAGTGAGGAGATCCTTCTTCAACCTCTGGTTATATTACAGTGGAATTCAAGTTAGGTGCAATTAAAAGCGGATATCAAACAAAAATCAAATGTACTGAAACTTTGCATTCCCATTTCAAAGTAAAAACACGAACTATTCGTAACAATATATAGCCAGAAATACATGATTGCAATTGCCGAGCAAATTAGGATTAGAGAGGGAGACGAGAAAGGGATAAATTAAGGAGACGAACCGTTATATTTGGAATATCATTAATAGAATTTGGGAGCTTCTTCTTGAAAGCGGGATCTGATTGAACAATAGGATTTAGAATCGCACGAAAGCCGTTAATGAGCAAGGCATGAACCTCGCCGGTGAGGAATCCATTGAGTAATGGGTTGACGATGTGAGGACGATAAACGGTGTCGTATAATGTTGCACTGTTTTTGCTTCCCTTGAAGATGGAGCTGGACACGTCATCAGCACTCTTCAGAGACTCCATTTCTCTTTCATGCCACACTTCCCCACCATGTCCATAACCATAACCTTCACCTCTCTTCATCTCCCTCCCCCCTCTCTCTCTCTCTCGCTTAAAAACCCTCGCTTTATTTAGTACAATAATTTACAAGTTTTTTTAATTGAATTAGAGAGTAAAGTAATTAATTTTTTTTAATTTGAAAAAATATTTTATAAAATCAGCTAAATATTTTAAAATAATAAATTTAAATAAATCAATTAAAAATTTTGAAAAAAAAACTGATAAAATTAAATAAAATCTAAAAATATTAAAAAATAAATAAATTAAAAAAATCAATTAAAGTTAAATAAAATCATAAAAATATTTAATAAATTGTTAAAAAAATTAAATTAACAAACAATCAAAAAAGCAAGAATTCAAATTAAATGGTCAGTCCAATTGATGTAAAAAAATATTTGTCCTCTGATTAATTTAAGAATTCCAAACATTTGCAATACTATATTAATTGAGTATACTTTCTTTCAACTAGGTAGCTAGAATAAGAATACATGTGTTGAATAAAAAATTATAGGGGCGGTCTCATATAGTCATATATGAGATTAATCTCATTTATTATGAATTAGTTTGGTGTGAGATTGTAAAAAAAAAAAGAAAAAAAGAGAGATTAAACATATAATATTACTATTTGTTTACAATTAAACTAAGAATAAATTTTAACTGTTTTAGTTTATCTATTCTAGTTTTCTCAAAATCAACAGAAAAATAATCCATCAAGTATTTAACAACAATTCAATTTACCTTTCATCAACAATTCAAACTACATGGAATTCTTTTGCTGAAACAGCCTTCCAATTTTTGAATAAGCCATCCTTTCAAAATTAACTTGGTTACCAAAAAGAAAAACAAAATCCAGGCCAATGTCCTAAAGACGTAGACCTGATACAGAAATTGTTGGTAGGTTGATGTAAGAATTATCCTCAAATATAAACATGGCTAAAATTATTATTTTGATCAAAACCTCTATCTGACCAAACAATGGTTATACTCTGCTTATTAGAATTACAGTCCAATCGATTTCTGAAGTTTCTGGATTTGGCTCAGGCAAATCCAGGTCATCTGCACAAAATAAATAAATAGAAGGATTAACAAATGAAGAACAATCTCATTTTTTTATTTTTTTTGGGGTGTAGGGTGGGGTGGGTGTACAAGGAGGAGGAAGGATGTACCATGACATGAGGGGCAATCCTAACACAATACACTGGGAATCCACTGTAAAACTTCGAGAGTCCCCCAGACTTAAGTGTTTTCGCTACACAGTCAAGTGAACCAGTGTAGGGATATTTCCCTTCAGCATCTGGTTGCATTTTCTGTATTTGGGTTTTCACATAATCAAATGGCAAACTACAGGCTGCTGCGAAAAACCCCGACACAGTACTGGCCCCTGAAAACAACCAGAAACATTATCGAAAAATACGAAAAAATAACCATCAAGAGAGCCTCACCTAACACTGTGGAAGCCTCGCTAAAACCAAGAGAGTCTCTAAATAACTCCACACTTTGATCATAAGAAGAAAGCATGCCCATGTTGAGTGCCATAGCCCTCACCACTGTGGGACCAGCACCTTTCCAGAGTGCCAACACTCCTTCATCAGAAATAATGCGAGAGAGAGCATTGAACGCATTCGTGTAGTTCCGTCTTTGGGCAATAGGCCAAGTTGCATCAGCTTGCATGCGAATGAGAGCCAAATCTGCAGGACTGCCAACAATTGAACCAATTGCTCCAGCAGTCAATCCACAGAGAGCCTTCTGATATAGTGGCAATGGTTTCCCATCGTTAGCCTCTATTGCTTTGCTCGTCAAAATCCTATAAGGAGAGTTTTCCAAGTAATTTAAGATGATGCCTTGTTACACTTTTAAACTACAAACAAGTTACAAGTTTTTCAATATCTTCTCTGTTATACAAGTTTTGCACATTTCACATGTTGTAATCAAGATAGCTTAAGCCATCAAAAAGAACAATCAATTTTGTTCAACGAAATTCCTTCTCACTCAGCACTGTTCATAACTCCATTCAGCTACAATATTCATAAGAACTACTCACCTAAATGAACCTAGTCGCGCAGTTGTATATGTAGCTTGTCGAAGAAGCCCAGCAGACAAACCCTGTATAAACATAGGAACCATACACATGTTAAATATCACTACCAAACCAACATTATTGTTGCTCTATATTACCATATCATGCCACATTTGTCAAAACTAAGCCCATTGTAATTAAGCAAACCACAACTGGAAAAGAAAACAAACGCAGCCTTTCAAATGTACTAATTTACACCACTCCCCAATTACAATTCTACTTTCATGATGATCAACAACATAAGTATGTGAAATAAACTTTTAGAAATTGTAAGACCAACTCTTGAAATACCTTGTAAAAGGCACCCACACCCTCATTTTTAAGCATGGTCTTGGTCACATCAGCAGCTGATCCTTGGCCCAGCTGTATTCTGACCTAAAATTAAGAAATAAACCTTCTATAGATTAAGATCAATACCCTTCAGCTAATAGATATAATCAAAAGACCAATGTAACAATTTAGAGACTCATAATATATCCACCGAATAATTAGATCTAACAAGGCTCACAAAGAATCCCTGTTTCAATTAAACAATGCTTAAAACACAACATCATAACAGATACACGATTAAACGCCATGAGCAAAAATCTGTCAGAAAATTGATACGATTGATCTGAAATAGTAAATCAAAATCAACTTTCAGATTCAAAGAGAAATTTCGTTTTGATCTAAGATCCGAAACCTCGCCAAGAAGTTGATATCAATCATAGGAAAAACAACAACGTAAACCTAAGCTGATCGTTAACAATGCATTGAACTACATTCCTGCGAACTACAGTATAGGGGCACATGTTACGATTAGATACCTTGATCATGTCCACGGGCTGAATGACACATGTAGCAAGCATGCCAGATACGCCACCATTGACGAAGGGCTTCACAGTGGGCCAAACTCCAATTGATTTCGGCTTCTCCTCTCCCATTTTGAAATATACTCCTCCTTTGTTGATCTCTACAGTTCTTCAAGCATGCGAAGGGAGAGAAATTCCTCTCGACGGTGTACTACACGAGGGTTTATGGCAAACATTCATCAAATTAGGTTGGTGTGTGCAAATTCTAAAAAATAAAATATATTCATAATTAGTAGAGTATTTATTTGTAAGGTAATTTTAAAGGTCGTTAGTAGGAAACTAGGAATAAGTGTTGTATTCTCTCTCTCTTTTTTTTTTTTTTCCAGTATCCGATTCAAAAATCGACTAATTTTGGGGATCAATCCCACCGTCCATTTGCGGGATCCGTGAAACCTAGAGAGGAGCACACTCCTAAATGTCGTACTCCCTCCGTCCCACAAAGATAGCCACATAGTCCTTTTTTTTATGTTCCAAATTATAGCCACATTTTCTCTTTTACTTTAGTATTAAATGCTTTATTGTCAATTTTATCCCTAATGAATAAGAGTAATTAATGTTTAGCAGATTTTGGAGTGAGATTTTAAGGGTAAAATTGACATATTAGCTAAATTTGACTGATTTATTAATTTTTCTTAATCTATGTGTAAAGTTAAATGTGGCTATCTTTGTGGGGACGTGGGAGTATATTATTTCTTATACTGCAATTTCTCCCTACTAGTTATTTTACTAAAACAATTAATGGAATCATTTAATATGCATTGAAATTAAAAATATTCCTAGTGCATACAAAATTTTGCCTTTATTATTTCCTATATTGCAATTTCTCCTTTCAAATTTTACTTATGAATAAATTCCAAAGTACAAAATATTTTTATTTTGAAATCAAATGATTCTAATTAAAACATATAGTTACTTAAATAACAACATTTAACATCCAAATTCTTGAAAATAACACCTACTCACCCCTACCCCAAGTAAGTGCTCCATTTTTTCATTTAGTACCGACTAAGTTATCAATTTCAAATTTTCTTAATATCCTTATTATTTTTCTCAACTTTTTTTTCTATCACTATCTACATTTTCTTTTTCATATCTAAGTGTTCCACTATCTATTTAATACTACTATTTTTTCTTAAAAAATGTACAAACAATAAATGAGGGCAATTTTTTTTTAAATATAACATTTTTTAGGAGTATTTCTAAAATGTAACAAAAAATGGAAGAAATTTTGCCACCCTAACTTTCTGAAAAGGTCTGGATGCTACCCTAACCTTTTAATTTAAAAATCGAAAAAAAAATAAAAAATAAAATAAGAGGCCCATCTGTCAGAAGAGCCTTTTACATGGTTTATAAGAATGAGAACACGAAAATATGTGTGCTCTTATAAAGCCAAAAAGTCTGTGTGTCAAATGGGCCTTTTTATTCCTAAGAATTTTGTCTCTTGTGAAGGCATGAGTGCTAGTGGAGCCTCTTAAAAAGCTAATAACCCTTCCTCCTGCTATAAAAATCGATGCATACCTTCCTTCCCATTAAAATACCTCCCCATTTCATCGGCCAAACTTGAAAAAAAAAATGTCCCAAACCGTTTTTTTTTTATCATTTTGCAAACTTAAAAATTTGTTCACTGCAACCTTCTTTTAAACTCGAAAATTTGTCGACTGCATGTCTTCACATTTTACAATATTTTTCTTCTTCTTGTTTAGAAATACACGAGTTTTTCTTTAAATTTGGTAATTCTCTTTAAATTTTGTTATTTATATAAATATTTGTTAATACATTTAATTTGTTTGATATACTAATGAGTTAAAAATGGTTTCAATTGTTGGATGTGACAATTTCAGTTGTTGGACGTGATGATTTGGTTGTAAGAGATTATAAAGAATCATCGCAAAGGTTGGTAATAATTTAATTTGATAATTGCATGATTTTTTTTTATGGTGTTTGATATGTTTTATGGTTTATTATTAATTTTGAGGCATTATAGAAGTAGTAGATTGAATTTTGATGTAATATATGGAATATTGTGTCATATTATGTTTAAATTTTTTTAATATGATGTTTGAATTTTGATGTAATATATGAAATATTGTCATATTTTTTTATGATGTTTGAGTTTGTTTTAATATTGTCATATTTTTTTATGATGCTTGTGCATTGTCTAGAGCTGTCAAAACGAGTCAACGGGGCGGGCTGACCCATTTGCTAGGCGGGCTACCAAAACCTCAACCCAACCCACAAAGGGGCGGGCCGCGGGTTTCGGCCGGCCAACCCGAATTTAAAAAAATATATATTTATTTATTAAATCATATTCCTTTCTAAAATTTTACGTATCTTAATATTTATCTCTTACTACACGCTCATTTTTAAATCTATTATCATAATCTAAAATTTAACAATGAAACTTTAGCTAGAAGGTCGACGTCTGACGTTGGAACTAAAATAAACGACGCGAGCAATGCGAATTTGTAATGCGAGACAGAAACTTGTTGTGCTTGACTATTTTTTTGCTTTTAAATTTTGGTTGTTAATTGCATGCTATGGCTAGATTTTGAGTTGTTAAATAAGTCTAAAAAACGTGATAAACTTTTGTTATTTTTCTATAATATTAAACTATTTATAATAATAATATTTCTATTTTTTTATTTAAAATATAAAAAAGGCGGGTTGGCGGGCTGACCCGTCCCCAACCCGCCAAAACCCGCGGCCCAAACGGGGCGGTCTCTGTAGGCCCGCTTCCTAACGGGCTGAGAAAAACCGAACCCAACCCGTAATTTTTTATGGCGGGGCGGGCTGGCCCAACGGGCTCAGCCCATTTTGACAGCTCACTTGTCCCATCTTGTCTAAGAGGCTCTTCTGGCATATTGGTCTTTTATTATTTTTTGTTTTTTTCGATTTTTTAAATTACCCATGTCTTTGTCTAAATTCAAAATTTCTTCCATTTTTATTACATTTTAGAAACCACTCCTAAAAAATGTTATATTTAAAAAAAAATTGCCATAAACGAGCCACTTAGTTTGAGATGGAGTAAGTATAATATACACAATTACACATACACAAACGTGTTTATAGTAACACATGTGATTTGAGGTTCATTTATACTTTCAGTGTTGCAAAAATATTTGTGTCTTTATTTTTAATTGCATAGAATGAAACACATCCTCTTTATCATGTTACATGGTTAATACTTAGAAGGTGGCTATTAACCATTTGACTTGAGCGAGGGGAAAGATGTCTCAATCGAAAATGTACATTGTTCTATGTATTATATATATATACTCATATATATAATAACAGGATAATTTCCTCAAAATAATTTCCCGCCCTTTCACATTCTATTTCTGGAAAATAATTTTTAATCTTTTTATTCTGCACAGTTCTTAGTATTTCCATTTTTTCAAGAAGACTTTTGGCTTATTGAGGAAGCCAAACTCTTCAAATTCCACCTCTTTTATTTTTTCATTCTCACCTCCTTTCTTCTCTTCTGGCCTCATTCCTTCTTCCCGAACGCCCTTTCCAAAATCTGTTGATCTTCATTGCCAAATTTCAATGGAATACCGCGGTCGCTGTAGAAAACCGATGTCATCGTATTTATTAAAGTTTCGCCCTTCTCCATTTTCGCCGGTTGTCTCTGTTCAATCTCAGATCTGTAGCCAGGTATGTGAAATTGCTCTACTGTCCATTTTCAATTTTTATTTTTAGGATACTGCAATTTTAATCATTTCAATGGAAAATTATTGATTTCGCTTTCTAATTCAACACCCACTATTTCAATTCAGCACCTCTATTGCTTCTACTGGAACCTACCACTTCCGCCTGTATCTTAAATTTTTGGAAAATTTTTGGATTTGGATTCCTAAAATTTTGTGCTTCAGACCACCGATGTGTAATATTTTTTGGGTGACACCAGATTTAGGTATGAAAATAAAGCTCTACCTATTTTATTGTATCTTCTGGAAGCATATTCTATACATAAATCTCCAACTGCAAAACTGTGAACTCAAATGAAAGTTATGAAATTGACAACAATTTTATTTTCTCAAAACTCATGTTAAACTACTCTTAGCATGTAATGTATGTGAAATGGTATGATTTCTTAATGCACTGTAGTAATTAGTTACTTGCAAAATTTCTTTGTGAAATGATGTCCAACAAATTCATATGATCAAAATTCTGATTGGAGTTGATAACTACTGGAAATTTGCATTTAGTTTATTCATATTCATGTTATCTTGATGGATATTGCTGATAGAATGATTATTTGCCTATATGATTGTTTGCAAATTTTGTGAGATTCTTTTATTGGGATGTTGGTTTTTGGTAATGCTTATAGGTGGAATGAAATTGATGTTGGGTGAATGAAATAGGGATGAACTGTTGGTATGACGTTGGAGAAAATCGGGCGATGTATACTCAAACCATGGAAAGGTAAATTATCTTTCTCATTCATAGTATTTTCTTTGTTTGGTCCCAGTTGTCTGCAAGATTTCATGATGAGGTATTTAATTTTAACATAATTTTCTTCATTCGTTCTGAGAATGCATTTTTTGTTAATCTTCTTTTGTGTGTGTGTTTTTCTTCTGGACATATTTCTTCAATTGAATATTGGATTAGTTGTATTTTGCTAATCAAATCTATTACAAAATATTGAAAATTGATACTGTATTCCTTGATTTTTATTGTGTGAATAGTTAAATACATTTTTTTACTATTCAATGTGTTCATGTTGGACATCTAGATTGTGTGTTAGATCCTTATCAACACTACTCTTCGATTTCAATTTTATAATTCATTGTATTGTCTATTGGTCAATTTTATAATTCATTGTATTGTCTATTGGTTATTATTCAGATTTCAATTAGTTGTGAGATTTAATGATCTTTGTGTTAGAGAATTTCTCTAATATACAGAATTTGAACATGATTTATTTTTGTTTACAGAGATATGTTAAACGTGATCGAAGGAATAATAGATTTCTTACTAGGGACCCTTCTTACTATTTGTTTATCCCCTTCTTACTATTTGTTATCTTTTTTTTAAGGAAGGGGTTATTTTGTACGAGGACGAGATAGAATCTGCTACACTTCTTCTTCTGGTGTAAAGAGACGTACATCGTGGTTCGGATGCTATAAGTGGCTGGACATTAATTTGCCAATCAGTATGCGAACATTTCCTCAATCACTTCTGAATTCTTAGAAAATCGAGAGGACTGAATCTCGGGGATGTGGATATGTATCGTGTGGGTCATGTGAATTGGCTCAATAAAAAAGAGTTCGAAAGACTGGAATGTGGGTAAAATTTTGGACGAAATCAAGGGACGAGAGCGGGGTGACATGCTACAACAAATTCTCAAAAAATATACCATACAGAGGTGGCTATAGGATCCAAGACGTTTCTGGATAGCAAGTTGAATTCTGGACAAGTTGCAGGCCCAAAAATGATTGTTTACTTTAATTATTTTGATATAACTTTTTTTATGTTTCTTATCACGTACTTTGATGAGGAAGCACTTTTGGTGCATTGTAATTTTTTAGACGGTTAGTTATATATATATATATATTGAGTTTTGCCCGAGTTATTTTGCAAATTTTGAATACCTTGCCTATATATATTAATGAGATGATATTAAAAATTATATTAAGGTAGTTTTGCGCTTGAAAAATGGTATGTGAATGATCTCTTCATGGAATGAGAGGCTAGGATTTTATGCATATTTTTTTTTATTAAAGTTGCACAGTTTATCATAGACCCAAAGTTTCTCATGTGTGGACTACCCCACATGTACAATACTCCATCATATTAAATTTATAGGACTTTCCATGATATTAAATTTATAGGACTTTCCATGTAATAACTAATAAATTAGTTTATATATAAACTAATTATTTTTAACAATTTTATAGTAAACATTATAAGCCGTGCATCGCACAGGTGAAATGCTAGTATAATTAAAATAGACATGTGCATCCACGGTAAAAATCCAGTACAATAAATTAATTAGAAAAGTTAAACAACTAAAAAAAACACTGTCTTTTTTTTTTTTTTTGATTACAAGTTAAATACCCCATCCCTTTTTTCCCCTCCCCATGACTCGAACCCAAACCACTTGAGCTATCCCACTTTGTCAAAAAAAAAAAAAAACTGTCTTTGTTGCATGCTAGCACTTGTCTCCACTGTCTTTAAACTGGTTTCACACATTTTTTTGTTCATGATTTTATATTTTTAATGGCTGTGCCGTCGTGGTTGGTCAGTACATATATGTGTGAATATATGTTCTACTCCCTCCGTCCTGGAGGAACTTGCACCCTTTGACCGGCACACATTTTAAGAAATGTGTAAAAAAATGTGTAATGATTGATGTTTTGAGGGGTAGTTTTGTAAACTTTTATGAATAAAGTAAAGTAAAAAGTAGATTGAGTGTGGAAAAGTAATGGCATATGGGTAAATATGAGTATATTTTAAGGGTGAGGGTTGTGAAGATATTTCCTTTTATGGAGTGTGCAAATTGGTATGGGACATCCATATATGGAAAGTGTGCAAATTCCTGTGGGACGGAGGGAGTAGTTTTTAACTCGTGTGAAACTGTGAATCCTTTCAATTAGGGGTATTTAATCCATATTTTTGTCTAATTAATCTAATCAACGTGAATCCTTCCATTTTGAGATAAATTAAAGCAATACTGGATCTAAATTTCCATTAGGGCGCGGGTGCCTTTACCCGGCGATCCTATGAGTACACCCAGGAGATGAGGACACACGCCAATCGGATGAGGACACCCACCTGGAAAAACAAAAAATGCCCTCTTCAAATAAAACCTTCCTCTTCCTCTCCCTTTCTCATCCTCTCTTTCTCAAAAATTGAGACACCCACAGTCGCGCCGCCAACGCCGCCCTCCCTCTTCCACTCCGCCAACGCCGCCCTCCCCGTCGCGCCGCCCTCCCGTCGCGCCGCCCTCGTTCGTGGCCGCCCTCCCCTGCAACCTCGTTCGCGGCCGCCCCCCTCCTCCCCACAGTCGCGGCCGCCGCCCTCCCTTCTCCCCTTCGTCGCGGCCGCCCCCCTCCTCCCCACAGTCGCGGCCGCCGCCCTCCCTTCTCCCCTTCGTCACGGCCGCCCTCCCTTCTCCCCACAGACGCGGCCGCCGCCCACCCCCTCCTCCCCTTCGTCGCGGCCGCCCTCCCTCCTCCCCTCGTTCGCGGCCGCCGCCCTCCCTCCTCCCCACAATCGCGGCCGCCGCCAACCCCCTCCTCCCCTCGCCGCCGCCGCTAACAACAGGTAAGTTTAGGTTTAGAAAAAATTAGGGTTTTCTGGGAAAATTTTTTTTTGATTTTTTTTGAAGTTTGGGAATTATTTTCGAACATAGCGCGTTTGTTTTGGAAAAAAATTCGAACAACTTGAGTTTGTTTTGGGAAAAATTTCGAACAAGATGTTCGATTTTTTTTTTTCGGACAAATTTAAGTTGTTTTGAATTTTTTTTCGAACATATCGTGTTTGTTTTGGAAACAATTTCGAACAATTTGATTTTGTTTTGAAAAAAATTTCGAACAAAATGTTCAATCTTTTTTTTCGAACATATTGAGTTTGTTTTGAATTTTTTTTCGAACATGTTGAGTTTGTTTTGGAAAAAATTTCGAACATGTTTGTTTTGGAAATTTTTTCGAACAGTTGGTGTTTTGGATTAATTTTTGTTGCAATTTTGGAGTTTTTTTTTGTTGAATGGTGGTGGTGGAGGAGGAGGAGAGGTGGAGGTTGTGAAATAGAATGAGTGGGTGTACTCATCCTTATTTTTTTCATAAATTTTAACCTAGGGGTATATTGGACATTTCACAGGTTCTGAAAGTTTAAAAAAATGGTTGGTGGGTGTACTCATAGGAAATCTGGGTGCCTTTAGCCGCGCCCTTTCCATTATTGCCACTTCTAGGCCCATTAAAAAAGATAGACAATCTACATTTATATACTCCAAATCAGTTAATCTTGTAATTAAGTTTATATAATAAAAAGTTGATGATGATTCAAAATCCTCGTACTTAAGTTTATATAATAAAAAGTTTATACTCCAAATTAGTGTGGGGTGTCTCGTATGGAAGAATAAAAATTTGTGCTCTCTTGGTGGACAAAAGTTTAACTCGTTTTCCTCTTCCTCGCGATTGGTTGAAGCAACGATGCCAAGTTAATTGATTCGATGTAGTTTTGAAGATCTAGAGTTTAGAACTGTTTTATCTATCATGTATTGATTGATGATCTTGTAAACCTTTCCAAAAAAAAAAAAAGGAAAAGTCAACTATCGTTACAATATTAATCACCGGTTCGATTCACTTGTTCCACTTTTTGTGTTTCACTGATATTCCATATTTTTGAATTTTTAATACGTGTCGCACGTTGATTATTTTTTAATATGACACATGTCTATCATCCATACAGTGGAATAAGTTGTGGAACACCAAATTGAAATTGGCAACGAGAGTAGACTAAGGGCTTGTTTGGTTTACTAGATAGGATAGATATATTAGAATAGAATTTAGTGGGATAATTTGAAATTTTGATTTAAAATTCATGTTTGGATTGATGGATTAAATTTTAAAGTTTATATGATAATTTATAATCAAGTTGTTTGAATTGTGTGATAAAATTGAATTTTAGTGTCAAATGTCTAAAATACCCTTTGGCATTAAAAGATATATATGTGACAAATTGTAATTACTTTAGTTGGTAAGGGCGGTATAGTCAAACCACATAATTTTTTTTATTCTCCAGAACTAATTAACTCACCATTCTCTCCTACACTAATAATCATGCATGTAGGTGATTAAGTGAAAAAATAATATCGGACCATAATTAATCTCAGATCAAATTCCAACAAACCAAACATGAAAATTTCATGGATAAAATAATATTTCCTCCCAATCCAATAAACCAAACAAAGCCTAAGAGGGCCGATTCGATCCTGGCCGAGGCCTGGGACCTCTACATCCACAGCCTCCTGACCGGCAGCCACGCCAGCTATGAATATGACAACACCATGGGTTGCCCCCCATCCCTCATATTCCGAAACCGAGAACGAGTTAAGGGACCTCAGACGAAGGCTTGCGTCCTCTCGCGACCATACTCAAACGAAATAAATGACATGAACATATTAAAAACGATTGGAATTATTAAAGTAAATCATTTTAAATTACTTTCATTTCTTTTACCATTTTGAAAAGTAATATTATTAATAATATCTTTATGGTTAATTTGTTATAGCATATCTATTTTAATACATACAATTGTTAGTTTAGTTAAACCTTTGTGACAATCTGGATAGTAAAAATATTTTTATATTGCATTAATATAATTAGATAAATTTTTTCTGCAGATATTATCGTCACAAGATAAGCAAATAATATTTTATATCAAGTCATGATTAGAATAGCACATTTACAAACTTAACGTCTGAATTAAATTAAAATCAATATTATTTAAAAAATAAATAAAAAACATTGGACACCTTGTGTTCAATTTTCTCTCTCATCTCGTTAAAATGTTGTAGCAACTAGCAACTCATTGTCAAATGTCAATCCATCAAACTTTTTCTTTTCATAGATACATTAATTTTCAATAATTAAGCAGGTACGCTGTACGCAAAATGTAAAGTCACATTCTGTCACAAAAAATAAATAAATTCAATAATAATAATAATAATAATACAGCTATTATTAAATAATTATATTTAATTAAAATAATTATATTGATATAATATATAATCTCTAGAATAAAATATATAATAATGTAATAAATTCTAACAATAATATTATTTCTCAACACATATTAAATTATAAAAATAATAAATAATACTGTATAAAAATAATTTAATAATTTTCAAAAATATAAATAATATATAATTTTCAATAATATAAATGATAGTGTATTAATTATTTTCTATAATATAATAATAATACTATTTTTTAATAATAAATATTTATAATGTTATTTAATAGTAAAAAAAATTATTAAAAAATAACAATATTATTCTCAATCTCATTTAAAATATAAAATTATATTATAAATAATAATAATAATGATCATTCATATGTATTTTTTTCAAACCTTAAATTCAACTAACCATACATTTCATGCCCCAAGTGCGCTTGATTTAACGTTTGAAGATTCAATTTTAGCGTATCCTTATAATTATACTTCTTTAGTCCCCAGTCTGGCACCTCTCGATCCCCTTTTTTTAATCATCGGTTGAAAAAGGCTATGGAAATTAATTTATTTTGTTGTATGTAAAAAATAATAATTGAATAAAATATGTTTGTTAAGCCAGTTAAATTAAAAACATTAAATTAAAATTTCATGTAAATATAAGATTAACTTAAAATAATGTGTAGAGAAACGGCAGAGATCCATAAAAATAATAAATACAGTATCAATTTTTTTCCCATTATAATAACCCCCGGCTTGGGAAGCCAGTTATTAATTTTATTTATTATTTTATTATATTTGTATTATATCTGGGAGTATTTTATCTCATAATAATATATATTATTTTATTACTTTTTTAATAAAAAAAAGAGAAAATTTATAGCGGAATAGAAAATATTAAATGTGTAGTATATATATATATATATGGTTAAATGGAGAGAAATAACTAGAAAGAAGAAAATGTTGGAAGAAAGGAGTAAAAAAGAGAAAATGTATAAAGGGTTAGAAATAATTAAAAAAATGTAAAATTTAAGTTAGAACGTATTAAAAAAAAAAGTGTAAACCTCTCAATGACGAGTCAAGTATATAATAGTTGTATTAAGTAGTATATATATGCTTATCTCAATGTCATAATGGTCACGATTATCATATATTGTATGATGAAGGATCCTTAACTTTGGGTCGATTGGATCGAATCCAATGCATAAATCATTTAATTATTTTTGATAGTGATATAATTAATTAAATTCAGTAGATCTACAGTATATGAAAAATAGTATAGAGTATGCCAATTGCCACCATAGATCCAATAGACAATGTTGGTCGTACAGATATTAACAAGAATAAATGCATGTGAAAGTGAAACCCAACAATATATTATGAGGCCACCGCCTTCATAATTGCCTTTACCACTTGCTCCCAGGCCTAACGGGTCGATTATGTCTCTCCGTTTCAATTTAATTGTTGTTTTTAGAGAAAAATAATTGTATATCTGTTCCTCACATATTTTTTTCAATCGATTTTTTCAATTTTACATTTTTCTTAATTTATGAAGTGACTAATATATGTTCTCGTACACATGAACCATGTTATCAATTTACAATTTGGATCATACTTTAGTTCAAAAGTTGATTGAGTAGGAGCTCTCATTTTTTTATTGGTCATAATAATAATAATATATATAGTCTAATATAAGTTCTTATTTATATCTGAAAGTACACAAATATAGGGAGACCAATCCATACACGAGCTCACTCACTCACGTACTTGTCCAGCTATATTTCTTGCAATTTTTGTTTGTATTTGCAATTTTGCATGCTCCATTGTTTGCAATTATTAATTTATGTTGGACTACCATTTTTATATTTTTTCTTTTTCTTTTGTTTAATTTTACAATTTTTTTTAGATATTCATACACACTATTTTATTTTTAATTTATCTCTCGTCTCTACCCCATCAAACTTGCATTTTTATATATATATATATATATATATAATTCTGTAAAATATATATATATATATATTTAAAGTTCATGACCAATTCAAATTAGAATTATAAATAATTTATGGAGGAAGTATTTTTTGTTTAGCAAAGAAACAAGAGTATTATTCAAAAAGATGAGCAGTCTTTTCAGCATCGATAGAACATCACTTTTTTTAATTGATAGTGTTCAAGATTCTCAACAAATAATGATGAGATTATTGAAGATTATTATGAAAACTTAGGATAATTAGTATCACAAGCAACTTTGATCATTTTTACTTATACTAAGTTTAAACTTATTTTAGCTGCACTTAAAAAAAAAAAAATTATTTATGAGACCGCCTCATGTATAAAACAAGCTCTACTTAATATTAGTATATCTTATTTTACTTCAAAATATGATTAGAATAGAATAGTAAATTCATGTATCATAAAATTTGTAAGCAATGAGAACATGCTTCATACATTTTTTTTATAAAAATAAATAATTATACTCCCTCTACCCTTTTGAAAGTTATTCATTTTAGGTGAAACATTTAAAATAAAAAAAAAACAAAACAAATGAAGTATATCTTGATTATTACCTCTAAAAGGCGCAAAATACTTATTTCCAAAAAAAAAAAAAAAAAAAAAAATCCCCAAAACTATTTATTTGGTCACATGGATACACCCTGTTCCAGCTCCAATCTTAATGTAATCTTCTTCCCATACTACCCTCATTCCTACCTGTCTGTCTCCAAAATATACCAGGAAACATCATCATGTGTGTACTCAAAGTAACAATGAATCGAGTCGAATTGATTGTATTATTGCTTTAAAATTTATTAGGGCACAAATATCATGTTAGAGTTTGTAAAAATTACTAATTAAGTTATATTTTAATTTTACTAATGTAGTTCCTAATATTCTAATAACCCCTAATAAGAACATATGCAATTATATGTTTCAAATTGATTTTAGATTGACATGTGTTATTTAAAAAAAAGTCCTATATTAATAGGAGTACACTTATAGGTAAAATAAATTGAACACTGATAAGGGTGAGAATAAACCATATTATTTGACTAGAGACTACAAGTGTGACTTTATTAAGCTCGGCCAACTCAACTTTTTTAATACACAAACTTGAATCGAATTTTTTTTATAAAAAAACCCAATACAAATCAAAATTTAAAAACTTTAACTCAACAAGTCAACTCACTGAAATATACTACACATTTATTTATATAATCAATAATATATATTTAAACACTATATTTAAATATAACAATTCAATCATAATAAATCTGAAATCTCGATAAAAAATAAACAAAATCGACCCATTAATTAAAAAAAAAAAAAAGAAGAGATTTGGGGTCTAATAAGAAAATCTATCATAGCTCCGCCTCCATACTTTTCAATTAGAAGCCGCTCAATTTGATATAGGTTCAAAATAAATGTTTAATCAGATTTCTACCCAATACTTAAAAATACATTTTAATTGTATTAGTATACATATCAAAACTAACCTTAAATAATTCAATACATGTATCAAATAAAGACGGCAAAATGGGGATTATGTGATTTGGGCAACAGCAGTTGGGAAGTTATCACGTTAACAATGAGATGACGAGACAGTGTGGGGCCGCATCAGAGCTGGCGCCAAATGGCGGGCCTACGGATTCCAAACCCATTTATCAAATACTACTCTCATACGCCCACTCGCTGCACACACAAGAATATCCTCTTCTTTATTGCAACAATAAATCCATCGCAGGGAGGCGGCACTCAACCAACGGGGTTTAGGTTTTTTTGACTTGGATCGATTAGTTTCTCCTGTGATTGAGTTGTAGAGTGAGGGGAAAATGAGAGAAATAATAAGCGTACACATAGGGCAAGCCGGAATCCAGGTTGGGAATTCGTGCTGGGAGCTCTATTGCCTCGAGCATGGCATTCAGCCTGATGGCATGATGCCTAGGTATTTATTCTCTCTTTACCTACCTCTTTATTCTTCTTTGCATTTTTATTCTGATACTCTCGTTGATCGTGTCTTTAATGGAGATCTGAGTAGCTATTTATGATATAGAACGTTAACTGTATGCTTTTGATTGTTTTTGGCTTTCAACTGTACCGCAAAAGGAAGCATTAGTTAAAAATGGTTAATCTAGTGAAATGTGGAGTTGTTGGATTAAGCCATTAAGGCTGAGTAGCTATTTAATATATAGACCGTTAATTGTATACATTTGATGGTTTTTAGCCTTCAATTGTTCCCCAAAAAGACACTGTAGTTAAAAATGATTTATCTAATCAAGTATGGAATGCTTGGATTAAGGTTTTTGTCTTGTCAAATTCTAGATTTGCGAATTTGATCCATTAATTTCCTATGGACTTGCAGTGACACCTCTGTGGGTGTGGGAAATGATGCTTTCAACACCTTCTTTAGCGAGACTGGCTCAGGAAAGCATGTCCCCAGAGCTATATTTGTCGATCTCGAACCCACCGTTATTGATGAAGTCAGGACAGGGACTTATCGCCAGCTTTTCCACCCTGAACAGCTTATATCTGGAAAGGAAGATGCTGCCAACAATTTCGCCCGAGGCCATTATACCGGTCAGTATTCATGTTTAAGATTGTTTTCTAGAATAATTGGTTATGTTAGAAGCACCAAATAGTACCTTAGCACAAGGATTCAGCAATGTGTGTATATACTAGGATATGTTTTTCTTCACAAAGAAATATAAGCATTGTGTAGTTTATTAGATGCTTTTGAGCTTCAGTGTTTTTTTTTTCCATTTGAAGTATAGCACATGATAGCATGCCAATTGTGCTGATGCGGTTCACTTATGATACTCTGTTTGCAGTTGGGAAAGAGATTGTCGATTTATGTCTTGACAGAGTGAGGAAGTTGGCTGATAACTGCACGGGTTTGCAAGGGTTTTTGGTTTTCAACGCTGTAGGTGGTGGTACTGGTTCTGGATTGGGTTCGTTGCTCTTGGAGCGCTTGTCTGTTGACTATGGAAAAAAGTCCAAGCTTGGTTTCACCATCTATCCTTCACCTCAGGTTCTTACACTTTCTTTTGAATTGTGAGCAGAGATTTGCATCCTTCCTGCAATGTTATGCTGCATCTTCCAAATTTGACATTTTCTTTTTGTGATTAAGGTTCAAAAGAGCAATAAAATAGACTAATAGAGTTTTGTAGTTACTAGTTACGAATATGAGTAAAGTGTTTGTGTCCTGATATTCTGTATATATCTCAATTGCAGGTGTCAACTGCAGTTGTAGAACCTTACAACAGTGTTCTCTCCACTCATTCTCTTCTCGAACACACAGATGTTGCTGTCCTCCTGGACAATGAAGCCATTTACGATATTTGCCGGAGGTCTTTAGATATCGAAAGGCCCTCATATACCAATCTGAATCGTTTAATTTCCCAGACCATATCATCCTTGACTACCTCTCTGAGGTTCGATGGTGCCATTAATGTAGACATTACGGAGTTCCAGACCAACCTCGTACCATATCCTCGCATCCACTTCATGTTGTCATCATATGCGCCCGTGATCTCCGCTGAGAAAGCATACCATGAACAACTATCAGTCCCCGAGATTACAAATACAGTATTTGAACCATCAAGCATGATGGCGAAATGTGACCCTCGACATGGGAAATACATGGCTTGTTGTTTGATGTATCGTGGAGATGTTGTTCCCAAGGATGTCAACGCGGCTGTTGCTACCATCAAAACGAAACGAACTGTACAGTTTGTTGACTGGTAAGAAATTTTCTTAGATTTGAAAAAAAAATTGAGCATGCTATATATGAGATTAACTTAAAAGGTATTAGTTGGTCAGTATTAGTTGTGTAAGCTGGTGTATTAGAGATTTACTCATTTCCATATTGTTTTAATCTGAATGGGCAATGCAGGTGTCCTACTGGCTTCAAGTGTGGAATTAACTATCAACCTCCTACGGTTGTACCGGGTGGCGATCTTGCTAAAGTGCAACGAGCCGTATGCATGATCAGCAACAACACAGCAGTTGCTGAAGTGTTTGCGCGAATTGACCACAAATTTGATCTGATGTATGCAAAGAGAGCATTTGTTCACTGGTACGTGGGTGAAGGAATGGAGGAAGGGGAGTTCAGCGAGGCTCGTGAAGATCTGGCTGCTCTTGAAAAGGACTACGAAGAAGTCGGAGCAGAGGGGGTTGATGAAGAAGATGATGGTGAAGAGTATTGACAGTAATGAATTAGTTTGTGGGTTATAAGTTTGCTAATGTGGTAGACTTGGCTAATAACTGCTCTTAATTCTTTTGGTGTATTAGTGTGCTTCATTTGCCCCTCTCAAACACTTGTTGTTGCTTTCTCATGCCATGTAAATTTACATGTATTAGTATGTGTTCATATTACTTAAGTATGAATCAATGTTCAAAACAAGAGCCATATCATATTCATTTTATCCTAGAAATGAATCAATGTTCATGACTTGATTCTCAATTTGATGTTGAGGAGGCGAAACAAATGGTTCAATAGCGAACATCGCTGAGTAGTAAGCCCCCAAGAGTGGTCGATTCTCGTGTTCCAGATGCTCCCACCCTGCACGAGTCGTGGCTGCATCGATGTTGCAGTGTGTAGACAGAAAGTCGATAATTTCATTTTTGGTCATTGCAAGTTGGATGCAACGCTCTATGTACCTATGCACCTGTCACCATCAAAACTGTTATACTGTTACAACTATCACTTTACAGTATAACAGTTGATACTATTAATTCCACCCACCAGAGTTTTTGACTGGATAATGAAACTCATCTTGTCATGTATATCACGCCAAAGTGCGACCTTCCGTTCGTAAACCCTGAACCATTCTTGATTGGCCTTTTCGAGGCGCTCCCAAACTGTTCGAGTTATGGCTGGGTCGACGTTGTAGCTCGTAGCCAGATTGTCGATAGTTTCTTGTTTGCTCATGCCACGTCTGATGCAACGCTTTACATAAGTAACCACCTGAGGTTGCCCACAATATATATAATTAATTTCTAAGAAATTACTACAATGAATTGAACTCAAAGCTTACTTACTTGATCCAAATATTGACGATCTATCTCTAGTGACCCCATCTCTATCTGTGACAACCATATCCAAGAAACAAAAAGAAAAGGGTCATTGGATTCAGGATTAATTTATGCATAACACACCCATGAACCTACATACATAAATTAATAAAGAAAATACAAAAACAAGCCCAACAGACACAGTTGAGGTGTTATTGAAGGGAACAAGATACGTACGAAACAAGATGTACGTATAGGCGAATAGCTCACCTTATGACTTTACAATTCTTAATTTTCTTGTAATGCTGTAATCGGTAATTCAATTCTTGGTTATTTGAAACATCTTCAACTGGTTTCGAAAAAGAAAAAAAAAACATCTTCAACTAATTTTCTTGAATGCAATCAAATCAAAGAACATTAATTAATTAATTAATTATTCAACAGAGTAGTAATTATATATTTATATATGTGTGTGTTTACCTCATTAAAACAAGGATGATTGAATGTTGAACCAGGACCATCATGCACCTCCTTTTATTCTAAACACGGAACAAACTGTTTGGAATTTTATATGAGTGATATCGAGGCAAATGGTTGCATTTATACCATTAAAATTAAGTTTCAATTAATAAGGTCAAATGTGGATAAAATATTAAAGATGTAAAAAAGTACTATATGATAACATATCTCAACTTCGAAAATATAGGAGTATACAATTTTGAACGTATGTGTAAAACTAATTATATACTACTACGTACTGTCGACTGAAAAATAATAAATTAAAAATTAATGACTATATACATTTTAACATAGAATAATTACATAATTATTGAGAAAACTATTAACTTGATTTTCACCAATGTCATCATCAAATTATTGTGAACCTATCCACAATTTTTAACAATATATTTAATTTGAATCTTGAATTTGAGAAAAAATTTAATTCATTAACACATACTTTAACTTTTTCGTTTCAATTTTTTTATTTCAATATTAAAAAAGCCTGGACTCATAGTCAAAATTTATTGTGATTATTTTTATAATAATATTGTATGCAATTATTTAAAAATTAAAAAAATAGAAAAATTATATAAATGTCGTAATAATGTAATTATTCTATGTTAAAACTTAAAAATGCATACAACCATTACACTAATTAATGCAATATGCTTTATTAAAATCGTTCAAAAATAGTATTACTGAGTTTTTTTTTTAAAATATTTTATTTACTCGTATAATTTTCATATCTAGCGTTAATTATCTAATTATTTATAGAGTATATATATAATAATTAATATAAAAAATTATAGGGTGCAGGCCCAACCGTTTCTTAACCGTTAGTTTAGTGGCAAGATTTATAGAAGGAGAAACTGCACTGCATCGTGCTTAATTGGTTTCAACACATGATCCACCTCAAGTTTCCTCCTTTGTTTTAATTAGGTACGTAATTACTATTCCTTTTTTTTTTTTAGTTATTAATGTTCATTGATTTGAGTTAATTCGATTATGATCTGGGTTTAAAAATTCCTAATGCCTTAATTCAACAAGTTGAAGATTTTCTAAATAACCAAGGAGAGTTGGATTTGTGCATAACACGAAGATTAATTACGAGTTGTATATGTCATATATGTAAGTTGTGCTTTAGTAACACTTGAACTATATATATTATGTTATTGAGTATAAGTTTTGATGATCTATTAACTCTGGTACTTATTTTGGTTAATTATATTGATATTTTGTTTATAAATGAATTATGAATTCTTGTTTAATTTTGTTGTAGCGGTTTGTGGAGATGAGCACACCAGGACCGTCAAATCGTGGGAAAAAGCGTCGAGACATAGATCCAGTAAGATTGATTAATTAAGAAATATTCATGATTAATTTACAGATATTAATTTGGATAAGTGTAGGTTTTGTTGCGTGATTACATAGAGAATTGCATCAAAAGGGACAAGAGCAAAATAGACACTGTCGACTTCTTGACTTCGACTTACAACGTTGATGCACTCAAAGCTCTAAATGGTACGTATCTACTTTTAATAACATGTGTCATCCTCGTTATTATGAGATGTTTTTGAATTTGCATGTTTACAGTTTGGGAGGAGGTGGAATTTAATAGAAACGTGGACAAAGTGTTTAAGGCAGAGGCACAAATAACTGAAATGCTAAAGTTGCTTGAAATACAAATGGTGTTCTTGGCCAGAAGTGACTCTAAACCAAAATTGGTACGTGTTTGCGTGCACTCGATTGCATGGTGCATAATTATTATTAATAATAATAATATGGATGAGTGACAGGTGCATAGGTATATCGAGTTTTGTGTGCAATATGGGATGAGCAAAGAAGAAACTGTCGATTTTCTGGCTACCAACTGCAAAACTAATGAAGCCACAACTCGAGCAGGTATTGGATATTCTGTTTTTGATGCAGCAATTGCAATTGCAATGCATTAATATTTATTTTGTGCAGAATGGGAGAGGCTGAAACGTGAGAATCCAGGAATCTTCAAGAATTACTATGAAAAGTTGGACATTAGGAATCGAATGGAGATGGAGGACAGACTCGACATGGAGCCATCGCCTCCTCCTATTTCGAATCGTGGTGGTGATGCTGGACCCTCGTCTTCCCGTTCCAATAATGATGATGGTGATGGTGATGAAGAAGACGAAGAAGATGCAGATGATGTTGAACCCTATGTGCCATGAGATATATTGGACTAGGACTATTCTTTCTTACACTTGGGCTTGTTTATTTTCAGTACCCTTTTTTGTTGTGTTTACACCATGGTTGAGTGACCCTCATTTACCTATTATACCCTTCATTCACCCTCAATTAGTTTAAGTGTTCCAAATTTATATCAGTGTGTATTTGTTGTTTATTTTGTTTTGTCCGAAAAGTTATGGGAATCTCAAGCACACAATTCACTAGTTAAAAGCTACTCATATTTCATCATTTAATAACCACATTTCACATTGTTTGAAGTTGATAAATCAACGCTAGCTAACTAGCTTTACAATTAGACATTACCCAAACCCAAGTGCTACTTAAGCTCTTTCATGACATATAAACTTAACAATTCCTTCAAAAAATATAACAAAAGAGGAAACGAGTCCAACTATGCGCGATACTTGGGCTTAAAGCAACTTCAAAAACGACGAGAATGCTCGAATTATACAGCAATAGTTATTTCCTTTGAGCAACAAGCCCCTATGAGTTAATTCTTGTTTCTCTTGGGTGTGGATGATGGGCTGGGTGTCTCTTTAAATGCTGATGGGCAAAAACCATTTATGGTGCATATTGTACAATGCGGTCTAAGAGGAGTGCATATAGTCTGCCCGAATCCCACCTATTTACGAAATACAGGTAATACTTCAACACAATAGAGTCGATAACTGGGGTTCTTCAAAGTTCAACTTAAAACGTATGATGTGTAATGGGGTTAAAATGAAAAAAGGGTGATATCTTGATGCAAGTCAATAATGCAAACATACCAGGAGAGGATTGATGGGAACCCATTCCTCCTTTGGAAGCCATAGCTGCAACGACTCTCTAGTCTGCTCCGGAGTTGACGTTTTCTACAAAACGAATCGATAAATTTCATTGGTAATTAGTCAAATAGCATTACTTTGTTCAATATTTCCAAATGTATTCGTCAAGACCTTTTTCACTTTCCTAAATTAATTTTCTAGGGAAAACAGAGAAGAAACAATGAAACAAAGCTTGTGTTGACATTCTTATTTAAAGTGTACTTGACATAATAATAGCCAATATAAGCGTGGTGATGTTATCTACAAAATCAGAATTCAGATCAGTTTTGAAGCATGGGAACATCAGTTGGTTAATGCTGTAAAAACAGTTAAAGTTAGTTATTTTTACGAACTCATAAAAGCGGTTTCTGGTATGGACAAAGTTGAAATGTAATTGTCATTTCGTAAAGAATAAGTATTACCTGCTTAGTGCCTGGACGCGAAACCCATCCAAGGCGATTACAAATCCGGTGCACATGAGTGTCGACACATATTCCTTGAACATTATTCCACCCAACATTCATGACCTAGGAAAGTGAAAAATGTCATGATAAACAACAGAGATATGAGCAATTGCATAGAGTAGATCGTTTCTCACACCAGATGAGCCATTTTTGGGCCGATCCCTGGAAGCCCAAGCAACTCCTGTAGTGTACTAGGAATATCTCCATCGTACTTTGAAAGACAAATTGTTGCAACTTTTTTCATGTTGCTTGCTTTTCTTGAATAAAAGCCCACCTATTAACAGTCAAAAGTCAAACGATCACATATATTGAACCAAGTATTGGAAAAAAAAAAGACAAGACAGTCTACCGGGTAAATCAGGTCCTTGATCGTGCCTTCGTCGGCTTTGTCAAGAGCTTCTGCTGTAAGCAGATCATTCTGAAGAAGCCGTTGAATAGCTCCTGTAAAACATATTAGATTTGACTTTTTTTTTTTTTTTGAATTATATTAGATTTGACTTACTTTCCTGTTAATATTCACTTGGACTTGAATAATTGCACCATTCTACATGGATATATAGAGATGACTAATGGAAGGGTAAATTGAAAAATTGGCCCTGTATCTATTGGGTGTTAGTGATTTTAGTCCCATATGAATCAATTATCTCAACCAAGTCCCATAATAACTTTTAAAATAATGCAATTTTTGTCCTATATTGAGAAGGTTGACGGATTTCTGCACGCTCTGCACATGGGAACTGCTGAAATTCTATGTAGCAACCGAACTAACATCGCTTAAGACTTAAGTGCATAATGAGACCCAAAATATTAATTTTTCAGTTAATTTATTTGTTTTAAATCACAAATTAATTATCATCTTAAAACAAAAACTTGTTAATATAGGACCAAAATTGCAGCATTTTAAAAGTCATGGGATTCAACTGAGAAAAGTGATTCGTACAGGACTAAAATCGGTAACACTTAACAGTTATGGGGCCAATTTTGCAATTTACTCGCAATGGAAATAAAACTTTTTTGCAGTGACTAGGCAAACACCCAAAAAAACAACAGCCTGATACAATCTCCCAAGTCCTAACACCCCTGCCATCCCATATGGCTGCCAAATATTACAGAGGCACAATAAAAGACTTAAGAAAATAAAAGTGGTTCGTCAAGAGATAAGATATTAAAAAAGCAGGACTTGCCATGAGTAACAGGATCCTTTGTTTGGCTAGACAAAAGAGAAGATATTAAAACAGCAAATCTTCTTTCCTGAAAATATAAAAAGGATGTTTTTGTAAATAGCATGGAGATACAGATGCAGTCAAGTTAATTTTTTAACATCATCTATAATCAATAAAAAAAAAGAGAACACAAGTAACCATAGGTTTTCCAGTAACGAAGATGGAAACACTTTCCAAAGATTAAAATTAAAACCAGGGTAAGCCCACCAACCTCATAGAAAATTCAACAAAATATAAGCCAATAGTACACGATCTGATATGCCACAAAAATCATCAAATAATGGGTTAAATGCAATTGCAGTCTTTTCTATGGAATTACTGCACTACAGATTCTCATTTGAAACACAAATCAGTCCAACAGATGACCACCAAGCAATTCTAACCTCGATTATATGCTGCCATACCAAGTGCACATCATAAGATCAAAACAAAGATTATCTCAAATGCAAACAGATGACAGAAATGTTCTGGAAACTTCTATGGTTAAAATCATCAAGCAAGAATCACCTTTGGAGGAAGTGAAATGCCAGCTTTTTCACACCCCATTGAATCCACAGGTGCATCTTCAGAAGATCTCATTTTGCGAATTCCATCAAGGACCTTTTCCCAGTTGGCAGGAGCTTGTGCTTTATCATACAAAATAAAAATTTACGATTATTTCCAATTTTATTGCTGCTTTTGTCTAACTCACTGAAAGTACAGAGGAAACTCTGTTTTTCATTTTTTTTTTCCATTTAAAGAATTTGATTCACTTAATATAAGAAATCTGTTTGTCGAACTACCCTTCCTGAGACAATCACAAGAATTCACATCTTTCATCTGAAAATTATCTGGTAAACAAGCTTCCTTTAGAGTACCTCGACAAGAAAAAATATACGCAGCCTATGATATTTCTCGCAATGCATGGTAACCATTTCTCAAGAAAACACGTATATGGGAACAAATTTAAATGCAGTAATGTGATATAGTTACATGTTAGTCTTCTGATGAATTAAAAAGTTACAAGAATTTTGGATAAGAACATACTCAAACGAGAATAACCGCTTTCCTTTCCATATGCAAAACCTTCAATATCAGGTAGGCTGCAAGGCTGTTTAATGCACAGTCGAAGTGAGAATTCAAGTCTTAACATTCCAAAAAAGCTACATACAAAGTTTTATTATACTTGATATAGATTATGGTAATATTGGATGCAAACTCCAAAAACATGCAACATAACTAAAATGTAAAACAGAAGTCAGATGTTAGTCATTTTCAACTAGCTAAGTAATATTTTTCCCAAGTTAGGTTTTAAGGAAATTGTAAATTGACCCCTCTGGTGAAACAAAAGACAGAGCCACTGCACATACAAGCAACAATTCACACAAATAAAGGGCATCTCTTAAACCAACATTTTGGGGCCTTTTGATCAAAAGGGATTATATTACCATTTGATCAAGAATTTCAGCTTTAACCGCAGCAACAGTGGTTAGGGCAGTTTTCTTGACTCTCTTCTTCCTAACATAAACACGGCCTTTTTGTGCAGAATCGTAATCTCCAATTTCAGAACCTGAAATAAACATCAAAAGTTTTCGACTTTCGGGCCCTTTTGATTAAAAAAACGAAATAAATAAATTTCTGACCTGGGTTTTCTGATTCAGGCGACTGGTTTATCTCCCTCTTCGCTGAAGGAAGTGTGGTTGTTCGCATTTTGCAGAAGGAGAGATTGGGGTTTGAAGAAGTAAAGTGTACGATTGCAGAAATATTCTTGAGAAGGGGAAGGGACATTGTTTTTGGTGGGAAGACGGAATTGATTTACGCTTTACACGTTTTTTACTTCATTTTCTTTTTGAAAATAAACAATTTTACTTTTAAATCACAGCTATTCAATTTTTAAAAAATTTATCGTAATTATTATTTCAAACTTTTACTTGTCGAGTGAGAATGTATTTGGGAAAAATAAATAAATCTTAATGACTTCTATTTTTTAAAATAATATTTAAATTTAAATTTGTAATTACCATGTTGAAGATTGTGGACAAGATTATATTCATATCAAGTTCATGAGTTCAAGCAACTTTTTGTGCTAAATGTCATTATTATAATTATTTTAAAGAGAATGTGATGCAATAATAATTAACTATTCGTTACTCAAATCTATTTAGGTAATTGATTGAGTTGAAATTAAAACAAAATACTCCATAATCTGATTGAGTATAAGTGAAGGATTGAAGCGGTAACCCTATATATAATTAGTTAAAGATGGCTATTTAGGATTTGGATAGTTAAAACTGATTTTTTTTTTTTTAAATGTAATTTTATTGTAATTTCATCGTTAAAAAAGTATTAATTCTTAATATATTCAGTGACCACAATAGACAGAACCAAAGGTGTGCATTGACTACAATTTCATGCGATATTCTTTATTCACTAATCCAATATCAAATTAAATTTCACTAATTCACTTTGTATATCTTTTCTTGGAATTCCCTTTGTGCATATCATTATCATCTTTACTGGTTACTGCCAATAACATAACATGCATACATCAAGTTAAAATAGAGATTATTTACACAGTACAAAATTCAATACTCACTTACACACTAAACATTGTAGAATTTTTCTAAGATGGATTCTAGAGAGAGAATTTTTAGGGGAGGGCTGGGAGAGAGTCCATCGGAGAGTGAAAGTTAGCCGGCGAGATGAGTGGGCAGAGAGTAACCATTCCGAGAGAACACCGGTGAGGCATATACTGTTACCTTCGAACCATAAGCCTTCTTTCCAAAACCCTAGTGATAGACTAGGATCGGCAAAGCGGGTCGCGCTTCGGGATAGATTGACGTTCATCGGGAAACCTGTGACTACGTTTTTTGTGTGGAATTTTCCGGAGAAGTGCAACAAAGGGGAACTATGGCATCGCTTGAGAGAGGTAGAGACCATAGTCGACCTCTTCATCCCCACGAAGAGGAGAAATGACGGGAAGCGCTTTGGCTTCGTGAGATTCGGGAGCTGCATTAACATAGAAAGGGTGGAGCAGGAGCTAAACAATGTTTGGCTAGGATCTTATAAGTTGAGAGCGAAACTGGCCAATTTCGATAGAGAGCAATATGATAGGGGGAAAGGTTTTCAAAGAAGAGACACAAATAGACACGAAATACAGTGCAGTGCAAATCGCCGTGAAAATGTCTCATTTGTTGAGGCCATAGACAATAAGGGCCCCAAAACCCTGGATAAATCAAACAAAACTAGAAGGGACGCAATGGCCGACACGACGGATCCTCCTTCCACAAATGTGACAACAATAGAATTCTCAACAATGCCGGAGGAGCGGAAATGGTTGAATGACTGTATGATGGGAATCCTTTTGGATAATGTGATATGGTCGGAAGCAGGTCCATCGATAATAGAGGAGGTAGAAGACAGACTATCCATAACGTTCACAGGGGGGGATTTAGTGGTAATGAGATCGAAGACCGAACACGAAGTCACCCAACATCTGACAGCCCTGGAGAGTGGAAAAGAAAGTGGTTTTTCTCCATAAGTGATTGGGATCAGGATATGATTCACAAGAACCGCATGGTCTGGACCAAATGGTATGGGATCCCCCTTCACGCTTGGTGGTCGAGATTCTTCCATAAGGTGGCGGCTAGGATCGGGAAAATTATCAGAATCGATGAAGATACTCTGTCAAGGAAATACCTTCAGTCGACCAAGATACTTATAAAAACATCGTACCCGGAAATACCACAGAAGGCTATCAATGTCTGGGTAGACGGAAGGCCCTTCGCAATTCGAATAAGGGAGATAGACGAAGACTGGGAAGACTTCGGAGACGAATCGGAGATTGATGAGGTTATCTCCAATGGAAGTTCAACGGACTACTGGTCGGACTTCTCGGAGGAGGAAGAGGAAGAGCCTTTTGCATCGAAATTACAAACATACATTGATGAGGCGGCGCATGCATGCATGGGTACTAGTTCCAAGGAAAAGGAAAAGGAACAAAGAACAAACGAATTTAATGCAACGGGCACGAGTACAAATGGTCTGGTGCAGGAAACTTATTCGAACCTGGACCCCACCAAGACAGGTCAGACAGAGAATTTAATTACTGAAGTGGGCCAGATGCAAGAGTTGGGCTTAGAAAATGAAGGATCAAGTAATCAATCTGATAACATTAGCAGAGTATCGGAAAGCCCGGCCCAACACCCTAGAAAGAAGAGGCCCAAGAACCGGACCTAAATCAAAAGCCCAGAGATACTACCAGACCAGAAAGGCACGCTGGAATTCGAGAAGCCTCAAATGAAAACCTAGAAGCTTCCCAAGAGACCGATCCAATGTCGGTAGAGGAAATTAGCTCAGGGAACTCAGGTGACTCTTCCACCAACACAGTAAACTCAACCGAAGAGACGGTCATCTCGAGCGCTCCGCCTGAGAAGACCCGGAGAAAGAAACCCAAGAAAAAAAAGAAGAACAAAAAGAAAAGAGTGAGGATCAGCTTCGAAGAGTCGAGATGGTTGGCTTGTATAATGGAGAGAGAGATAACCGAAGAAGCAAATTACGCATGGGATTTGGGGAAACGGTTGGGTCTCGTCAACAAGGATTCAGAAGAGGAGGTTAGTAATTTTTTTAAATCCCTAGTTCGCAAAGATAAAAAGGCAGAACAACAAAGAAGAGAGGATGGGAAAAGGGGGGTAAACTCAATTAATTAATGAAGCTACTGAGTTTCAACATCAGAGGGGTGGGACAGAGGGAGAAGAGGAGAGAGCTGAGAGAAATTGTAAACAGAGTTAAATGTGATGTATGCTGCATTCAGGAATCCAAGAGAGAAGGGGTAGATACAAACTTGTGGAAATCGCTATGGGGGAGGGCAGGAGGCTGGGACTGGGCTAGTAGAGATGCAGTAGGCAGGTCAGGAGGAATCATCACCATCTGGAGTACCGAAAAATTCCAAAAGATAAGAGTGTGGCACACACAAGGGGTATTATCAGTAAATGGCAGATGGGTCGAGGACGGGAGCAACTGCACGATCCTTAACGTGTATGCCCCGTGCTCAGTGAGCGAAAAAAAGGAATTGTGGGACATCATCCAGACCGTCTCAGAGCAATACGAAATGGACAGAGTGTGCGTGGTAGGCGCCTTCAACGCGGTTAGAAATGTTAGGGAAAGAGTTGGCCGAGGATCGGGAGGGGGAGACAGCAGAGACTCAGTATACTTCAACAATCTCATCGTTAAAAGCCATCTCTCAGAACTACCCTTAACGGGCAGAAAGTTTACGTGGTATCGTCCTGATGGGTCTTGTAAGAGCCGTCTAGATCGAATCTTAGTAAATGATCAATGGATAAGCAAATGGCCCCAGGCAATATGCAGGAGTATGGGGAGAAGTATATCAGACCATTGCCCGATTTTTATGGACCTTGGGGGAAAAGATTGGGGACCGAAACCCTTTCGGTTCTTCAACTGCTGGTTCCAGCACGAGAATTTTAAAGAGTTTGTCGCCAGTAAATGGGGAAGTTATCAGGTACGCGGGTGGACTGGGTATGTTCTAAAGGAGAAGCTGAAGCTCCTTAAAACCGATTTGAAAGAATGGAACACCACAGTCTTCAGATCAGTTGAGACAAAAATCAAGCAAAAGAAGGATAAAATAGAAGAGCTGGACATTATCGACGACACTTTCGGGCTGGACGAAGAGGAAGCTTTTGAGAGGTTCCAGCTACAGGGAGAACTAGCAAGAGACCTAAGCAGTCGGGACAGCTTCTTGTTCCAAAAGGCAAGACAACGATGGATTAAAGAAGGTGATGCTAACTCAAAATTCTTCCACTCCTACATCAACAGGAATAATAAAAGGAACGAAATCTCAGGCTTAATGGTTGAGGGTAGATGGCTGGAATCAGTGGAGTAGGTGAAGGGCGAAATTCTCAATTTCTTCAGCAAACAGTTCGGATCATCAACTCGGCCCAGGTTATCCTTATCAGACTCAGTGTTCAAGAAAAAATTGGAAGAGTGTGACAACTTTTTCCTTGTAGCTCCCTTCACCAAAGATGAAATCAAAGACACAGTGTGGAATTGTGATAGCAACAGGAGCCCAGGCCCTGATGGATTCTCTTTCGATTTCTTCAAGCAATTTTGGGACACCCTGGAACCTGAAATTGTCAGGCTAGTGGAGGAATTTCATGTGCATGGGAAAATTGTGAAAGGACTGAATCCGTCGTTCATTGTCCTCATACCAAAGATTGAAGGTGCCCAAAATCTGACTGACTTTCGACCGATATCTTTAATAGGAAGCCTTTACAAAATCATTGCGAAGCTGCTTGCTAAGAGGCTGAGTAAAGTTCTGGACGACGTAATCTCGGATAAACAGTCGGTGTTCATTGGAGGAAGGAATATTATGGACGACATCTTGACCCTGAATGAGATAATCGAAGAGGCGAAAAGAAAGAAAGATCCCAGATTCTTCTTCAAGGTGGACTTTGCAAAGGCATATGATTCGGTAAACTGGGATTTTCTTGATGAAATGCTGCAAGGAATGAACTTCTGCCAGAAATGGAGAAATTGGATAAAAGAGTGCGTATCCACGGCGACGGCCTCAGTCCTAGTGAACGGGAGCCCTTCAGGCGAATTTAAGCTCAAAAGAGGCCTTCGACAAGGCGACCCACTGTCACCTTTTCTATACCTTGTGGTGGCCGAAGGACTGAACCTCATAATTGATCGGGTTGTTAACACGTATTTTTCAATACTCACCTCTCAAGTGTAAGAGGGTCCTCGTAGTAAAAGTAAGTGTCCGGTTAAATTATCGAACCACGGGACTAGTTAGCTAGTGTAGCCTTAGTGTTGTGTGTCGACACGTAATTATAGTGATAGAACATGGGTTGAGCTATGAAATTAAATGCAAAATCAACAAGATAAATACTAACTAAGCTAGAAAAGCAAGTAAAATGATGATCAAGATCAAATGGAGAGAAGTAGTGTTCGGGTGTTCGTCATTGTGTAAAAATAGTGTTAAAGTTCAACTTCTATGTGTAATTCGTAGGTTGGTGCTTGGTAGAAGCAATCACTAATGCATATATCGCGTAAGGCACCTAGGATCGGGAGGAAGAATAGAGACGTTCTTGCTCGGGTAATCACACAATTAGGGAGTTCTACTCTATCTAAATTAAACTAATATAATCCCTAATCATGTTTTTCCACTTGAATACTAGAAACCAAACTCCTATGGTCTTCTCATCAATTACTTAAACTCACATTCAAGCAATTAATGTAGATTAATGGGGTTCTAATGAAAATTATCCAACTCTCGTTGCGATAACCCAATATTTACTCATTCACTCGATTCCCAACCCTCGATTATACTATCTATCCCGATTAACCAACTCTCGTTGCATTAATTGAGTTTCAAATATAACCTATTAATTAAGTTCTAGCTAATGATCTATCAAAACCCATAAACCTAACCAATACACCTTCCAATTGCATTACACAATTAAAATTAAGCTAATAACACAAATTTCATCACAAATCAAAACACCCAAACACCAACAAACTTAGCTAATAATTAAATTAACAATTGAAAACACATTCATAAAAGATAAACAATAAAACATGCAATTAAGGAAAAATATCACCTCAAATGGTCTTGTAATCCTTCAATGCTTACATAAAATGAAATACTACATTAAAATCTAATTAAAATATTAAATAAAGGCTAAACTAATTTAAAAAAATGAGTGGGGTGGTGTGTGGAGAAGAGGGTTTTTCTCCCCAATGGTGTTGTGCCCTGTTTCCTCCCTGCGTATTGGCCTCCAGCTTTCTCCTCTTCATTAAAAATAAAACTGGGCCTAGTTAATTAATGGGAGATGATAAAATGTGCTTTGATTAATTAGATGAATGGGCCTTGAAAGTTAAAGGCCCAAATTTGCTTCATTTAATTCAGGCCATAATATGTGGGTGGCCACTTCTCTCAACAAAGCTCGCACGTGCATATTGGGCACGACCGTGCCCCTTGATTTCCCTTTTGTTGCTGTATCGAGTATGCATTGCTCGAGCTTTGTGCTCGAGCGTGCCCTTCCTTCAGCCTCTTCTTGTTTTGTGCATATATTTTGCTCCGGGTGTCCGATTGGCTCGATTCTTGTCTCGTTTCGACCCTCATTTCACATTCTTTCATGTGGTCGACTCATGGACTCGATCCAACGGCTGAATTTTTCGTGATTTGATTTAAAACACCTCGTTTTACCTACAAAAATAGCAAACCACACCACCTCTCCAAATCGAGTGCAATTAGCCAATTTAGTGTAAATAATGCACAAAATCATATAAAATTATGCAAATTAAACACATGAATTTCGAGCAATTTTCACACTAATCAGCTGTAGAGATAGGGGTCCTCAAACCGGCAGTAATTGGGAAGGACAAAGTGAGTGTGTCCCACCTACAATATGCGGACGACACTGTATTCGTAGGCTCGGGAAATGATGATAACATCAAGTCAGTAAAGGCAATCCTAAGGAGCTTCGAGGCACTGTCAGGTATAAAAGTAAATTTCAACAAATGTGCAATCACAGGATTAAACATTCAGCAGGAAAACATAAAAGAATGGGCAAGAAATTTAGGATGCAAAGTGGCCGCACTACCCTTTACATACTAGGGTATGAAAGTGGGAGCAAGCAATAAAAGAATCAATATGTGGGAGGAAGTGGTGACCAAAATCAAGAAAATGGTTGCCAAATGGGGAAGCAAACTACTATCCGCAGGAGGACGGGTGACGTTGATCCAATCAGTGCTATCCGCAATGCCGATCTACAGTCTATCATTCTACAAATTACCCAAAAAAATTAGCCGAGAGATCACAAAAATTCAGAGAACTTTCTTTTGGGGGGGGGGGGGTGGCGAGAACAATGGTAAAATACCCTGGGTTAGGTGGGGAGATATCTGTAAGAGTACTGAAGAGGGGGGGCTAGGTGTTAGAGATATATAGAGTTTTAATAAAGCCCTATTGGGAAAGTGGATATGGAGAATGTTGACCGAAGAAGATAGGTTGTGGGTGAGAATCATTAGGTCTAAGTATGGGGAGTTCGGGAGTGGAGAGAGGGCGAGGCAATGTGGTGAGAGGATCGGGGTGGTGGAAAGACGTGAGGGAGATGAAGGGGAAGGTATGAGGGGTGAATTAGTCCTCATAGTGGGTGATGGGAGGAAGACCAGATTCTGGTCTCATATTTGGGTAGGGGAGAAAACTCTGAGAGAACAATATCCTAGGCTATTTAACCTTAGTGTTCAGAAGGAGTGCTTAATAAGTGAGTTGGGGAGTTGGGTAGAAGGAGAGTGGGTTTGGGATTGGAAATGGAGACGTAATGTTACAAATAGGGAAGTTACAATGATCGAAGAACTAACTAATCTGATTGACAGGCACAAACTAAACCAAACGGGCCAAGATGCATGGAGATGGAATGGCGCGCCAAATGGAGTATACACGACAAAGGCAGCCTACAATCGATTGATATCAAGGAGCGAAGGACAACAACTACACACACTGGAGAAAAAGGCGTTCAAGAGAATCTGAAAGAGCTGCGCCCCTAGGAAAGCAGTCATAACAGCCTGGAAGGTACTCAAGAACCGACTAGTAACAACCGACAACGTGGTGAAACGTGGAATATCAATCAGCCCGGAGCAAGCAAAGTGCGGCTTTTGTAGGGATGCGGAGGAGAACAGTTCACACCTCTTTTTCGGATGCGAGAGCACGAGAGTTCTCTGGGACAAGATGAATATTTGGCTCAAAGTGTCAACAACTACCCATTCTAATCCAGGTACGAATCTGCTTCAATTCTCGGGACTCTTGGAAGGTGAAATAGGAAGGACTATAGCAAAAACTTTATGGATTGGAATGGTGTGGACTATCTGGTATCTGAGAAACGAGAGGGTATTTAAAGGGAACGTACCGAATATGCATAGAGCGTTTGATACCTTCAAATGCAACATGAGAGCCTGGCCCTTGGTTAAAGTCAAAGGGATGGAGGCGGTCACAATCTCAGACTGGAATGCAGACCCGAGAAGATGTCTGGGAGTGTGAAGTAGGCACATGCACATGCACATACTGCTACTGATATGGAGGTACTATAGATAAAGCTTCTGGAGGTTGAGGAGAAAGACTACACTGGTGCTTAATTACTATTGTTCATATGGGAACTTTTGCCCATATTTCGATTTTTGGACGACAATTAAAATTGTTCTTGTTGTTCCATGTAACGGGTTGAGTACCCCTTGTACTCAATGAGTTTATAAAATGAATTGTTTACCGATCAAAAAAAAAAAAAAACTCTGAACATTGTAGAACAATTACTCTTCCCTACAAAATCATGAGTAAATTTCCATTTATACCCTCATTTACCCTTCAAATTATTTTCTCATTTCTCCCTCTACAAAGTTGATATAGATCAATTGACGTTGAATTATTTGAAAGTTTTGACCCAAAAATATAATTAAGATATGATGTTAATTTTAGTGTTGATGTTATTTTTGATACGTTTTTAATTTTGACATTAAATCCCAATTTTAGTCCTTTTTGTTATGGTAATAAGCCCACAACTATTTGGACCCTCTGGGCTCTTGCTAGATTTTTATAGTAGTAAGACATATTTATAGTTTTGGTTGGTGTTTTTGTAAGGGTGAGATCATCACCTAGTATGTGTAGTATCAATGTGTTTATCTCTTCGTATTAATCTTCTACTACGTAAAAAGCACATGCACATGCACATCATCTCATCCATTTTCAAAAACCTTTTTCTCTTTCCACAAAGCACATACACCCGATTTAGGACACGGTGGCCGTAGTTGTGGCCGTCGTGGTTGAGGCTAAGGGGCGCTGACCACTCCACTAGTACAACCTACTCCTGTGTCGGTAGAAACGATTAGTCCACCGTGTCCGTGTGTACCCTCATCATCGTACCAACAAATTAAACCCCTATAACAATACCTCGATTTGAGGTTGGCCCTCTAGTTCTACTTCAACATCTACAGCAGCCTGTTTTCATGGATACTCTTCAACTGGCCGGTTGTGTACGACTACATTATTTTTTTACTTAACTTATTAATTATTTTATTATTCAATGAATTTTATCTTAAAATTCAGCATATTCCCTCAAAACCTCATTTCCCTAACAATTTGAAAGAATATGGAAACTTTTTTTGAAGTTAAGTAGTGTCGGTTGTTCGGATTTCAAAATCCTTATGACTTAATATATGTTTTGTGTTTGTTTGAGCATTTAAGTAGGATAAAATTTTATTTTATTTTATAGGCTTTATAGATATTTATGTAGGATTTTTAGGTATTTATAGAGTTAACTTTTGTAGGATTTATAAGGTATTTATAGGATAAAATTTTGAATTTCTAATTCTAAATTCTAAAGTAGAACATGCGTTGAATTTTAAAATGGGAGGGGCTATCAACACCCCAAATAGTGTTATTCACACCCCAATTGTTATACACACCCCATTAAAATTTAAAAATCAATTTAAAATACTAAACACACCCCATTCTTTTCCTATAATACCCTTATTTATTCAAAATCTCATTCACCATTCAAAATACCCTATTATTACTAAACACACCCCATTAACCCTTTCCCTTTTATCAATAAATCCCAAAAAAAAAAAATACGGTAAAATTTTTGAAAAGGAAGTGACAATCGATCACGATTCTGGCCGAACACATCGGCGACTGGTATAGCAAAAAAATGAATATGGTGTAAAAAAATGTATGAAAAAAGTGTAAAAAATATTAAATATATTTATATTATGTTCTCCATCACGTTTTCTTCTTCCATAATCATGTTTGTTGTGATTATTTCATCATGGGGAGAGTTTATGGTGATAGGGTTTATGTATAAAGGAAGATTTTTTTTTTTTTTATGTAAAAGTAAAAATAGTTGAATGGGGGTTAAATGAGATAGAGTTTAAGAATGGGGTGTGATTATAATTATTAAGGAGTGTTTATAATTAAAAAAATGAATTAAAAGAACATTTTAGTAAATTTAATTATGTCTTTTTATCCAAATTAAATAAATATGGGGTATGAATAACACTATTTCACTACAAAAAAACGCCAATATAATGAGGGCAAAGGCGAGGGAATTTCCCTCTTTAACCGTGTTGGCGACAGCATAGGCGAGGGGCAGTCACCGTCGTCAAAGTGCTCCTCGCTAATTTATTGGCGAGAGCACCCTCGCCTATTAGAGAGGGCAGAATCGCACTCGCCGATTAAAGAGGGCCAAACACACTCGCCTATTAAAGAGGGCATACCCACTCGCTAATTAACGAGGGCGCGTGTCGTCGCCCAGTAGCGAGAGTGGGTCCCGTCGCCTATTGCCGAGGGTAGTCACCGTCGCCTATTCCCGAGAGCGAGGCCGCTCGCCAATTAAAGAGAGTTGGCCCACTCGCCAACATGTTGTATTTAAAAAAAAATACAAATTCGGGTTTCGAACCCAGGTCTCTAAGGCTACTTCACTTAGCCCTCACCACCGGGCCATCATTTTATTCAGCTGCGCGCGCGGGGGAGAGATCGAACCCGCGACCTCCCGGATGTGAAGTGTTTATGCGCCCCCTGTGTGCCAATTAGGTTAGGAGCTTTAGTCGTAATGTTCTAAATGCATTATATATTTATCTCTTTTAATTTCTGATTTTAGTTTTTATTCTTTAAGTCAATTAATTTAATAAATTACCAACTATATGTTATTATCTCAATTAATTTAATAAATTACCAACTATATGTTATTATCTCAATTAATTTAATAAATTACCAACCACTATATGTTATTAACTCAATTAATTATATTAGCTCAATACTTAATTAATTTAACAAAACTCTTCATTACTAAATTTAAGAACTTAATTATACTTATGTATTAACTCAATTTTATTCTTTTATTCTTTAATTAAATCAATTAATTTAATAAATTACTAACTATGTTATTAACTCAATTAATTTATATATTAGCTCAATACTTAATTAATTTAACAAAAGCCCTTCATTACAATTTAATAACTTATACTTATGTATTAACTCAATTTATTTAATAAATTACCAACTACTCCCTCCGTCCAATTTCATTATTCCCACTTTCCTTTTTTGGTTGTCCAATTTTATTATGCCCATACATTTTTTGAAAACAATACTATTCATACTACTTTATCTCCACCCTCCTAACATCACTTATTTACCCACTTTGCCATTCACTTTATCCATAAACAATCATTTATTTACAAATGGACCCCACAATACCCTATCATACCCTCAACTTATCTACTTTATGAATAAACTAATCAATATTCATTAAAACCCGTGCCCAGAGAAGTGGGCATAATAAAATTGGACGGAGGGAGTATATGCTATTAACTCAATTAATTTATATATTAGATCAATACTTAATTAATCACACACAAGCAATATGAATTAAAACCATTAAAATAAAACATTGTCTCGTTCACTTCAATTCAAGTACACAACATAAAAAAAAATCTCAAACAACTTCAATTTTTTTAAAATAAACAAGACAACATAACTTAAAATGTATCAATCATCGACCATCAGCAGTGTCATCATCATCCTCATTCCTAGCACCCTTCCCGTTACCCGACCCCCCTCGGAACTGGCTCATAATTGATGCCATCTGTAGCGCAAACTCTTGACGTAAGCGCTCCTCCGTCTAAGTGACTGATTGCTGCAGTTCTTCACGTAAGAGACGCTCTCTCTCTTGATTAGCCCTCCGCTCTTCCAAAAGAGCATTGTCGATGTCTCACCAGGACCAGAATGACACGTCTGTTCTTTCCTAGTTGCCCAAGACCCTTCACGCGACCGTGAGATCTTCCAACTTTCTTCACGAACAACTCAGACATGTCCGGCATGGGTGGGGTCTGGCTGGAACCATCATCTGAAGGATCATGATCAGATGACGGCTGGGTGAGATGTGACAATTCCTCTTGCACCTGCTTTTTTTTTTTTTTTTTGATGGAAGTTAAATACCCATCCCTTTTTTCCCCCTCCCCATGACTCGAACTCAGGACCTAAGGCCTAGGTAGTGGTGCTCTAACCACTTGAGCTATCCCACTTTGTCCTCTTGCACCTGCTCCTATATGTGCATATTTAAAATTTGGTGTGTTGATAGTCCTTCCCTTTTAAAATTCCAAATCCAAATTTTACATCCCAAAATAAATCCACTCTTGAATTGCATGGTGCAAGTGCAATGGATATGTACACGTATTTGTCTTAATTGTTGGGTCCCCTCCCTTAGATTCGACCCATTGACTAGTTTTAACAAAAAATAACGTGCACAAATTTAGCTACCAGGAGTGAGTAGAAAAAAAAAAATCAATTTACCAAATGAGGAAATTTGGATTATAATTAGGTTAGGTTATTTTGTATGACAAAAATGAAATTATGATAATCATTAATTTCTATGACAAAAATTAAAAAATAAATTAATAACAGTCTTCTTCTATTATTCATATATAGTATGAGATTATGATATGGTAAATCTAATGCTAATTAAAAAAAAATCTATAAGTCAGTAAATTAATTAATAAATATTCAAGTAAATATGTGTAATTTTTATAGAGTACTGGAGTATATATATAATAATAATAATATTAAAAAGCCCAACAAACCAATTAACCGTTGGCTCATTAACCGTTATATAATTAGTTTGATGATATAAAAGGAGGCTAGGAATTGAACTGCCGCATCATATCATATCATATATGCAGCAGCTTGCCTAGCTAGCCTTCAACTGAATTCTTCTTCTTCATCATCATCAACACTCGATCGATCGATCGAATTCCTCCTACCTTGTTTTAATTAGCTAGCTAGGTAATTAATTAACTATTCTGTTTATATATAATTAAGTTAATAATTGATTTGAGTTTACATTAATTGGGTTTTATATAATTTCGTATTGCATTACTGTAATTCAAGAAGTTGAAGATTTCACAAACACTTTTTTGTTTAATTCGTGTAATTGTTGTGCTAACTGCATGTATTAATGTTTATGATCATGAATTTTCATATTGAGTTTTTGAATACTTACGTATATTAATTAATTTTCTATATATATGTACGTATGTATATATGTATAGCGGTTTGTTGCATACATAGAATTGAGAGATGGCGGAGCCGCCACCACCAGCATCGTCAGATCGTGGAAAGGCTCCTGCACAAATAGGAATAGATCCTCCTGCAGCAGTAAGCTTATAAATTATTAATTTCATGAGACTTCAATTCAATAATCATTAATTAATTTGTTACAAATTAATTTTGTAAGTATAGGCGGACATACAAGTGAGATCACCAGCAGCACCGTCGTCGTCGTCGTCGTCAGATTCTGGAAAGGCTGCTCCTGCACAAATAGGAATAGATCCAGTAAGCAATTCTTCAAATGATTACTACTATAAATTAAAGAAATTATTTGGTTTTGATCGGTGATTGTACATGCAGGTGGGGGGGGTCACCACCGTCAGTTTCTGGAAAGGCTGCTCCTGCACAAGTACTAGATGATGATGATCAAGTAAGCTACTAATTAATTACTAGTATTAATATATTAAAGAAATTGGTTTAATTTGATTGTACTGGTGCAGGTGGATGAATTGAAGATTGAGTTAAATGGAGTAGGTACGTACTTACTTGCATGCAGATTCTTCATTCCATCCATCTCATCATCAGTTATATATATATATAGTAATTTAGAAGAAGAAAGAAGATTTGTTTAATTAATTAGTTTATATATATATACTGCAGATTGGAGGCTGATGGATGAATACTTTTTGAAGAATGAGGATATCGTGAGTGATGGAGATGATATTGAAACCACTAATAAAAAGGTGCAGATGTTTATCCAGCATGCGGTCAAGTGCTTGTGGACCAAAGCAAAAACTATGAATTACCTCTACACCTACTGGGGCATTGATCCAGCCATAACTCGAGCAGAGTGCTCAAAGCTGAAAGAAGAGAAACCACAACTTTTCAAGGATTACAAGGCAAGAAGGAAGGAGCTTAAGAATCGAAACAAGGCTGCTGCCGCTGCTATTACTGCTCTTTCTGTTGCAGCTCGTAGTACTGCTGGTGGATCTACTTCCCATCATGATCAAACGCCCCCTAAGCCCCCTCTCTGATTAATTTTTACCAATATCATATATAGGAGTACTTTTCTTCATTTTCACTCTTTTTGCACATTTTAGCCACTGATCGATTTAGACATTGATATGCCAACTTTACATTCTGTGCATAATATCATACCATGCATTTCTTGTTAATTGGATTACAAAAGCCTTCATTTCACTTGAAAGAAAGTAGAACCCCGTTTTATCTATGATTCTCAACTAGTATAAATCTAATTAGATAAACATATATTTTTAAATTTAGTCAAATCGATTTGAAAATACTCCTAATCACCTCCAATTTTTGACATTTTAGTTGATAACCAATTGTGGCAGGTGAATTAAACATCCGATTAACTGATTAAATTCTGCCACGTTAGCTAACATCAACCATATTCCACATTCTGCCACTTTGTGAAATCAATTGAAAGAGTTACTGATTGACAGTAACGGGGATACTAGGAAAATTTCTTAGATAAAACGGGATTTAGAAATTTACAATTATTTATTCTCGCTCTTTAGTGAAAGTGGACTTGCGTCTTTTGAGGGGTGGGGGCGGTCTTTGGTCTCGTGTTATTGGGTCTAAATACGGCTTAATTAGAGAGTAGTGTGTCAATAAATGAGATAAATCACACAAAGAGCTCTCGACTCACGTACACCACTACTCGTCCCCCAGAAGTTCACGCTGCCACCATCCCCCAAGACCCTCTCTCAATGTTATTAAACTAAAAACCCACCCCATATTTCGCATCCAATTAATGTTTTAAATTGAATATAAAATTTATGGGTACGAATTAATCGAAATTTCCACAACCATTTACCTAAAAGAGCTACCAAGCCCTCTAGATATATGTTGTTACAAGAAACGTCTCAAAAGGTTAGAAAGGATGGTTTTAGGTACAAGGACTGAGTTAATTTTCCAAGAATTAGTTTCCTATATAGCTCTGAAATTTGTTAACCACCCTAGCCTGCTCCACACGAATATAATGCATGCCCAAATACAAGGAATGGTATAACACATGAATTAAGAGAGAGCTAGGGCCAAAATATCTATAAGTCACTAAATTAATATAGTAATTTTTTAAGTAACATATATTTTTATAGAGTACTACCTCCGTCCCTGAAAAGCTTTCATAGTTACTCTTACGATATACACGTATTTAACATTTATATAATATCTTTTGGGGTCAATCATACACTCAATTAAACTACTTTATTTACTTTATATATTAAAGTTTATAAAATTACGTACATTTAGGACTTTAATTATTACACTTTTTTATTAAACTTCGTTCCATCAAGTGAAAGCTTTTCAGGGACGGAGGGAGTATTTATATGGAGTAATAATTAATACTATTAAAAATTGGAGCTAGCTAGGGTGCAGGGCCAACCGTTGCTTAACCGTCTCAAGATTATATAAAAGGAGCAACTGCATGCATGCATCAACAAACACTTGATCCAGCTGCTCGATCAAATTTGTCCTTGTTTTAATTAGGTACCTACTTAATTTAACTAGCTGTTAATTAGTTTCATCTTTAATTCATTGATTTGATTTGAGTATAATGTATATTTAATTAAGATCTGGCCGGCCGGGTTATATTGTACTCCAGTACTAATTCAAGAATTGAAGTTGAAGAAGATTTTCTAAATAACCGATTTCTGCATTACAACAAACACTTTGAACTGTAATGTTTGGATCAATTTTCATTTGAATATTTTTGTATTTAATTTTTGCGTATTTTCTTTATTATATAGAACTGAGAGATGGAGCCACAACCTGTACCGTCAGATCGTGGAAAGGCTCCTGCAGAAATAGATAATCAAGTAAGCTTCTTCAAATTAATCATTAATTAATTAAAGAAAATAGAAATTATAAAATTTGGTTTTGTATATGCATGCAGGAATTGATGAAGATGTGGTCACCAACACCGTCGACAGATGGAGTAGGTACGTACTACTCCCTCCTAAGTCTTTTTCACGTTTTATAGTTTTCAATGCAAATTATATCACGTTTTATATTTTTCAATGCAAATTAATTACATTTACTCTTTAAGATCAATAAATATTTACATAAATGTGTTATTCTTTTAATGAGAAGTGCAAAAATCAATTAAGGGTAAAATTAATTGTTTTGTTAATATATGTGTTGATCCAAAATGACTTATAATTTGAATAGAAGAGAGTATTAATTAAGGAAGCGGATCAATCAATGTATATTTGAATTTTCATATTTGTAGCTAGCATTGACTTAGTTAGAATATATAGATACTGTTGAGATAATTTAGCAAATACTTAATTATATATATACACTGAATTCCAATTATTAAATGTACATGAATGTTGATTGATTTGTTATAAATTTACGTAGTGCAGATTGGAGGCTGATGGAAGAATACTTTTTGACGCACGAGGACATCGTGGTTAATGGAGATGATGTGGAAACGACAAATGAAAAGGTGGGGATGTTTTTAGAGCATTCCATCAAATGTATGTGGAGCAAACACAAAGCTATCAATTATCTCTCTGTCTTTTGGGGCATTCATTCACCCGTAAGCCGAGCAGAGTGGAAAAAACTGAAACGACGGAATCCACAACTTTTAATTGATTACTACACTAAAAAGTGTCACAAGCTCAAACGATTTATATATGCCTGCTCCTGCTGCTGCTGATGATCAAACACCCCCCTTATAAGCCTTTCTTTTTGGACATTTCTACACATTAATTAATTAATGATTGATCGCCTGTTTTTTTTTTAATTAATTAGATTCAGTTTGTTAAGACTACTGTTTTGGATTTTTTTGTTAGATAGATTCACATATATTACCATTTCTTGTTGGATTAGAGTTACTTCTATGTTTTATCTCATCTAACACAACACACTCTCCATTCTCAAGTATAACCCCTAACGGCATGTTTATTTGCGGGGGACGACCTTGTTCTAGTTCGAGATTTCACATTCGAATTTCAACATTCAATTACATCCACCTCTAAAAATACCTATATATTTTACCATTATAATAATACAACATTACTCACTTTTACTAATTGATTTGACATAAAGTTACATCATACATGTTGAGTTGGTATGAGGCATTTTGGGGAAATTCAAAAAGTAAAGCCGTGGGGAGGTTTTGACAAACTCAAAACGGACAATATCATACCAAGTGGAGAATACTAAAGCCGTGAGGAGGTTTTGACAAACCCAAAGCGGAATATTACGGCTTATTATAGAGAGTCTGCCAATAAATGGGTCAACCACTATTCATCAAGATTTCTCCATTCGAATTTCCGCCACATAATCTCAAAACAAATAGGGATATCTTGATCTCGTGTTATTGAGTCTAAATACGGCTTATTATAGAGAGAGTGCCAATAAATGGGTCAACGAGGTTGGGGAGTATAAACAATGGTCAATTGGTTGGGCCAAACTGGCCCGATCGTTTTCGAGCCACCAAAATTAATGTTCAATCAAGTCGACCCATCGGGGCGGGCTCATATTGACAGATCTAGTCTTGATCTTATTGCTAGTATAAGAGGGAGTGAGTGGTTCTTTAATTTGAGGGTCTAGAGTAGACATGCACAAATCAAAATTAGACGAATCGATCGGTTTGGAATTGTCGGTTTTGATTTGAAAATCGAACTGAAATATTAAACTGACAGTTTAGTTTCGGTTCATGATTTTTATGGTTTTGATTTTTTTTAAATACACAATTCTCCTATTTCGTAACTTATAAATTTTTAAATTGTAATTTATGTAAGTTGTGTATAAATAGGTATAAATTTAAACTATAATTTTTTTTTTTCATATGAGGATGATACTCGGTATTGGAGTCATTCTTCCAATGGTGTTCATACTCCCAAGTCAGCTTATAATTTGTTGCGACGGGAAAATAATAATTTCTATGACAAAAATTAAACAAAATTTTTAATAATATCAAGAATTTAATAACGATCTTCTATTATTCATAGTATGAGATAATGATATAGTAAATCTAATGCTAATATTATATATATATATAATATTAAAAATCCCAACCGTTTCCTTAACCGTTACTTTCAACTCATCAAGAATAAAAGGAGCAACTGCATCATTCATCATTCAACACTGATCTCAATCCAGCTCAAATTCGTCGTTTTAATTAGGTAATTAATTTTACTATTCTGTTTAGTTATTGATGATTTGAGTTGTTTACATTTACTATTAAGATCTGGGTTTAAATTCCTATTATATTGTGGAGTAGTACTATTCAAGAAGTTGAAGATTTGTTTAATTCGTGTAATTGTTGTAATGTTGTTTATCATGAATTTTCATATTAATTTACTAATTTTGTTGTAGCATACATACATATAGATAGAATTGAGAGATGTCGTCGTCACCACCAGCGTCAGATTCTGGAAATGCTCCTGCTGATGTAGGAATTGATCCAGTAAGCTTTATTTATTAATTTCACTTCAATCATTTATAACTTGTTACAAATAAATTAGAAATTAGGAATATCATTTTCTTTTGTTTGTAACTATATATAGTCTGAGTTGCCTGAATACATAGAGGCTTGCATCAAGGCTAACATGAACCAACAAGAAATTTGTGACTACTTGGAAACCACTTTCAACGTCCATCCATCCGTCACTAAAGGAGGTACGTACATACGCGCGTATTAACCGTCTCTAAGTTGCTCGTGTTTTGATTCGTTTACATCTGCACAGTTATGGCTGCAATGGAAAAACATGCGGAAAAACTCGTTATGGCTCACTATCAAGATCAAATAAACATATTACAGAGGTTGCTTGAACTACAAGTTGCCATGATGGGGAAAAGTGACTCAATGCCTCGGGTAAGTATTATACTATACTATGTAATGTAATTCTGTTTTTTTAAAAATGTACTAGTAGTAATTGTTGGGAATGGCAATGGCAGGTGGAAAAGTATGTAGAGTTTTGCATCGAATGTGTGATGACGAAACAAGAAACAATCGACTTTCTGGCTACCAACTGCAAAATTGATAAAGGCAAAACTCTAGCAGAGTGGAAAAAGCAGAGAAGAGAGAATCCACAACTCTTCAGGGAGTACTACATGAAGATGAACTATAAGAAACGAAAGGAGGAGGAGAAAAAGTCTCGTCAAAACAACAACACGCCTGGAGCTTCGTCTTCGTCTTCGTCTCCTAAACCCAATCCTCCTCCTCCTGCTGCTGCTGGACCCTCTTCCTCCAGTACCAATAATGATGATGATGATCAAACATCCTATGAGCCATAGCTCCCTCTTGATTTCCTCTGAATATGCATACTTAACATGAGACACAAGAACTATTTGTTTTTTTGGTTTATTTTTAGTCTTTAGCACATTTTACCCAATCTTTTACGCACTCTGATTCATCACCAGTTTTTTTAAAATTCATTTTGTTGAGTCTTACTCCTGTTGCTTTTAAATTTAACCTTTTGTTTTAAAATTTAAGTACTCTAAGTTACTCATATTTCAATTTTAGTCCTGTCAACTTTCACGAATTGAAAATACTCATGTAATTTTCAATTTACCGTTGACAAATCAAACTCAGCATCAACAAAATTGAAATCGAAATAAGGGAAGCTTGTTCAAGAAAAGCAGCTATGTTTGTACTGAATCTCACAGTTGCACAACAAATCAAACAAAAACATTGGTAACTTAAATAACAGAATCTTTAATTTGTTTGTTGATTCACATATTATGCAACACCATACGGCATATATTGTAGTGTGATAATTACGAGGACGTGTAGTGTAAAAGTGAAGTTTGTCGATTGAATTCTAAATAGACGTGATCGATTAAGTGGAAATGTAGTAATTACCCCTAATTATCAACCCAAAGTTGTCACAAGTAAACAATTAAAAGAGTAATAAAGAAATCGATCAAATATCATGCAAACCAAAGAAACGAGAATTAAACGTGTAAACTCAAAGATGAGAAGATAGGTTTCAAGGCATTTGCAATATTTAGATGTCCATTTATGATTTGTAACTCATTCAAATGGCAATTAAGATTGTCCTCTTACAAGTTGACCACTAAAGAAGAATTAATCAATCTCTCGCTATATCTAATCCAAAGGAGCATGCGACATAAGTTCGTATCTCTACATTACAAACATCACACGGTCATTCGATTCCCTCCCAATAACTAATCATCTCTCGAGATCATAATAATATCGGATTGCATGCTTACATACGATTAATGGAATAAATCTCTCGATACTACCCCAATTAACAATAGATTAAACATATTATCATGGCCAATAATAACATGCTTCCAAATGAGAATTAAGCACACAAATAAGAGACAAACATCATTTAAAGCAATAAATTAGTTCATAAACTTCAATCCAAATATTTACAAAGCCTTAGAACAAATACTGTAACAATTTTGCATCTGTTCAATAAAAAATTCTCCACTGTTCAATAAAAATTTTCGAAGATAAATACTTGTGTGTACCACTACCCGTTACATACATGTAACTTGTTCTTATTTAATACTAGTATACTTTTCTAAATTTGTGAATATTACTAATGAGTTATTGCAAAATTGGAGATATTTAGCCTTACAGATGAATGAGGTAATCCAAATTATTTTAGCCTTCCAGGTGCTCGGCCGTGCTCGACGTGATGAAAAGTTGGAGGGTGCTCGGCCGTGCTGCGTGTGCTCGCAAATTTCCCGAGCTCGGCCATGCCTTGACATGGCATCAAGTTGCTGTGTCGGGGACGCCTATTCCGAGAGGGTGGCTCGACCGTGGCGCGAATTTTGGTGTTTTGCCAAGCTCAGCCGAGCAAGGAGCTCCTTGTTCGTTGTTTTGTGCATATCTTTTGCTTCGGATGTCCGATCGACTTGATTTCATTTTGCTATTCCACTCCATTTTTCGAGACGAACCCAACGGTGCACTTCTCTTCTTGATCCAGTGAAGTATGGTTGGTGTTTAATTTGCTCCAAATTCCATCGTATTTCCTACAAAATCGACAAAACACAACCTTTACCTCATTTTGGCTCAAATCATCATAATTAATCCATAATTCAATGAAATAATCATCAAAATAGGCTTCACATGTGTATCTAAAGTTAGTAAATTCCACCCGAATCATTTGTATGCTAACAACTAAGCAGAAAAAAAAATCCAGTTATGACATCAAAGGATAATACAGATTTGGAACTAAAATTGGAAAATTATTGGTATAACACACCAACTATTGTTAGCAACAAGTATACAAACATCCACACTCAGCCAACTGAATCATATTTAGAGAGAGCCATGTTCATTAGCCACAAGTATTCCAGATCATCCACCAGAGGCTTTGCTTCTAAAGCAGCAGCACGATTCGAATACGAATTAGCAGCACGACCCATCTTATTCAATTCCCACGGGTATACAACCTCATCTTTGTACACCACATGAGCCTTTGGTTCCAAACAAGGACATGAATGATTATGATGATGATCATGATAAATTGAATATAACTCATCTCCGTCGGAGTCAAGTCCAGACGTGTCCTGTTGCATCTTCGTCCACCCTGCAAGTGCAACACAAAAATCAAATTAATGCGTTGCACGAAAATAACAGATCAATCATCACAATATATACATACCTGCTGTAATTAAGTGTTCCTCAATTTCAGATTCGTTCATCCCAGTTTGGATGCAATGGAATATATACCTATGTACCTGTTACAATATATTTGATCTTTTTTTTTTTTAATTGACAAAATTATATATAAATTAATGTCACAAATAATATATACCTCACGATTTTTGAAATCAATTGTGTCACGCATCTGCTTTTTTATAACATCCAACAATGCCAACCTCCTGTAGTGATTCCTGAAGAAATTTTCATATAGTCTTTCCAACCTCTCCCAAACTGTGTATATGAAAACACAGTCAAATCAAGAACGACGGAGAGAATTAATATAAATAAATTAAAATACGGGCCTGTTTGAGTTATGAGTTTGTCGATGTTGTAGGTGGTAGCGAGATGGTCGATAGTTTGTTGTTTGCTCTTGAAACTTTTCATGCATTGCTTTATGTGACCATACACCTGAGCCTATATATACTTACCAAATTAATTTCTAATTTTTAACTTTTTGTAACAAATTAAATTAAAACTAATGCATGATAATTAAGCTTACTCTATTATTTTCGTTTGATGGTTCCATCTTCGTGTCGACTAAATCTGTAACCAAGAAATTAAAACAAGATCAAAAACAACAGAAATTAAATCAATTATCTTGTTAATTAACCAGGGTTTCTTGGTTATATATATATATATATATAGAAAATCTTGAATGCAATAGGAATTTAAATTCATGAGATCATATATACCCCTCAAATCAATGAATATTATGAACTCATGAACAAAAAGAAAAGAAAATGAAGTACTAGTAATTTTGTGTTTTAAAATATTACCTAATGAACATAACAAGGACGATATTCAATCCAATTAGCATCAGCTTCATTTATACATATAGACGAAACAAGCGGTTAAGGCCACGGTTGGGATTAATTTTATATATATTTTATAAAAGTAATACTCCAATGTTACATTAAATAATTGTTTAATGGCTTATACATATATTTTTAAATATTAGCCATGAATTTATTCTATCATTCTATGTGCAATGTACGTATACATAACACTTGCCATTATTTAATATTAAAAAAAAGTTTGTATGAAACACTCATATTTGAAATAGAGCTCCCATTACTTTATTTTATTTTAAAATATGATATAGAGATAAAGTTATAATTAAGTTCACTGATTATATGATATTTATATATAATAAAAACTCGTTTCATGTATGAGTTCGTCTCATAATTTTTTATATATATATACAAATATAACATAATAGATCCTTTGAATTTTGAATGTTTATTTTGGAATCTAATTAATTTCTTGGTTGTTTAGAACTCTCGAAATGTTACACTACTTAAATATTTTATTTTCATGACAAAATGGTGACAAAAATTAAACAATATATAATTTCAAAAAATTTAATAATTAATCTCAATAATTGTTGAGTTTCGTTTTCAGGGTAAATGTATTAAATGGGTTCAAGTCTCAAAATTCACAAAGTTGTGATTCAAACACAAAAATCTATTTTGAACTCTAATGAATAACGATAATCATCATCTAAATTTATTGATTGTGAAAAGAAATAATTAAGGGACAAAATCGAAGTTAAAGATTTGGGCAATAGTGATTAAATTATTGTTTAGTTAAATGAAATTTAGTTAATTAGATTCGATAAATTTTATAAAAAGTATCTGAATTAACTTACGGTAAAGTCTAGTATGCACTCGAGTGCATGTTATGCACCCTAGTGCATGATGCACTTTTCAGTTTTACTGACTTACACATTTTAGTAAATGGTGTTGCACTTTTCAATTATTACTAAAAATATTATTATACAGTTTAATAATTGAAAAGTTCAACATCATTTACCAAAAAGTGTAAGTCAGTAAAATTGAAAAGTGCAACATGAACTAGGGTGCATAACATGCACTCGAGTCCATAGCAGACCAACCCTTAACTTATATAATTATATATATTTAGACTATGTTTGATAGTTAGATTAAATCTAAATTAACTCAAGTTCTTATAGTTTGTTTGATAACTTAGATTAAGGGTAGATTATATATATTTTAAAATCTATAAAGGTTAGATATCATTCTAATATAGTGTAATGAGTCTTTGCTATCAAACATTTTTTTTATATTTATTTATACTTTTTTTATATATTTATAAAGTTTACATTATATCATTAAAAAAAATTAAACAATACTTTTTAATAATATCAATAATTTAATAAACATCTTCTACTTTCTGTGTCCCTTACTTAATACTCATTTTACTATTTTTACTCGTCCTTTACTTATTTACTCATACTTAAAATAGCAAAAAATGCATTTAAATTATCCCCTCAAAATATCAAAATATTACATTAAATTGAATGTCATTACTTTATTAACACTAAAAAAATTTGAAAAGTTTTTAATTTCACAATACTAATAAAAAAATTCAAAAGGGGATTATATTATTCCTGGTATGAGATTATGATATATAGTAAATCTAATGCTGATATTATTATTACTTTGAAAATAATTAAAATGTTTGTATGTATTCTAAAAATATATTGTAATGCAGGCCCAACCGTTGGCTTAACCGTTAATTTCATCTCTTGTAGAATAAAAGGAGCAACTGCATGCATCATTCATCAACACTTAATCCGGCCACCTCAAATTTCCTCCTTGTTAATTTTAATTAGGTAATTACTATTCATTTTATTTTACTATTCTGTTTTGTTATTTATCTTCATTGATTTCATGACTTTAAACTTAATTAAGATCTGGGTTTAAATTGTTATTGCATTCAAGAAGTTGAAGAAGATTTTCTAAATAACCAAGAAATTTAGGAGATTTCGATGTGTGCATAACAAGAAAATTAATAGGTGATTAATTTATAAGAGTTGTGAAGTCATATATATAAGTTTTAACTATAATTAATGTTATGAATTTTCATTGATTTTTTTTGGGTGATTAATGTTTTCTTTATGCATATATAAATTAATTCTAATTATATGAATTTTGCAGAGTGAGGAAAGATGGACACACCAGGACCGTCGAATCGTGGAAAAAAGCGTCAAGAAATGTTAATAGATCCAGTAAGATTATTTATCAATTCAATTTTATTTGTTACAAAGATTTTAGAAATGAATTTTGTAGTAACATTTAAGTACTGCCTGCAGGCTGAGTTGCCTAATTACATAGTGAATTGCATCAAATGTAAAAAGAGCCAACAACAAATTATCGACTACTTGAAAAAGACTTACAACGTCCCTCCAGCCCTTACTATTGAAGGTTCGTAATTAAAATTGTAACTCAATTGCTCGTGTTTTTGATTCGTTTACACGCGTCCACAGCTATGAACACGGTGACAATGCAGATCATAAACAAATACAGGGATTACATAGACGACCATTTAGACATGTTACAGATGTTGCTTGAACAAAATATTGCCTTGTGGGCCAAAACTGACCCAAATCCTCTTGTGAGTGTGTTCTGTTTTTATTAATGTTAATTTTAAAATTTATTGAGTGGTTGGTAATATATATGGATTGGCAGGTGCCTAGGTATGTTGAGTTTTGCATACTATGTATGATGACCAAAAAACAGACTATCGGCTTTCTGGCTACCAACTGCAACGTAGACGAGGCCTTGACTCGAGCAGAGTGGAAAAAGCTGAAACGAAAGAAGCGAAAACTCTTCAGGGAGTACTACGAGAAGATGGAAATTATGAAACAAAGGGAGAAGTATGACGAGGATGCTTCGTCTTGTTATACGAATCGTGCTGCATCTGATGATCATGAATCGGCTTCATGTCCATATAATGATGATGAAGCACCCTCTAATATAAAATGCTGTAGAGTTGAGGAAATGAGGGAGTGTTGTGGTAACATCATGATAGACAAGTTGAAGTGGTAGCTTTCTTTTTGTTACTAATATTCTGTACTCTTTTACACACTGATTGATCAACTGCAGTTTTTTTAAATTCAGTTTGTTGAGTCTTACTCCTGTTGCTTTTAAAATTCTGTATTTTTATAAAGTATATTTGAGTCCTCTAATTTACTCGAATTGAAAATGCTCATGTAACTTATAATTTCATATTATAGATAATAGAAGTTATTAACCGTGACAAAATATGTTTGCTTTCACAGTTTGATTCCTTGGTGCGACAAAATTTTCATTTTTCATTTTTCTGATTTTCTAATTTGGGCTTGTCTTCCTGGGCTTTTAGTTTCAAAAAAAATAAACTTACTTTCTTCATCATTTCATTTTTGTTTTAATCTTTTTAATGTTATTTTATAGTGTTAATTGCAAAAAAAAAAAAAAAAACACATTAATGAACATCAAATGAATAAGGAATAAATATAATTATACAAATTGTTTTGTTTAGCATAACTTTTTGATTGGGTTTTTTATATATATATAAATATTACTCCCTCCGTCCCATGATTATCTTCACATGTGAAGTGGCACGCGGAATAAGAAAAGTGAATTTAGTGGGGATTTTGAGGGGTAATTTTGTAAACCTTTATGTATAAAATAAAGAATTGAGTTGACTTTTGGGTATGTGTGGAGAAAAAGTAATGACATTTGTGTAAATTTGAGGATTTTGTGAGGGTGGAGTATATAAAGGGTTTTCCATTTTAAGGGTGTGAAAGTAATTGTGGGACGTCTTAAAAAGGAAAGTGTGAAAGTAATTACGGGACGGAGGGAGTACCTTTGTTGATCGAAAAATATATTGGTGCATCAAATTGCAAAATATAAAAATGTGATGTATCAAATTATAAAGAAAAAAAAATATGTTGTAATTGATAAATACAGTAAATGTGTTGAATTTTTTTACAATTAATCTTTTTTTATAGGGCTAGTCTTGGGTGAGACCGTCTCACAGAATGAGATCTGTGAAACGGCCCTCATATATAAAAAATGATAATGTTTGAGTAAAAAGTGATAGTGTTTAAGTAAAAAGTGACAATCACTTTTGTTAAAAATATTATCACTTTTTTTTACAAATCAAAATCTGGAAAAATATATGGGTTATCCTACCCAAAATTTTAAAATATGGGCGTCTCACGGATCTCATTATGTGAGACGGTCTCACACAAGTTTTTGTCTTTTTTATACTATTGAATTATTTTCTTCCCTTTTTCATTTAACATAAATTAAATTAAATGAAACGTGCTATAATATTAAAAAAAATGTTATTCATTATATATTATATTATGAAATACTAGTATGACTGGAGAATAATTCTAGTTAAATTAACCTATTAAGCTATGAATGATCCCTCTATTAATTGATACAATAATAGACATATACTACTCAAAATGTTGTACTAACACTTTTGAGTCATTTGGCGGATCCAATTAAGAACCTGGGTACAGGTTTACCTTCAATTTTTTTATTTTTTTTATCTTATGTAAAAAATTAAAATGCCAGTAAAAATTTCTGTCAAATCAAAAATTATCCCCAAATCAAATTATACATAATGGTCCAATAGATATAAATTGATATTTGGTAAAGCTGGATTCAATTGACCAATCTTTAAAAAGGCAGACAAACAATATTTTCATTAATCTTCATCTTCTCCTTTTTTACACCATTACACATTTGTCATTTCTCTTACTCACAAATCATAAACTCATTAAATAGTATTTTACTTCTTCCATCCACCAAAAATATGTTCAAACATTTTGATGTGGCGACGAGATTTTTAGACACACACGACAGAATCTTCCAGCCAAAGAAATGATTGAAGATTGTATGGCGTTAATTTTGGCAATTTCCTTAATTTCAGCATTGTTTTCAAATTCAGTCCTTTATTTTTGGTAATAAGCCCGCGGCTGTATGTGGGCCTTGACTAGGGTTTTGTGAAACCATATTTATAGTTTCGTTTGCAGAATTGTTTTGGTTGGTTGATTTTGATATTGAAATAAAATTTGTGAGAGTGACGCCTAGTATACGTAGTATCAAGGTGTTCATCATCTCGTTTCTTTTTCGTGTTTAACCTTCCGCTACGTTAGTTGGTATCTAGAGACCGGGCACGATGCCTCCTCGCCGTCAACCGCCACTCGACGCAGCCGCCACCGCACAGGCTGATGCCCAGCGCGATGCGGTCGCTGATCTCAGTCGACAAATGGCTGCTCTCACGGCAGGCCTCGAGGATCTCCGGCAGGCAGTTGCCAGCAACGCCACGGGGGCACAACACGAGCAACAACCACCTAGGCAACGCCGCGATTCACCTCGCGCGCGTTCCCCTCCCCCGGACAATGAAGACTCTGACGGAGACGAGACGATGTCTGACATCAATCATTTCGCGCCTTTGGCTCGCGAGCAGGCCGCGCGAGGACAGGATGATCGTCGTTGGGAGATGGGATTCAAACTGGAAATTCCTGAATTCACGGGGGGCCTCGACCCGTGCAAATTTCTTGATTGGATCTCCATAGTGGAGGACACTTTGGATTTCAAGGCAGTCCCCGACAACCGTCGGGTTGCTTTGGTCACGACCAGATTTAGCAACCGAGCATCGTCATGGTGGCAACAACTGAAATAGTCGCGAGTTCGAGAGGGCAAGGCCCGAATAGTATCGTGGGAGAAATTTCGCAAACACTTAGAGCGTGAATTCCTTCCCTATAATTTCTAGAGCACACTATACCAGCGTCATGGTGGTAAAATTTTGACACGTATTTTTCAATACTCGCCTCTCAAGTGTAAGAGGGTCCTCGTAGTAAAAGTAAGTGCCCGGTTAAATTATCGAACCACGGGACTAGTTTGCTTGTGTAGCCTTAGTGTTGTACGTCGTCACGTAAATATAGTGCAAGAGCATGGGGGTGAGCGACAAAAACTATATGTAAAAATCAACAAGCTAAATACTATCTAAGAAAAGCAAGTAAAACGATGATCAAATATCAAATGTGAGAAGTAGTGTTCGGGTGTTCGTCATTGTGTGAAAAATTGAGTTAAAAGTCGACTTTTATGTGCAATTCATTAGGTGGAACTTGATAGAAGCAATCACGAGTGCATTTGTCTACTAAATCACCTAGGATCGAGAGGATGAATAGAGGCGTTCTTACCCGGGTAATCACACAACTAGGGGGTTCTACTCTATCTAAATTAAACTAAACTAATCCCTAATCGTGCTTTTCCACCTGAATACTAACAACCAAACTCCTATGGTCTTCTCACTAATCACTCAAATTTTCATTCAAGAAATTAATGTAGATAAATGGGGTTCTAATGAAAATTACCCAACTCTCGTTGCGATAACCCAATATTTACTCATTCACTCGATTCACAACCCTCGATTATACTATCTACCCCAATTAACCAACTCTCGTTGCATTAATTGAGCTTCACATATAACCTACTATTGAATTCTAGCAAATGATCTATCAAAACCCATAAACCTAACCAATATTCCCTCCAATGAATTACACAATTAAAATTAAGTTAATAACACAAATTCCATCACAAATCAAAACACCCAAACACCAACAAACCTAGTCAATAATTAAATTAACAATTGAAAGCAAGCTTATGAAAAATAAATAACAAAACATTAAATTTAAAAAAGATATCACCTCAATTGGTCTTTAAATCCTCCAACACTTACAATAAAACAAAATACTCCATTAAAAAGTAGCTAATAAAATTAAATTAAGTGTATTGAGTGAGGCGGAGGAGGAAGGATGGTTTCCCCATCAGCTGCGTGCCTGCGCCTCTGTTTCTTCGCCGAATTGCGTGTGTGTTAATTCCCCTCCCTTCATTAAAAATATATGTGGGCTTATAAATTGATTGGGGATGGTGAAGTGGGCTTTAATTAATAAATGGGCCTAGAAAATTAATGGAAAATGGCAGCTTTCTTTTAATTCTGGCTAATATGTTAATGCCCCTTCTCTCTTCAGGACTCGGCCGTGCAATGCAGCTCGGTCGTGCACTCTTGATGTTCTCCATTTTCTGTCTCGGGCATCTCTATTCCGAGACGTGGGCTCGGTCGTGCACATCCTCCATTTAGTTCTTGTTTTGCTCATATCTTTTGATTCGGGTGTCCGATCGGCTCGATTCTTGTCTCGTTTCGACCCTCACTTCACTTTCTTTAATGTGGCCAACTCATGGACTCGATCCAATGGCTGAATTTTTCATGATTTGATTCAAAACACCTTGTTTTACCTACAAAAATAGCAAACTACACAATTTCTCCAAATCAAGTGCAATTAGTCAATTTAGTGTAAAAATGCAACGAAACTCTAAAAAATTATGCGAATTAAACACGTGAATTTCGAGCAATTTTCACACTAATCAGTTGATGCATACACGGAGGAGTTCTACCAGTTCTTGTCCCGGATCGACGTTCGTGACTCGCAAGCCCAACTGGTTTCCCGCTACTTGGGGGGATTGAAACCTGCGTTACAGGATACACTCACCCTATTGGCACCAATTTCAGTCTCGGAAGCCCACCAACGGGCGTTGTTACTGGAGCAGCAACAGACACGCCGCCCATCAGGATCCGGCGGATTTACTCCTCGCTACACCCCCACAGCGACGACCACTCAGTCGACTCCTCGCCCGATCCCACCCGTCCAGACGACCACCCTTCCGGACACGGGTTCTTCGGTCGGGCGTTGTTTTGGCTGCGGCGAGGCTGGCCATCGCCGCGCGAACTGCCCGCGTGCTCGCCAACGCAACCTATTGATCGATGAGTGGGAGACGACGAGCTATGCTGGCCCGCCCGTGTTTGATGAAGAGGCCACGGAGGACTTCCCCGAGGAGCACGTCGAGGGCGATGTCGGCCAACTCCTCCTCATTCGGCGAACATGCCTGGCCCAAAAAGTCGTGCCCGACGAGGATGCACAGAGACACCATATCTTTGCCTCGACATGCACCATCAACGGTAAAGTGTGTCGTTTTATAATTGATTCAGGATCGTGTGAGAATGTTATTTCCTTAGATGTTGTCGCTAAATTGAATTTGTCCCCCGAAAACCACTCTTCCCCTTATACATTGGCTTGGATACAACGTGGCAATGCGATAACTGTTGATAAGCGTGTGTTAGTGTCTTTTTCTATTGGTGTTAAATACAGGGATTATATTTGGTGTGATATGGTCCCCATGGATGCGTGTCACATGTTGTTAGGTCGACCTTGGTAGTTTGATCGGTCGGTGACCCATGATGGCCGCTTGAACACATATGGGTTTGTGTTCGATGGGGCGAAAATTATTTTACATTCTTCTGTACCGAAACAGCCTACGGAGTCCGATTCCGTCCTGTTGCTGACTAAATCGGCATTTTTACGTGAGATCTCTTCGGCCCCTATGGTTTTATTATTGATAGGCATTGAATCCAGAGATCAGACCGCTACTTTGCCTCCGGCGGTCGCTTCGCTGCTTGGTGAATTTGCGGATGTGTTTCCTGCCGAGTTACCTCTTGGGTTGCCGCCACTCCGCGATATACAACACCATATAGACTAAGTGTCATGTGCTTCATTACCCAACAGACCACACTACTGGATGAGCCCGGTTGAGCATGCCGAACTACGACGACAGGTTGAAGAGTTGTTGACACGGGGAGTGGTACGCCAGAGCCTGAGCCCGTGTGTAGTCCCGGCCCTTTTGATACCCAAAAAGGATTCAACGTGGCGCATGTGTGTTGATAGTCGGGCCATCAATAAAATTACGGTCCGATACAGATTTCCCATACCTCGTTTAGATGATGTGTTGGATCAGTTGAGTGGTGCTTCTGTCTTCCGTAAACTGGATCTTAGGAGTGGTTATCATCAGATCAGAATTCGTCCGGGCGATTAATGGAAAACAACTTTCAAAACTCGTGAGGGGCTTTTTGAGTGGCTTGAGATGCCTTTCGGCCTCTCCAACGCGCCGAGCACTTTCATGCGCGTTATGAACCAAGCTTTGAGAGCTCTTATTGGTACTTGTGTAGTGGTGTATTTCGACGATATTCTTATATACATTAAAAGTTTATCGGCCCATTTGGATCACCTGCGATCAGTCCTCCTCATCCTCCGCACAGAAATTTTTTATTAAGCCACCACAAAGTGTTTATTCTGCGTTGAGTCTGTTCTTTTCCTGGGATATGTCATTTCTGCTAAGGGAATTCAGGTCGATGATTCCAAGATTGCGGCAATTCGGGACTGGCCACGTCCATCCTCCGTAACCGAGGCCAGAAGCTTTCATGGGCTGGCATCTTTTTACCGCAGATTCATTGCCAACTTCAGCTCACTTGCGGCACCTATCACGGACTGCATCGCTCGCAAGCCCTTTATATGGACCCCTGCGGCCACGCACGCTTTTGACGAGCTCAAGCAGAAACTCATGCACGCCCCTATTTTGCTCTTGCCCGACTTCGATCAGCCATTTGAGTTGTCTTGGGACGCCTCTAAGACGGGAATTGGTGTCATCTTGAGCCAAATGGGCCGTCCCGTCGCTTTCTTCAGCGAAAAACTCGCCGGCCCTCGGTCCCGCTATAGTGCTTATGACGTAGAATTTTTGGCGATAGTAAGGGTCGTGCGCCATTGGCGCCACTATTTGTTTCACAAGGAATTTATTCTTTAATCGGATCATGATGCTCTCCGCCACTTGGCCGGCCACTCAGGATAACTTATCAGCTCGGCATGCCTCGTGGGTAGATTTTCTACAGCAGTTCACGTTTGTCTTGAAACACCGCTCAGGCACTTCGAATCGAGTGGCAGATGCATTGAGTCGTCGTGCGTTGCTTATTTCTGAATTGCGTATTCAGGTGCCCGACTTGGAACTATTGGGCGAAAGCTATGCTTCAGACCCCTTTTTTGGACCTGTTGTGGCGCGTCTTGTAGCAGGGGAGCGCTCTGACTTTGCTCAGGTGGAGGGGTTATTGTTTAAGGGGACACGGCTATGCATTCCGGCGACTAGTCTTCGACTTCGCCTTATTGCCGAACTACATGGGTCAGGACACGTGGGGCGTGACCGATCAATTGAATTGGTGCAGCGATCATATTTTTGGCCGACGTTGCGCCGCGATGTGGGCCGTTTTGTAGAGAGATGTCGCGTTTGCTAGGTGTCGAAGGGAGGGGCGACGAATGACGGCCTCTACCGCCCTCTGCCCGTCCCAAACACTCCATGGACAGCCATTAGTATGGATTTTGTTTTGGGCTTGCCTCGGACTCAACGGGGATTTGATTCCATTTTTGTGGTCGTTGATCGATTTTCGAAGATGGTCCATTTTATACCTTGCAAGAAGACAGCCGATGCTCTCCACGTCGCCACACTTTTTTTTCGGGAGGTCTATCGGTTGCACGGGCTCCCATCGTCTATTGTATCCGATCGGGACACTCGTTTCTTAAGCTTTTTCTGGAAGAGCTTGTGGCGTATGGCTAACACACGTTTGGATTTCAGCAGCGCCTATCACCCTCAAACGGATGGGCAAACTGAGGTGGTGAACAGATCATTGGGCAACTTGTTGCGCTGCTTGGTTGGGGAACACCTTCGCACTTGGGATTCCCGTCTCAGTCAGGCTGAGTTCGCCCATAATTCTGCTGTTAATAGGAGCACTGGGCTTGCCCCATTTCAAGTAGTGTATGCGGTCTTACCTCGGGGCCCAACGGATCTAATGGCCCTCCCCTATCCTGTTCGCGCTGAACCCCAAGCAGCGGACTTAATTGAGGCACTGCAGAGCACCCACCGCGCTACTCACGATCAGCTGCTCGCGTCAAACGAGGAATACAAAGCAGCTGCTGATCGTGGCCGACGACATGTTGAGTTCGAGCCCGGGGACTTTGTCTGGGCTGTTTTGACGCGAGATCGCTACCCAGCCCACGAGTACAACAAATTGGCCGCTCGAAAGATTGGTCCCCTTGAGGTGCTCGCCAAGATCAACCCCAATGCTTACCGATTAAAGCTTCCGTCCCACCTGCGCACTTCAGACGTCTTTAATGTTAAGCATTTGATCCCGTATTCTGGAGACAACGACGAGATTGGCTTCGTGGATTCGGGTTCGAGGGCGAACCTCCTTTCCGCTGGGGAGGATGATGTGGCGACGAGATTCTTAGACACACACGACAGAATCTTCCAGCCAAAGAAATGATTGAAGATTGTATGGCGTTAATTTTGGCAATTTCCTCAATTTCAGCATTGTTTTCAAATCCAGTCCTTTATTTTTGGTAATAAGCCCACGGCTGTATGTGGGCCTTGACTAGGGTTTTGTGAAACCATATTTATAGTTTCGTTTGCAGAATTGTTTTGGTTGGTTGATTTTGATATTGAAATAAAATTTGTGAGAGTGACGCCTAGTATACGTAGTATCAAGGTGTTCATCATCTCGTTTCTTTTTCGTGTTTAACCTTCCGCTACGTCACATTTGGACACAAGTTTTGAGAATAAGTGTGTAGTGGAGTTGTTGTGAGATAAAAATAAAGTGATCGTTTCCATAAAAAAAATATGCATACTTATAGTGTATAGAATTCACAAATGGTCCTGTAACTTTGTCTGAATCCACAAAAGGTCCTGTAACTTTTTATTTGATCAATGATAGTCTTTTTAGTCTAAATTTGGATCCTTTTGGTCCTTTTAGTACCAATTTTAGTTCTCTGGGTCCGATTTCAGTTCAATTAATTCAATTTCAGTCCCTTTTTATTCAATTTCAACCATACTCACCCGAAAAGAATGTGTGTATTTTACGCATCAATTTTTATTCACTATTTTTAATGCATCATTCGACACATAAGTTGTTTGAATGACTAAAAATACATAAAATCAACTTCTAATTATGAAAGACTAAATATTAAAATTTATATACACTTAAATATATTCACATGTATTAATATGTATTTTTTTAGTATTAATACGTAATTGAATTTGATGTTTTAATTTATTTTATTGAAATCAATTTGTATTTTTTTTTAAATTTTGTATTAGATATATTATTTTCTTTTATTTAATTTAAATGAACACACAAAATTATATATTTAGTTATAAATAATTATTTGGTAAAATAGAACATAAAAAAAAAAGATAAAATTAAGATTTTGATAAAATTATGTATGTTTTTTATAAATAAAAATTTATTAAAATTTTGTATTAAATATATCACTCTTATTTCTATTCAAAATAACTTATGTGTCAGATGTGTTAAAAATGTAAAAAGAAATAAATAAATAAATTTCCATGTAAAATACACATGTTTTATTTCGGTGTGGGAGATAAAATTGGATTGAAAGAATTAAAATATGATATATTGGACTGAAATTAGACTCAGAGGACCAAAATTGAGATCAAAAGGACCAATATTGAGACAAAAAAGACTAAAATTGATCAAATAAAAAGTTATAGGACCTTTTGCGGATTCAGACAAAGTTATAGGACCATTTGTGAATTTATCTCGATAAATAAGGAAAACGAGCATATTTGTTATGGACAGATGGAGTACTTAATATTTTCCGTACTCCCAAATTCTAACTTATATATCCACTATTGCTTTGAGTAATGGTATCAGGAAAAAATATGACTATTTTATAAAAAGTAACTAGTTGAAATATTTATATATATATATATATATATATATATATTATAGATTATATGAATATATTTAAAATTCCAGTCGGGCCCAACCGTTTTCTAACGGTTAGTTTCGTATGGCGAATATAAGAAGGGGCAGTGCATGATGTTTTCATTCAACATTCATCAACACTTGAGCTGCTCAATCTTCGTCCTTGCAGTTTTCATTCATTAGGTTCCGATTAATGTTCATTCATTTTTGTTTACATTTATTTAATTTTAGTTTACATTTAATTATGATCTGGGTTTAAATTGCTTTGCATTCTAATTAACCAAGAAATCGGTAATTATGAAGGTTGCAGTTCGTCTCGATATATATATTTTTTACGTATTTTCTTTATATATGATTCTGCTGCTGTGTTTTTTCTTGCATGCATCAATTTATATTGTATTGTGATCAAAGAATTGAGAGGTAGCTCACTATCCACACCAAGATGGGCTCACAACCACCGCCAGATCGTCGAGAAATTGATCTAGTAAGAATATTACTTTGAGTTCAAATCATGTAATTTGTTACAAAGAAATTAGAAATTTATTTTGTAACTACAGGTTGCCTTGCCTCACTACATATATTCTTGCATCAAAAATAACATGACCCAAAAAGAAACTGTCGACTTCTTGGCTACGACTTACAACGTCAATCCAGCCAACACTCTGCAAGGTACGTATGTATTAACAATTCATTCGTGTTTTTATAGTTTTTGATTCGTTTACGTCTGCACAGTTTGGGAGGTGATGGAACAAGAGGCGGTAAAATTCTTCAGGGCTCACGTAGACGATCAATTACCACCAGCACAGAAGTTGCTTGAACTACGAATGGCGATGATGTGCACAAGTGACTCAAAACCTCTGGTATATAATATTAATGTAATGTAATTTTAGTTTTTATTGTTATAAAATTGTTTGTATGGCATTGGCATTGGCAATGGCAGGTGCAAAGATATGTCGAGTTTTGCATGGAATGTGTGATGACCAAACACCAAGCTATCAAATTTCTGGCTACCAACTGCAACATTGATAAAGCCACAACTCTAGCAGAGTGGAAAAGGCTGGAAGAAGAGAATTCAAAATTCTTCAAGAAGTACCAAGTGAACTTGGACTTTAAGAATCAAATGAACAAGTTATCAGCGCCTGCTTCGTCTTCTAATTCCAATCGTGCTGCTGGATCGTCTTCCCGTCCCAATAATGATCATCAAGCACCCTTTAAGCCTTTCTGAATATGCTATGCTGCATACTGAACTTGAAGGCAAGGATATATGATAACATGAGAGATATAAGTAGCTTTTAGACACTGATTGATCACCTGCAGTTTTTTTTAATTCAGTTTTTTCAGTCTTACTCCTATTTTTAGTCCGGTCGACTTTGACGAATTGAAAATACTCACGTGTAACCTTCAATTTTCGACATTTTAGTCTAATGAACGGTTGTGGTAGGCAAAACACTACGGTTGACAAATCAGACCCTGTCTTGTCAGCATCAGTGTTCTACTTCCTACAACCAATTATCAAACTAAAATGTTGAAAAATTGAAAGTTATCTGACTAATTTCAATTCGTGAAAATCAACAAAATTGAAATCGAAATAAGGGAAGCTTACAAGACTTTATAATTAAACAGTAGAGATTATAAGGTTCTAAGTGTAAGTATAAGACACATGAAACGAAGCCATTCCAAAGATGAAGCTTGTTCAAGAAAAGCACCCCTGTTTGTACTGAATATCACAGTTGCACAACAATTTAAGGCAGCATGACAACAAATCAAACAAAAACATTGGTGAACATCTGTAATTCATTCGAAAATTCAAACCATTAATGAGCAACCGACTTAAACAACATAATATTTGTTTGTATGCTAACAACTAAGCAAAAAAAACCAGTTATGACATCAATGGATACCAACCTCTTTGATACCTAGAACAATAACCAGTTAACTTATCAATTCATGGCTATCAAGATTCATGATCAATCTTCGCCTTTTTACGAGCTGCAAATGATCTGCCAATGCTATCAACAATCTTCCTCTGTGCCTCGAGAATCATCTCCATCCTCTTCTTCTCCATCTCCATTCGATACCTCTCTATCTCCCTCATTGTCTCAATTTTTTTATTCTCCACCCCAATAAACCTCTTTGTAAAACCCCTAATTTCTGCTGCTAATTCCACCCCTGCCCTATCATCTACCTGCACTTCTTCTTCCAAAACATCCTCGTCATCATCTTCTTCTTCTTCTTCATTGGCATCATCTTCATCATCATCACTATCGTCCCTGTCATAGTACTGTTTACGAACCCCATTAGGCCGATTCCTCAACACTCTCACACTCCTACTACCACTCCCATTAAACCCTCTCTCAATTGCTACTCCCTTTACACTTGAAGCCTTACCCTTCACGATATTATTGATACTTTTCGACTTATTTCTAGCTACTGCCTTCACTCCGGTGATGAAATTCTCATCACTATCATCAGAACCACCAGCGTGGGTATCATTATTATAATAATCAGCTGAATTAGAATACAAACTACCATAACCATGATTTAAATTACTAGTGTTAAAATTATTGCTATTGTTATTGCTAATAGGATTGTTTGAGAAGGACTTAGCTACGGCGGTGATTGGGCGAGCGTAGAGGGGCGTGGGGCCGCGTTCCATTTGATCGAGGAGCTCGAAATACTGCCATGAATTAGGGTTAGGCTTTTGCAGCTCCGAACGGTACCGTTTCCGGAGCTTCTCGATTTTGTGGCGGCACTGAGTAGCGGTTTTGGAGGGCTCGTCGAAGCCGCAGCGGGCGGCGACGGTGATGGAGACTTCCTCCCATTGAAAAGCTTTGAGCTGGCCTTTTTTCAGAGAGTACCATTTCTCTTGGTAGGTTTGGATTAGGGCTAGGGTTTCCTGGTGCGTCCAGGGGAGGGGCGGAGGCTTTCTTGCGGAGGATGTGGATTTGGACTCCGGCGGCGGTAGGAGGCGGGGAGAGGGGGACGGAGAGGAGGAGTGGGATTGAGAAGGTACCGGTGGTGGGGGCGGCGGGGAGGCGGAGGGGGAGAGGGAGGAGGAAGAAGCCATGAGTATCTGAATTCTGAGACGTAAGGAGATTTATAGAATTATTGATGTGAGTGGCGAATGGCGGTGGCAGCGGTGGCGGCGGTAGAGGTGGTGACGGCGGTGGGTGGCGTAGATGAGATGTTTTGGAGTGTGGGGCTGCGGAGGACTAAAGTTCGGCGGGAGAAGGGATGGATTAAGGCGTAGATACTCGGCCTCCTCAAAATCAAAATAAGTTATTCAATAAACATATTAAGGCTAAATCGCTCGATAGGTTAAAAAAAATACTCCGTATATTTATTTCTTCTCTATAAATTTTCTATTTTATCTGTTAGTTTATTTATAAGCTCCTTGTACTCTTTTTAAAAAATATATTTTAATTTTTTATTCTAACATTTCATTTTATATTCAACTTGCGTTCGATTTGATTAAAAACATTCGGAATTCAAATCAATTAATTATCAAATAAAATTGAACATAAATTTCAAAACTTAATAGTAATTTTAAACACCAGAATGCTCGACTTGCTCAACTTATATACAAACCTATATTTTCAGTTTAAAATTTTAAGACGAAAATTACATTTTATAAAATATCATTATTTACCACTTTAAGACTAATCAAAAGAACCACAAAATTCCTCTCATACTATTAAGTCCCTAATTTGGTTTATTAAGACTTTTTTTTTTTTTTTTACTATTATCGAAGATGCACAATATATAATTTATTAACGAGTAGTATATATTTTTCATCTGGAATATCCCAGATTTAAAACAAATAAATGAAATATGCGTGATTCTTTTTATAGAGGGAGTTATCCCGAAATCCTAATCTATATCATATTTTAACATACAAAGCTTTTACAAGTATCTACTGCATATAACGTGTCATCATTTTAAAATGTTTAATTTATGTGTTCAATGTCTGAAAATCAATTAACTATTTGTGTCTTTAATTATTTATTATAGTTAATATTTGTCATATAGATACATATTTTATACCCAGATTTGACCCAACTCATCAAGAAAATGGAGCCTGAGAATCGAACCCTGAACCAATTTATCAAATTTACATTCAATTTTCATATACTGTATAATGTTGAGCTGCAGAAAGTAACACAAAAATGTGTGTACAATAAATGACAATATAAAGGGGCCAACATATACTTAATAGATATCAATGTTCTTCAAATCTGTGTTTCTGTATTTTAATCGAGTTTGATCATTCTGGAAAAAAATGGAGAAAGAATGTAAAATAAAATCCCCAAATAATTTAATTGAACTCATCTCAACTCAGCTTAGCTCACACCTCCAAGAAAAATGGAGCAAGGCGAAAACCTGACAATTGTCAACAAGAAAACTAAGTACTTGATGAGAGAGAAGGAACATCAAATATGAAATATCAGAGAGAGAGAGGGAGAGAGATGACCTCAAGAGTGCTATACACTTAGCAACTGAAAAAACAATGATCTGCTTAGTCCATGTTAGTTGGGAAAACATAACAGCAAACCCTCATTTGATATTAGTGAATGTTACGTTCTGCGGGACCTACTTCGTATCCAACAACTTCTGCTGCCCTGTTATTTAGGAGAGAATTTACGATCAAGAACTACCCAGATCCACCTCTCGAAAGGTTGAAAAGCTAAACAAATATATAGCTCACCTTTAAATTTATCTCCTTCAAAGTCTCCATTGACTCAGAAAGTTCAACTTGTTTCGATGTGGTTGCATGCAATGCCTGGTAATATCAACAAGCTTCTAGTCACTAACCAACGCAGAATTGCATCAAGATTGAGTTAGCAAATCAAGATCAATATAACTTACCTTTCTGGTTTTCTGCAAATCGTACTCAATGGATTTGATGCGATTCATAGACTCAAGCAGTATTTCGTCCTTTTCTGGTGGAATTTTAGCAGGTTTTTTTGTAAGTTCAGATACCAATTTCTCTAAATGCTGCAACTTTTGGCAGCATGGATGCATTAGCTCCTCAGTACTTTGCAGAGTATTTTGTTCCCGACAATTTGAATTTGGAGACTCGGTGGTTTGAATAGTTTCTTCTACCATCTCAGCCCTTCTCATATTGAATAATATTCTGAACAGTCCTTCAAACAAAAAGTATATGCATGCAAGTATTCTGCATAGTACACCTATCACTTTAGTAGTAAATGATCCCTTTGGCAGCACCGGTTCTTGGACCCTCATATTCAAATCTGGGAAAGTTCAGATTTGAAATTTATGAGAAATGTGTTCATAGTTCTCAAACTCGTTAATATTTTGAGCTAATAATAGTGATAAGTTTCTGAAGAAAAGAATGTAGAGAACAATCCTGGCACAATCTTAAATGCAAAACAACTATGCATCTTTTACGTTATTTATTGGGATTCATTGTTTAGTAACATAATGGCTACTTACTTGATGGCAAATGATTACCAACTCCAGCACCCAAAATATTCTCTTTCGGCCTCAACACTGTTTCCTGAGCCAGCAAAGTCAAAAAATGAATGAAAAATGATATTTACAAAGTATCAAGAGGGTTAGTGAAAATTGATCAAATTTAACATATAAAGTACACAGTCCATAGATTCCAAACTTATACTTCACTGTCAGAACCCATTCAAAACTTAGAAATTCCAGCCTGCAGACTAACATCATAAGAACATAGGAATTTGCTTGCAGTCAACTGAATGAGGAGTTGGATATCTAATTTCAGAGGCTAGAAGCTCAACTAATCCATTCAAATTCGAGAAGCAACTGATAATGATTTTGGGGCTAATGCGAAATAATTGTATAACCCTTACATTGCAATCTGATATAGCATTCACCATTTGGTGAGAAGAGGGCCTCGAGTAAGAAAGAACAGTTTTACCCCTCAATTCCTGCGTGGAGAAGCAAAAAGGATTACTTAAGAATCAAACATTCTAAAGGTGACCAAGATTATAATCAATTTACATGAGCAATATACTACCTTCAAATCAATCAGCCTCAGTTCAAAATCATCACTGCCAGAAAAGCTAACTGGAACTACATCACTACTTAAGTCCTGTAACAAAAATAATTCCAAAAATATAGCATTTGAACAGTAAAACAATAGAAGTTGACATTTAAAATTCCTCGTAGCTCTTTACCTTATCAATTAGCTTAATTTCGAAATCATCGCTGTCTGGATAACCGGTTGCCTTTCTTGGATATAAGGATCCATTATCTCGTAATTTGTGTACCAGCTGCAAGTATGAGTTGGATAACCCTGGTTAAATGCAAACAGAAGATGGGAAGAAAAAGATGCAGAAACAAAACAGAAATTATTCATTCTTGCTTATCTTCTCAGAATAAATGAACAGATTTTGCAAATTCAAAATCCACACCTTAATCAAATGTGGATCATTCCAGGGGCCCTTTCCAGATCTAAGACACCCACCTTCGTTTGGGCATGAGCAGGTACCACCAAGAAAATCTGGCAATTGACTATTTCAAAAGAAAGTTAAGAGATACTAGGCAAAGGAAAATTTATAAAAAAATTGTTGAAACACTTGTACTAGAAGAAAGATAGATCCTCACTCAGCATCTATGACCTCAAATAGCTTGTCCTGAAATTTAGTCCCTAAAACCTGTAATAGAATACTTAAGTAAATAGACACTTTCATTTGCTCCCCCAAAATCTACAAAGTTTTACAAAGGTGAATATTATTTACATTGATTTTCGCAGTGGTCCTTGGATCAAGAAAGCCTTTTACCCCATTCCAGAGACACTTGAATCCACTACCAGCATTAACGATGAACATATGATGCAATGTCTGAAAATATAGAGAAAACAAATAGTCAAATAAACCAAAAAATGAAAATGCATGTTTCTAATCATGAAACAGAAGTTGAAGCACAGCTGAAGCACCTCAGGGTAGTTATTTCCATCTATTCTCTGCATGCGCATTACTAGATCATGTGCAACCTTCCCAAAACTCATCCAGTTCTACATTAATGAATATTCACATCAAACTTCAAAGCATATGTTTACAATTAACAAAAAAAAATATATATATATATATATATACAATAAGCACTTAATGCTTAAACAAATATACACCACAGACCAGGCCTTGTGCATCCAAGATTGTTGTCGTTGAATTAATATGGCGCTTTGCTGCAATTGAACATGCTGGAAACTTTTCTCCAAAGGCTTTTTCAAAACCTTGAATATGATATTTTAAGAACCTATCCACAGTGGTAACAGTCATAAGTTTGCTCGGTTCAACTTTTCCAAGTCTTTCAATATAAACAGGTCGCCCTCCTTTATCTACACCATGGTAACCGTGAGGATAATACTGCTGTACTTCTTCAAATTCCTCATAAAGAAAATCCTGAACATAAGCCATCATCTTAGCAGTGTCAACTATCAGATAATTCATAGATAAAGATACCAAGAGGATATATTATAAACCAACAGGGCATATATTCTCAACCATCAGCAGCAAAATAAAAACTAACATACATTAAGGACATAATTAAAAAAAACTTATGGTAACATGTTGCAACATATGTTTATATCAGAAGGAAACTTCATCCAGTGCAAAAAAATGCAGCAAGGAGTTTGGAAGTCTGCAGAGGAAAAAGGAATACGAAAAAGTCCATCGGTATAAACCATTAAGCATTGAATCATGCACTTGCATATATATCATAAACAAATGATAAAACTAAACTAAATGCATTTGTATGATAATCCATGGACCACAGCCCACAGGCACTGCACGACTAAACTCGTCACAATAAACTACTAGATTAAAACTCAATACATCAAAACCATCTTTTCTCAAGGAAGGAAAATGAGAAAATCAATAGCAATTTATGGCACCTGAATAATAGAGTCCACTCCATTTTCTTTCCTCCATTTCAACATTTCTGCCCACATATGCACAGCTTTCTCAAGGTCAAACTTCCTAGCTTTCAAGAATCTGCAAAACAACTTGTTTGTTAATCTCATGGTATAAAAAACAATTTATTTGTATTGCAAAACGGTTGATATGGGATAATCTCTTAGTTGATTAAGAGAAATGGTTAAGATACAAAATTATTCACGTGCTTCATCTGCTTCGAGGAAAAAAATATAGTTCATCTAATTCACTCTCAGCCACAATTAAAAAATGAACACTGTCAATCATCATTGGCACCAGTGCAGACGATATCACAAGGCACAGGAAATGTAAGGTGGTAATACAAAATACTCTTTAAATGCCTTGAAAACAGGAGGCACTAGACAGAGGCAATACGTTGCAAACATAAATATAAAATAATAAGTGTTTATAGCAAGTTCTCTATAATCTTCATTCATATAACTTCATATATCCCAAACAAATATCTGGTTCCGAAGAAAACTCAGGTCTTTCTTTGGTTGATCTTGTTGGGAAAGATTGAACACTTGTGACGTTATGCAAAAACATTTCCCGAACATCTCTCTCTCTCTCTCTCTCTCTCTCTCTCTCTCTCTCTCTCTCTCTCTCTCTCTCTCTCTCTCCCTCCTAGATGGTGTGTTTTGTGCAGGAGCTCCTCGGAGGGTCTAAATCACTTAGTTAGTCCATAAATGAGATTTGGGATTGAATCAAACATAAGAGTCACCTTATGATCAGTGAGCCATTATGTTATAAGGGTCTGTCATTATCAGATATTTGTGTTGTGTTTGATAGGGATTTCTCATCTCTAAAACTTCAGCATTAAAACTTAGGTTTCTTATAAAAAAAAATGTATATATTCCAAACAAGTCCTATATAATAAAAACATCACAAATTGCATTCCGCGTAGAATCTTAAATCTTTTCTTTTCATTTTTCTTCTTGAGGACTACCTCATTGTAGGATTCTACATTTTCTTTTTCTTAAGTAGAAGCTCTGTATCATCCCTATTAATTCAGCAATAAAATTTATGTTTCTTATTAAAAAAAAAACATTGTAGGATTATTTTTTTATTCTTTTCCAAACAAGTTATATATAATAAAAACATCACAAATTGCATTCCACATAGAATCTTTTTTTTTCTTTTTCTTCTCAAGGACTACCTCATTGTAGGATTCTACCTTTTCTTTGTCTTAAGTAGAAGCTCTGTATTATCATTTAATGATAATGAGGTTAATAGCATCTCTGCATAATCTATATATTAATTTATTAAAACAGCAGACTATTGTTTCAAGGCATAAATATGAGAAAATCAGCAGACTGTGCGCTGCATCATTCAATCATAAATTAGAAAAACTAAATGAAGACTATTGATATTTGCATATGCCAGAGATTTTCAAATTTTAATTTGGAAAAAAAATAGATGTAGATAATACCTCAAAAAAGTGTGATAATCATCGTGCTGAGCAGGAAGGATGTCTCTTTCAATTAAAACCTGACGAAATGCACTTACTGCCTTCTCTTCCTCCTCATCCAGAATCTCTTCTGTGGAAATTGAGGCGAAATGGCAATGCAACACTTGACTGCTGCGTTTCTTCAGAGTATGTGTAATTCCTCTTGAACTATTCATCGCTTTTCTCCTCAGATGTCTCATCCGACGTCTTCTCTTGTCATCCTCAGAAAAGATTTCATGATCAGATCTTTTCCCCCTTTCATCTTCGTGAATCGGGACTGTTTCCAATGAAAAATTAATCAGGAAGGCAAAGTGTAGTTGAACATCAATTCATCTAAAATTTCAAAATTCAAATACAAAATACCTGGCATTGTCTTCTACAACAAAATTCAATCGGCAAAAAGTCTGCACCAATCACGGTAAACCTATTGAATTTCGAAATTTGACTGTAAACCAAAGAGGAAAGTTAATTCCAATCCAAATTTTATTAATCCACACACACAATCATTCCGATGCGTTGATTTTATTAAAAAAAGAAGCAATCAAACTCTGAATCAAAGATATCGCAAATCTTCAAAACAGTCGAAAAGGCTGAACAAATCTCGCAAAAGTTTGATAACAAAGTTCGGTTCGTTTTTCACGCGTTCGTAAAGTAAACCAAAATCCCGCACATTCACGAGCCAAATCGAAAGACACCAAAATTGGATAAAATAAGAATCGGAATCTCTGCATCTATACCTTCCACATTCAAAATCCGTCCATGATCAGCCACGATCACTTCTCTTCCTCCGCCGACGTATATATTTAAATCTTACGCAATTACAAAAAACAATAAACAATTCACGTAAAGCGCCTGCGAAGTGCAGCAGCAGCTAAGGTCACTTTCAGATTGAAATCACTCCTGTTTGTTTGTTTCCCCTTCTAGAACCACAATTTTCATGTAAATACCGATCGAATTACTGTTACATACACAAACGCTTATTTATATATTCATTCTCTGTCTATAGATATAGAGAGAGAGTGGGGAGGGAGGGAGGGAGAGGAAACGATGTCGCTTTCGAAGAGTAGTAACGTTGGGAGAGGTGGACGGCGATTTCTAACGGCGGTGTGACTTTTGGCTTTTGAACTATGAAGTTGACATCGCCGTTAGTTTAAGGCACGGGAAAGTTGAAAAGTGTGTCCGATCTTACGCACACGTAAATTGGGCTGTCACACGCACTAAACAAATGATGTCTCACCATATGAAAGGATTAAAAGGAATTATTTATTTAATCGTTTTAAAATCATTTGCTACTATACTTTCAAGAAAATCTTTTACTATATGCATATTTTCATTTGATGCAACGACTAAAGAAATAGTCTACTTGCCTTTTTTTATATATATACACACCAATAAAACATTTAACATTTTGAAAATTTAACATGATATTCTAATTTAATGTTAATAATCACTATTAAGAAATAATTCAAACAAATATTAAATAAGAATATTTTAGGCAACAATATTAGAGTAGAAGGAAAGTGGAATATATTAGAGTAGAAGGAATAGTATACTACTTCTTCCATTTTATTTTTTTTAATAAGTGTCACTTTAACTTTTTATAAAAAATTAAAATTATAAATTGTGGTCTATATTACCATTCATTAATTATAACTAATTTTGATATATAAATTTTATTTAATAAAGAATATGGTCAAGAATGTAGTTAGAATTCATAAACCAAATTAAAACTTAAAAGGCAAAATCCCCAAATCAAAAGATAATTATTGAATTTATTTATGAAAAATATTTATGATAAATGAATAAGGGTAAAATAATAAAAATTAAAAGAAAAAAAAAATTAAAATGACATTTGTTTTAAAAATAGTTAAAAACTCAAAATGACACTTGTTAAAAAATTGAGAGAATATATTTTTTTAGACGAATGGAGTGATTGATTAATATGTGCCCAAAGAAAGATAAATATATCAAACAATATTATACTACATCCGTCTTCAGGTAAATTATACATTTATTGTTTGCACGCGTGTTAAGTAATATTCATATAATATTTAATGTGCAGTGAGATATTGAGATATAGATTTAAGTAAAAATGTAAAGAGAGATGTAAGAAAAAGAAAGATAAAGACATATAAAAATTGAAATATTAATAAAAATTAAAAATTGTAACTTAATAAAAAAACGTTTAAAATGACAAAATTAATAGCTTAACAAGATCGAGAGCATATGATATGAAATCAAATATCTCTATCTCTAAATACTCCCTTCGTCTATTAAAAACATACTCACATTTTTTTACGTGTTTAATTATATTTTTTGTAAATAAAAAAAGGGACGGAACACACTTTTAGTGGAATGATGGAGTATATCCAAGGACAAAAATATCGGTGTCGATACCTTAAATTTGTGGAAATATCGATGGATATATCGATATCGAATATCGATATCGGTAAATTTTAAAAATTGTGGAAATTTAATAACTAACTTTTAATACATAAATTCAAAAAAACAATTTAAATCCATTTAATAAATTTATATAAAATATAGTATACAATGTTATTTCATATGATATTTTTTGAAATTTATCGACATTTTTCGATTTTTTTTCGATATTTTCCTATATTCTTTCGATATTTTACCGATATTAGTCTCGATATTGTTATTGTATATCAATTTTTATTGATATTTTCAATTTTTTTTACAAATATCGTTTCTTCTCAATATCGATATCGGTGACTGCGAAAAATGGATATATCGATCGGAGAAATTTCCGAATATTTTTGTCCATGAGTATATCAATGTCTCTTATCTATCATAATTAATCTGTTTATTCAAAATACGAGTAGGTTATTAATTTTTCTTGACCAATAGTGTAATAATTATAGCACCTCACCACTAATTCCCAATTAATGCAAAATATTACTCCGGTCAAACCAATCTTTAATCCATCCGCACTCCCTATTTCCAGCCGGCTCTTACCGTAGTTTTTAAAGTTCAAATAGTAATATTTTAAGTTTAATTAATTAATAATTCCCTCAAATTAGAATAATCAAATAATTATAAATTTCAAATAAAATAAAACCAATGGATAACTAAAACAAAATATAGTATTTTCTTATCATAGATGGTGGAGCATTCACCTCCACTACTATTGTATGCCACATGGAAGAATCGGAATGCATTTGCCAAATGTATATCACTACTCACACTAGTGGTTTTTATGGGTTTAATTTTTTTATTGAAATTTAGTGTGTACCTAAAATTAGGCCTAACAGTCCAACAACAATTATTTGGGCTTATTACCATTTACTTATAATAATACTATAAAAAATCATGAATGTTATAGGTAATTAGAATAATGGTTTGAAAAAATTGTAAACTATCAATTTATGGGATAAATTTTTTTCAAATCGATTCAGGGCACAAAAGATAGAAAACTATCGTTTTACACCAAAGGAATGTTGTGATCATGTTTGACATTAAAAATTACTCCATATCTTAATTTATTTATATTATTATTTTTAATTTTTTTTCATTCGCTTTAACTTATTTGGATAAGCTAAAATGTCAAATATGGTCTTCAAATATATTAGTTATAAATTTATATACACACTTTTGGATTGATAGTTTTTCATGTTTTTAGGCCTTAAATTGATAAAATAAAAATTTAGACCATAAATTTCACAGTTTTTTAAACCTTAAATTGATAAATCTCTGTAATTCTTTTCAACAATTCAGGGTCCCACTTAGATAATTTTATTTATTTTGGATTTTGGTACTTTTAAGCGCCAAACTAAATGTAGTTAGGTTGGTGTAATTAAACTATTTGTAGTTGCAAACTAAGAACTCGGTGAAATAATAAAAGCATGTTCGAGTATGCACTCATCTTTTTGCTTTTTTTATTTTATTTTAACTAGCGTTGTTTTGCATGTTTATATATAATGATCATTAATCATGATGAAATTATGCATATTAAAGTATTCAAATTTATTTGTTCAACTCTTTGCTATCATTAGTGTGGTTCAATTAATTAAGTCTCACTTGAAGTTTGTACGAATTTTATGAAGTTGATTTATTCAAGTTCGAAAGTCGCACCCCTTCCTTTCACACGTATTTATATATTTAACAAAAACTTGTATATATGACACAAATCTTATTTATTTTATTATATGATCATGAAACTTCAACTCATTCATATATATATATATATCAAAATAGAGCATAACTCGTACTAGACTCTCCCCTTTATCTTTTGTATTTGTTGAATTTGAGCTCAAACTTAAAAAAAGTAATTACAAACCCCAAAATCATACTTATAATACTTATAAAATTATACTAATAAAGTAATTATAATTTGACCTGACATTCCTTAGGTGGAGCACCGTAGAGTAGTCCTTGAAATAAGGAATAATTGTCCCTCAAGTATTACTTCTAGAAGAATAATATTATGATAGAATAGTGCAAATTGGAAAATAAAACAAAATAGTAGAAATTATTATTCCATTGACCTTCGCATGATGCATAATATTCCAAAATTCGGTTCAAAATTGAAAATACCATTACACAAAACATGCGCCAGAATGTGAGGTACTCCTTTAAGTCATAACATTTGACATGCATTTGTCCTTTGGCCATGGACAATACAATATCTTGGACATATCTTTTACCACTAAATTAATGTATATTAATATAATGGTATAATTGGACATTAGTATATTGGGGAAGGTATGCTCTTTAATTATGAGTTTATCCACAAAAGTACCCAAAATCTTCTAAAGTGCTAGTAAAATTTATGGAGTTTTCTCTATTTTCTAGTTTTTTTTTATGTTCTTGTATATGGGGTTTCTGAACTTTTAACGGACAAGTCCTTTTTTTTTTAATGCATCGTTTTATTCTTTTTAAATGAGTTTTTCTCTTCCGGGTGATAGACACTCCCGCAGTTCGTGAGAAGATGATAAAGAGAAAACTTCGTTTATCAATGAACAAAGAATTGACGTTTTGATCAGATAGATTGATCTTGAAGTCAACTTTTTTTTTCTTCTATTTGGATCCAGTATTATCCTAGTTGTAAGGGCGAAAGCCTCCTTATGGCTAAGGAGGGCTCCAACCCACTCTAATTTTTTAGATTTTTTTGTTATATTTTATTCGTTCGTGATTATGTGCGCATTCTTTTTATTTGAGACATTCTAAGATTACTTCTCTTAATATAAAAATTCATCCACAAAATTAATATTCTCTCAATATTATTTTATTTTTAAATTGTCATTCATTTATTTCCTACACTTTACTTCAAAACTCACCAAATCCACTTTACTACTGACTAAATCACCTAAAATACCCTGCATTTATCTTACATCACCAACCAATAAATCTATTTTTCTTAAAAATTGCAACTCATATACAACTCGAATAATTGATCTTTACATAAGTAAAAGAGAGTTTTTACCATCAATCCATATTAGTTTTTGTAAAATATATATACATATTTAACTATTTGTATAATTTAATTTTTCAATTAAATAACCTCCAAAAGTTTTCAGAATTTATCAACTATTTTTGAACTATTCAAAAAGTTAGTTAAGACAACAAGGTGCAATCATATGCTCTGATTACAAGACTGATTCACCTTATTTTTACACCTGATCTTGTTACCACTGTCACGATCGAACGAACATTTTCAATAATGAAACATGTCAAAAGTGTTATTCGAAACAAAATGGAGAGTGGTTAATTTATCACATATTATATGGTTGTTAATATTGAAAGAGAAATGTTTGAAGACGATTTTATTATCGATGAATTCTATCGAATAAAAAATACTCTGTATTCTACAACTTATGTAAAATATATATATATATATATATATATATGTATACTCCATCCGTCCTATGATTACTTGCACACTTTCCTTATTGAAACGTCCCAAAATTAATTGCACACTCTTAATGTGGAAATACCCCCACAAAATTAATAACCTCACAACATCATTTTATTTTCAAATTTGTCACTAATTTTTTCCATACATTTTACTTTACACATCATCAAATTACCTAAAATACCTCAATTTATCTTACATCATCAACCACTAAATCCACTTTTCTTAAACAACGTGTCGGTCAAACTATGCAAATTATCCTGGGACGGAGGGAGTATATTTTATACTGCATTTATTTCTGTCCATCCTAAAAAAATTCTAACTCCACACTTGCCTAGTTGGCCAGACGCATTTTCGGACTTTTAAGTTGAAGTGGTTGCGAGGATGATTGATACGAGAATGATGCGGTAGAGATGGTGACTGAACGGTACGGGAGTTTCTTTTATGCCTAGAGCTTTCTTTAAAGTTGCACATGCATTGACTTAAAAAAAAAAAAAAAAAAAAGTACTAGTAATGTAGGTTTATTGTTCGGCTTGAAGAACTCGCTCGTGAAAAAAAAAATAGTAGTCTTGAGTTTTTCTTATTAAAAAGTAGTACTAATAATTAAGCACCTTGATAAATATTAAAAAATCCGTCAATTTTTTTTTTACGCAAATTTGGATGCAGGCCCAATTTCCCAAACTCTCGGTTAGTTCTTTATGTTTATTGGAAAGATTTGCTTTTACCATGAGATTGTGATATCTCAACTCTCAAGGGATTAACATCTACGTAATATACTAAATATATTTAAATAATTTAAAGTGTAAAATTTATATTTTGTACTATCTTCATTTTATTATAATTTTTACAATTTTATTTTCAAAACGTCTCACATTTTACACTTTTAAAATAAAAAAATCTTTTATAAACTATACTCTCACAATTTTACACAAAATATCATTACTTAATAGAGTATATATTTTTTTTTGTAATTTCTGAATTAAATAAAAGAGTCAATTTTATCTTCAAATTAATTATTTATTTAAATGACTTATAAATTATATATATATTATTTTTTATTCTTACTTTTCTAAAAAAAAAAAAGGCACTCTTTTGATAATTTCATATAATTTGTTGAATTAAATTAAAATGTAATTTTTTAGTAAATAATTCATATATATATATATATATCTTTTATTCTTACTTTTCTAAAAATAAAAAGACACTATTTTAATATTTTCATATAATTTGTTGAATTAAGTTAAAATGTATTTTTTAGTTAATAATTATTGTAGTATTAATTTATTTCAATAGTCAAAATTTTCATATACATATATCTTTAAAAATATAAGTTTCAATGACCACTCATATTTTCTAAAAGATGAAATAATTGAATAAATGACATGTATACTCAAATTATTCTAAAAATGAAACATAAGCTAATTAATTGTGAGTTTGACAAAATAAGAGAAACTCCCTGTTAGTATAATAGGGGATTCTCATACATATTATTTTACATGGTCAATAGCTAAATACGTGACAACCATATATATACACAACTCCCATCTCTTCCTTCTCTGTGACGTTAAATGATCGTGAGAGAAGTGTGTGAGACTTGTATGGATGATGTACTACCCAGTCTTGGTCGTTTGGTAATTTTCTCTACATTTCGAATAGTGATGGGCTCAGATCACCTAAGTATCAAATTTATTTAGAATGTAGAGAAAATTACCAACTTGATCACCTAAGAAAATCAACAGATAACATAAGTTGATGTCAAACTGGTTTTCGAAGACCCATTGTTTTCCCCACGTCCACTCTATATTTAACCGGAACATTCATAGTAAGACAAGTAATGAACATGCCTTTATTGTCACATATCACTATCCAAATTCTCACGAACATCGTTATAGAGAAACAAAGAGAAACAATGAATAGGAAAATTATTATTTCATTCATAGATACAAAACATATCTATCTTAAATCTCTAATTAAGAAAAATAAAAATATATAAAATATATTATACAAGATATATATAATATCTCTTAATATATTTGTATATACCTAATAATCGTTTCATTTAAAAAAAAAACATCCACATTTATTTTCACAAACCCCAAAGGAGGTCTGCGTCATGCATTACAACTAATTTTGGTTCAAAAGTTGGGCATTCCGGAAACGATCTTGCCAAATGAAATTATACATTGCTCTATCAAGTATTTCCTTCACTAAGTGTAGAGTCCCCTAATTCGAAACCAAGTAAATTGTACCCTGTTAAAGGTGTACATATTTCTAAAGTGCATAACATGAATAATTAAATATGTCATTGGTGAATTAATCACATTGACCAAGGCCTTTCATTCAAATTTAATTTCATAATAATATTGGGATTACGCCTCTCGATTTGTTTAATACTACACCGTACTAACTAAGACTTATTTGAACTTTCTAGAACAATTATAAAAAAGAGTTTTAAAAAACTGTGGAAGAGTATTAAAGTTTGACTTTATTAAAAAGTAGTTGGTACGCTGAATTTTCTTTGAAATATTAAAGTTTAAATTAACGCATTCTCCTTTTCAAACAACAAAATTCAAGAGGCGTATTAAAGTTTAAATCAATGTATTGCACAACGTTTGGTTGAAGTATCAAATCATAACTGATATTTTTTTTAAAGGGAAAATCCAAATTACTTTTATAGGTTAGAAGTTTGGTTGCAAAAGTCAACAGGCGCTAGTCACCGGTCTAGATACAATTTTTTTTTTTTTAATTTTCAGACGTCGAAGCTCGATTCGAACAATTGAATACACATTTTCAATTGGAATCCGATCAAATTTCATGACTTTTCAGGATTGTATAACCTTTTTTTAAGGGGTAAAAACTGCATTTTTATATTTTTTTCGTCATTCTTTTCACAAAAATAAAAATAAAATCTAGTTGATAAAAATAAAATCTAGTTGATGTCTAGTCGGCACAAGACGACTAAAATCTGTCCGACAACTGATTTCCGACTTCTGCGCTGTTGGTTAAGATTTAGGGGGGAAGTTGAAATGAATTGTTGCCTTCATCCGAAGAGAGAAATTGGGCCAGGAACTTGGCCCAAACTCGCCATTCTTCATAAAAAATAAAAAAAAAAATCGGTCCATTCTGCTTGAATATATGTATTTTTATTCTAGTAAATTTTAATGTAAGTTCATTTGTTTGTAATGTTCAACATCGTATCTATAGTAAAAATTTGTAGAAATATGAATGTGAAATAAATCTTTTTATATTTGTAGCAAATGTGTCCAACTTTTCACTAAAATAGAAAATTGATAACTTTTGATGGGACGGAAAGAGAGTTTATTTATGTCTTTCCCTTGGAATCAGACATTTACCAAATCCGACCCGACCCGCCCATTCAACAGAAAACGAAAAAGTTTCAGGGTCTGACTATTTACACCTCCATTTCGGTTTAGAACACTCCCCCGATTGATGCACACCCCCTAAAATATGTCAGGATGGATGCACCCTCCCTTAAATTGTCTTAAATACCCTTTTATCTAAAAAAAACTATTTACTAAACATACCCCACCCAAAACCCTAATTTTTTCTCTTTCTTTCTTCTTTCCTTCTTCTTCCCCTTCCCCACCTCCATTGCCGTCGCCCACCCTCCCCCACCCCCTGTCGGCCACCACCCCGTCGCCACCGCCCGCCTCTGCCCTCCCTCTCCCCCCTTCCCTCCCTCCTGGTCTGAGAAATTTAGCACAGAACAAAAATGAAGAAATTAAGAGATGCTGAAATTTCTTGTATTTCTTGATGATTGTGAATTACAAAGAAACCAATATAAATACAACGGTATGGAACGCAATCAAAGTCAATCAATTCTAATCTAAAATATTTACCATCTATACAAAAGGAAAGATGAATCAAGAATTATATGGAAACAAAAGATATGGGAAATCACAGCAAAGATGTGCGTGTATGACAGCAAAAGTGTGTACACCATAAACTTGTCCAATACTCCCCCTCAAGTTGGAAGGTGAAGATCTCGAACCCCCAACTTGCCAATGAGATGACGAAGTTTATCGGTCCCAAGTGCTTTAGTAAACACGTCGGCAATCTGCTCAGAAGTGGAAATTTTTCGTGGCTCGATGTCCTTCGACTCAACACGTTCGCGTATGAAATAACAATCCATCTGCACATGTTTAGTGCGCTCGTGAAAAACTGGATTGTTGGCAATGTGTCGGGCAGCCTGGTTGTCACAAAATAGAGGTGTTGGCTTGTTTTGTTGAGTATCAAGATCGATCATCAACCAACGCAGCCAAATTATTTCACTAACCGTTGTTGCCATAGCACGGTATTCTGCTTCAGCAGAGGAGCGCGAAACAACAGATTGCTTTTTAGTTCGCCAAGATATTGGTGCTCCGCCTATAGATATGAAGTAACCAGTCCTAGAACGGCGTGTCAAGGGACACCCTCCCCAATCTGAATCACAATGCGCTTCGAGGGACAACTCTCCTTCTCTTGGTAAGAAAATTCCTTGTCCAGGTGAGCCCTTAAGATACCGCAGAATTCGTAACGCAGCATCCATGTGAGACTGACGGGGCGATGAAATAAACTGACTTAATACATTTGTGGCATACTGAATATCGGGTCTGGTCACAGTGAGATAAAGTAATCGACCAACTAGGCGCCTGTATTGTAGTGCATCCACGGCGGCACCAGCCTCGTCAAGGTCATATCGAGCATTTTGCTCCATCGGAAAGGGACTGGGACGACAACCTTCCAAGCCACAATCCTTTAGTATGTCAAGTGTGTATTTTCGTTGGCTTAACACGATACCCTCAGCTGACCGGGCAACCTCAATTCCCAGAAAATATTTCAAAGGTCCTAAATCTTTTATGCTGAATTTTTTATCAAGGTAAGTTTTAAGCTCTTGAATCTTGGCACCATCATTGCCTGCAATCAAGACGTCATCCACATATATTAATGCAGCAACATAGACATGTTCTCTTTTGTAAATGAAGAGCGAATGGTCGGCTCGAGATTGCCTAAAATCAGTGGCAACAATTGCATTCGTGAATTTGTGATACCAATTCCTTGACGCTTGACGTAAACCATAGAGCGATTTGCGCAATTTGCACACTCTTGTTTCTCCACTTTTAGCAAAGCCTTGTGGAATTTTCATGTATACGCTTTCGACTAAATCTCCATGGAGGAATGCATTATTGATGTCTAATTGGTGTATGATCCAATTTCGTTTAACTGCCACTGCTAGCAAGCTTCGGACGGTAACAAGCTTTGCCACTGGAGCAAACGTCTCATGGAAATCAATACCCTCAATTTGTGTGAAACCCTTGGCAACAAGTCGTGCCTTGTATCGCTCCACCTCCCCCGTAGGCTTGTATTTCACTTTGTATACCCACTTAGATCCAATCGCACGTTTGCCTGGTGGTAAATGCTCCAAATCCCACGTGCCATTGGCTTCCAAAGCATCAATCTCCTTCTTCATAGCATCCCTCCATTGAGGGTCTTTAACTGCTTGAGAAAAAAACTTCGGCTCATCATGTTTAGTGATGGCCGCTAGGAAACATTTGTGAGGTAAAGAAAATTTATCATAAGAGACATAACTAGCAAGGGGATGTACCGTCGATGGTTCTGATTCTACCGTTGGCTGTGAGTGGTCTATAGAGTTTGGCAAATCGACTGCAAATTCTTGAAGATGTGCTGGTTGGCGCCGAGTTCTAAGACTGCTACGATAAACCATTGCTTCATTTAGATCATTTGCTGCATGAGTGTCGATTGTATCGGTAGAAACAATTTCCTCGATCGTGTCTAATGCATCGCCGTTATTACTATCGTCGTGCAAAGCAATATGGGGCTCATCATGGTCAATTAGAATGTTCAATTCTTGATTTCTTTCATTCAGAACTTCATCCATGTGAGACCGGAAGATATTTTCAAAGAAATTTACATCACGTGAAACATATATTTTCTTGTTCTTAATATCATACACTTTGTATCCCTTTTGCCCTTGTGGATAACCCACAAATATACACGTCCTCCCCCTTTCCTCAAACTTGTCTCCTCCTTTCTTTGTATCCTTGGCATAAACAAGGCAACCAAAAACTCTTAAGTGATCATAACTTGGTTTTTTATTTAATAAGACCTCATATAGCGTGCGATTTCTAAGAACCTTAGAAGGCAGCCTATTTATGATATAAACTGCTGTTAACACACATTCACCCCAAAAGGCTATGGGAACCTCAGCTTGAAAACGTAAAGCCCGGGCAATCTCAAGAATGTATCTATGCTTACGTTCTACGACTCCATTTTGTTGTGGTGTATTAACACATGAGGTTTCAAGCACGATGCCATGATTAGCATAGTAATCCATCATTTCATGCGACTGAAATTCACCCCCCATTATCAGTTCTAATACGTTTTACAATTTTTCCGAACTGAGTTTTCACCATATTGCAAAATAATTGGAGATATTTGCATACATCGGATTTAAATTTCATCAAATAAACCCATACTCCTCGGCTATAGACATCAACAATAGTGAGAAAATAATAGGCTCCTGTAAAAGATGCAGTTTTATATCCGCCCCAAATGTCACAGTGTATCAAATCAAAACATTCAGAAGACTGTATAGAACTCAAAGGAAAAGGATTTCTAGTTTACTTTGCTCTTATGCAGGAATCACAAAATTTTTTTAAAGGTTTATTTAGGAAACTAATACTCTGAAGCTTCACGTTAGAAGCATGCCCCAATCTTCTATGCCAGATGTTAGGACCAACGGATGCAGAAAATGCCTTCCGATCACCAGCAGCCGGTTCTAGAAGATACAGGCCCTCATGTTGTCTACCCACTCCAATCAGGTTCTTCGAAGCTAAGTCCTATATCACACAAAAATCAGGAAAGAATGTCAAAGTACAATTGTGGTCCTTCGTGAGTCGACTAACTGAAAGTAGGTTGCATTGAAAATCTGGTACACGCAAAACACGTTCAATATTTAAACCATTAGGTAAGCCAACTGTCCCAACACATTGTACTGGTATCCTTTCCCCATTCGGGATTTTTACAGGAATATCACTATTTTTATTCGTGAGAGCTTTAAGCATACCTTCATCGTGTGTAATATGTTCCGAGGCTCCGGAATCTATTACCCACGGTGAATTAAAATTGATCTTACCAGCCATGTTAACGGAGAGGACGTTTGTGGCACCGATACTATTGTTGAGAATTTCTCTTAATTGTGCCAATTGTTCCACAGTGAATCCCGGTAAAACTGTTGCTTCGCTTGATGGACCTGCATTTACGTGAGCAGCCTTATATGTCGGCTGTTTACCTGTCTCACCATCCTTTGATTTTTTAGTTTTACTACCTTTCTTTGATTCGGGATATCCGATGATCTCGTAGCAGCTTTCAACTGTATGCCACAATTTCCCACAATTTTCGCATCGTGGAGGGCCATTACTACTGCCGCGATCGTCCTTACGTTCCCTATTACCTTGTCGATGTACCTGAAAAGCAGCCCCATCGACCGTCGGTCTTCGTGAGGATGAAATCAGTCGCTGCCTCTCATCCTCTGCAACCAGGTGGTATGCCATTCCTAGGGTCGGCATAGGTTTTGTGCTTAGTATTTGGGTCTTGATCGTGTTGACGGCATCGTCTAAACCAATGAGGAATTCATAAATCCGCTCCTTTTCACTTCTCTCTGCAAATGTTTTGGATACATTACAGGTACATTTGCCACATGTGCACCTTGGAATCGCTGAGATTGAGTCAATTTCATCCCAGATGCCTTTCAATTTTGTGTAATATGACGAGATAGACATTTTATCTTGGCGCGTGAAGGTGATGTTTCTTTTGAGTTCATATGCTTTGGGCGCGCTCTACTTCCCGAATCTCTCTTCAAGATCGATCCATATCTCACGAGCAGTTTTCGCGTGCTTAACACTGTTTTGGATCTCTTTGTCCATGGCGACCACCAGCTATCCCTTGACCATTGCATTGCAACGTTTCCACAAGGGAAATTCTGCCGATTCTTCCTTGGGCATAGGAATGGATCCGTCAAGAAAGCCAAATTTGTTCTTGGCAAAGAGGCAATTGCTCATCTCCTCGGACCAGTCTCCATAATTTCCGTCGGTGAGAACATCGGTGACGAACACATGGCCTAGATTATCAGATGAGCCAATATAATAGGGAGACATCACATCAATGGTGGTTCCAGATTTACTGTTATCACCTTGTTTAGCCATTGATTTCCCTTTTAAAGAAGGTTAAATAAATAAGATGATGAATATGCGGAAGCGTTAGTAATTTAGGATCTTAACCCGCTCTGGTGCCATGAGAAATTTAGCACAGAACAAAAAGGAAGAAATTAAGAGATGCTGAAATTTCTTGTATTTCTTGATGATTGTGAATTACAAAGAAACCAATATAAATACAACGGTATGGAACGCAATCAAAGTCAATCAATTCTAATCTAAAATATTTACCATCTATACAAAAGGAAAGATGAATCAAGAATTATATGGAAACAAAATATATGGGAAATCACAACAAAGATGTGCGTGTATGACAGCAAACGTGTGTACACCATAAACTTGTCCAATATGGCCTGCCTCCCGCAGAAAGACAAAAAAAAAAAAAAAAAAAACAAAAAAAAACAGATCTCCTTATCCCCTCCCACCTACCTCTAGCCCCCAAGTCTCAACTGCCGCAATCTCTCCGCTCGCACACGTATGCTTTTTTTTTTTTTTTTTTTTCTTTTCTTCTTCGACACACCAGGGTCGGCTGGTGTCGACGAGAATGTATTAGGTCGACCTAATATGATCGATTTTTTTTTTTTTTTTTGAACAACAAGTGTCGACCGTATTCACTCTTGTCGACAACAGGATGTCGACGAGAGTTTATATGGTCGACACTGGTTTATCGAAAATTAAAAAAAAATTGAAAATTTTCTAAGTTCTAATTTTTTTTTGTTTGGTGTTTGTTGTTTGCTGTTTGGTGGTGGTGGTGGCGGCGACCGGCGGCAGCGGTGGCGGCTGTGTGTAAAAATAGCGGTGGCGGCTGTGTGTAAAAATTAGGTTTAGGGTTTATTAAAGGTGAAGGTGGGGTGCAATTAGGGTATTTTTGATTTTTTACATTATTATTATATTATTAAATTGAAAGGGGGAGTGTTCTAAACTGAAATGGAGGTGTAAATAGTCCCTCCCAAAGTTTCATGCTCTGGCCAAACACTTGGCCCATTCTGCATGGGTTTGGGCCCCACCCGAAAGCCCAAACCTCTTCTCTTTCAACTACCTCCACTAGATGACCCGCACTGTGTAAAACTTCCACCCAATCATGGCGGTTATCACTATCGGACTTTCTTCAGTTCTCACTCTCCGACCTCCACCTGCGCACCGCCACCTGCATTCCGCCACTTTTATTCTCCATCTCAGACATCCCTCCGAGAACGCCAAACTCTTACTCAAATCATCAAGGTTTTGTTTCCTCCTTAATGTAATTTTTCATTTTCTGTTTTATCTAGAATTTTGAAATATAAATTAGAAAATGATGTCAGAAAATGTTAATTTTTCATCATCTTCTAAAATGCAGAATCAAAACCTTTCGGCATGATAATGCAGAAAGCTCCGAAGCTGCAGAATCTGGAATTAATCCAGATTATCAAAATAAGGTTTCTGATATTGATGTCGGTAGCTTAGAAAACAAAATTGCGAGTACTGGAAATTCATTTCTTTCAATACTAGGGATTATTCTGGGAATAGCTGCTGTGATTACATTGGTATTAGCTAGTGTGAAGTTTCCAAGTCTTGGAACATCAACTGGGATTCAATTCCTGCGAGATGGCTCTTTGCCTTCCACTTCTGTTGCACCTACTGGTGCTTTTAGCTTCCGGGTTTTGGGATATATAGTTGTTCTTCCTCAATATGCCCCTGGGTATGCTTTTAATTACCTCTGATATCTCTGAACTCATTTATTTGCCATATTTTCTTAGAACTTCTATACACTAGTATTCCTTTTTATCATTTTGCCAGCTCTTAGAAAAAAGTAACCATCAATTCAAGTTTTCACCATGTGATGATCTCTGCCTTCTTGGTTACAGATGGATCTACTTTTGGCTGCTGATGGCTGCTGGATGCGGGCTTTTCATTAGTGAAGAGGCGTTGAATATATGGGTATGCCTTCATTACCAGTACCTCAGTTTTGGACACTTCAATGGTCTTGCATCTCTGTGTTCATTTTAGTATTCAGACACTTCAATGGTCTTGCATCTCTGTGATCTATTATTCATCCAGCTTATGTGTGTATTATTTGATTCTCTTTATCAGGTCATTTAAAATGATGTAGGTTGGCATCTCCTTGGCACGATTACTTTCTTTGGATGGGACATGGCAATCTTTAGTTGATTCATTTTCTAGAAATTCTCCATATATTATATCCACTGTTCTGTGGGTATACTGGTTAGTTTTATATAAATATGAATATATATGTGTGCGTGTTAGTATATCTTTTGGGTGTGGTGGGGCAGTTGGATCATGTGAGACAACACTGCTTTTTTCATTCAGTCTTGATCTTATCAGTGCTACCGTCTAAGATTTTTGTAAAATACAGTATGTTATTAAAAACTCAATTCTACCTTTTTTATGTAACATCAAACCTAACATCCCAACAAAGTGTTCTATTATTTGTCCAGCTTATTTGTTCTGTTATCTTCAGGGGAGTTTGTATTAGTGATATGATACCATTTTACCTTGGAAAATTCTTCAGACAGTCTGGAGCATCTGATGATATTCGTTCAAAGGTTTGCAATACACCAAATTACATTTTGATCTGGATAAGCTTTCTATATGTGTCTGTGGAGTAATGCTCTTTATGATATTGTAGTTAGGGGTTGGCAAAGACAAGGCTACGGAAATTACTCGCATGGTACAAAGATATGGAAATCTTATTGGTTTTGGTGAGTTGAACTAAATTTAAATTTCTGCATGTCCCTCTTAGACATTTATTGAGGTATATATGGTAACTTTTTATCCTTTATCCCAAGTATATATGAAAAAATAAGGTATATGAATCAATGAATTTGTAATATCCATTTTCAGGTATATTTCTTCCATGTTTCTTTATTTATAAGTCACTGGGAGGGGTGGGGGGGTTGTGCTAATTTGAACTACATTCTTCTTTCCATGCCATGTTGCTCTTTTTTATGATTGTCGTGTTTGATTCGCAATTTGTGCATGCAGTGGAGCGATTTTCTCTTGGAGTAAGAAATCCTACGGCTTTTATTGCAGGGGCAATGGTCGGTGATCATTTTAATCTGTGTTTAGATTTTTATAGTAGTACACAGTCAATCTCCTGGTAAACTTTTGTATCAGTCATGAACTTATTTTTTTGCCTGAATCGATCTTATTGCAGGATATATCACCAGAGTGTTTCTTTTCTGGTGTCTGCTGTGGTGGACTGATAACTCTTCCATTACAGGTAAACTTAACTGCTTGATAAAATAATGTGGTCATGTTGCATCCTCTCACATTAATCCTTGCTTGAATAAGAACTCAAGATGGCCATTCTACCTTTTGTTAAATTTTAAAAGAAAATCATACTGCTGAAGTGCAATATTCCCAGCATATATAATTCTGCAAAATCGGTGTGCTCATCATGAGTTTGGGTAGAAGGCCCACCCTGGTCAATGGGAAACTTTTTTAAGATGACAGAAAGTTTTAGATGCAAGGTACGGAAAACAGAACTTACTCAAACGATATAGCTAACCTTGAAAGTATTGTCTTTCATTGTCCCAATGTTATCATGTATCATGATATCAGGCAACCCGTTCCTTTACTTTAGTTACCATTTTCCAGTCACAACTGAGCCATCAAGATACACTTTGATCATATCTACTTTAAGTTTTGTTTACTTTACAGCCAGAAAACGATTTTCCCAAACCCCAATATATGGTTGTTTGTGAACTTGAAGTTTCATGTATTTGGTGGAAGCTATTAACAATAACCTTTTGTGGTAATGATAAAATTTCCTTCGTGTAGTTGGCAATTGGGTTTTTGCTGAGAGAACGTCCAGTGTTTGCTCTTGCAACTGTGGCCACTGTAGTGGTGAGTTCTTGTTTTCAGCCATGCATGATCATAAGTGGTACTTATTCATAAAGTTATCTAATATAAAATTCTTCACAGGGAATTTGGACAGTGTTTCCATATGCTTTGGCTGCGCTGACAGCACTATTTCTCTATCTAAGAAGCCGCTACTTCAGTTAGCTCTTTCTTTTCAGAGTTCACAAAAACCTACCTATATTGGACTGTAATCCATCAAACCATGCTCACGGAGTGCCAGCCTTATGATAGGATTCAAAATTGGTTATATATTTAAAGCATGATTGCTGATACAACATTACTCTTGTTTACCATCATCTAACTTTATAATGGAAGGAGCAAGATTTGAGAATTGAGATCATGTGGACTTGTCTAGTTGTCTTGCATTTTTATTTCCTAATTGCTGCTATGTCTGTTTGTGTGTGTGTGTGTGTGCGCGTGTATATTGTATAATAAAGTAAATCTGCAAGGTGTCAATTTAGTATTAGCAACTCTCGATTTTGCTAATTTGAGAACAAGTTTTCCCCAAGTCGTTTTTTTTTTTTTTTGCAGGAAATTCGACGAAATTTGACATGAAATTGTGCCACTCAAACATATGGTTCACCGTGAATGCCACCCACCTTAGTTACAACTTACAAGACTAAATTTCAGTTGATCTATATATTATGTCTACATGTATACATATGTGATACAGACAGCTGACAAATATTTCAATTTCTTATGCAGTTTAAATTCTGATAACTAGAGGAGTAGTTGCTTTTACTAAATAGCAGCAAGCACAACAAAAATACAAATTCCACATGATTAACTTGGCCATCAACCATTATTTCACACCGGAAACAATATCTCTACTTCTGTTGCACAATAAATTATCCCTCCTCCCTCCTCTAAGCCATGGCGAAATGCACGGATACGAAACACGCACTAACAGAGCTTTATTAATTTGCAGCACCGGAGGACGCAAGATATGCAAGCTGAAGACTGTAGGCTTCTTTGAGCTCGCCCAGAACTTCAGAAATACTTGGCCTCCGCAATGCATCTCTTTCCACTGACCTGCAAGCAATTAAAGAAGCCCTTCTCACGCTTTCTGCATCGAAACTTCCATTTAAGCTCTCATCCACTATCTCAAATGCTCCAGCCTGTAAGTATGGCTTAGCCTATATGCAACAAAAATTCAAAAAACATATTATCGTTAACTGTTATATCTGTTATCCTATTCGCAATGTGTCTAAATTAGTGAATGATGGATGGATCCTATAATATTTGTAATGGTCCGATAGGTCGTTTCATCATCCTTTCTGAATTTTTATGAGTATATGATCTTATAGATTCTACACATATATATACGTGTTTTAAAAAGACTACATATTTATAAGGAACAGATATACATACCCAAAGAACTAAATTGAAGGAATCTGGAGTGCCTGTATGAGCGAGAGGTTCTCTGCCACAAATCAGCTCCAAAAGTACAACCCCAAAGCTATAGACGTCACTCTTCTCTGTTAATTGTTGTGTTGAATAATACCTGCAACAGGGTTGCGAGATTCAATCATAGAAAGGGAATGCGATTCTCTCTCTTCCTCTCAACTCAAGAAAATCTTACTCTGGATCAAGGTAGCCTGCAGTGCCTTTGACTACAGTGGTTACATGTGATGCATCTGATTGAGTCACATGCTTAGAGAGGCCAAAGTCACAGACTTTAGCATTCATTTCCATGTCCAAAAGAATGTTACTACTCTTTACATCTCGATGAATTATACGTAGATCGCTTCCATTATGCAAGTAGTCCAAACCTATGCCAAAAATAACCAGT